>JAHLSL010000095.1:42352-54936 GCA_025920805.1 Petroica traversi | reverse complement strand
CAGTCCCCGCCCCGCGCCGGGCACCGCGGCTCCGGCTGCACACACACAGAGCCAGCCGCCCTCACCGAGAGGGCCCGGGCCGCTTCCTGAGAGGCGGCACCTGCAACCCGTTAGTCACCGCCCTCAGCCACGCCGGTGCCGAACCAGCGTGTCCTGGGTCTGCCTGCCTGCTCCCAGCGCTGCCGGGAGGGAGGGAGCAGCCGAGCACCCAGAGCGGAGAACCCTCCGGGCGGGGAGCAGCTCCCGGGCTCTGCCCCCCTTTCTAACCCGCGGACGAAGCCCGGAGCTGTCTCCCTGCCCTGACCGGCGGCTCCGAGGCTGCAAAGGTTATTTCCCAGTTTTTCAGTACTGCCGAACACTCGGGGTGCTGTAGGCCCTCTTGCACAGCACGATGCTCGGGTGAAACGGGCGTTCTTGGCACCGTGCAGGGAGGTGAGGATTTGTCATTTGTGGAGAGAACCAAATTACGGGGGCCAAGGAGATGTCAAAGGTTTGAGAGAGTCCTGCCCATCCCTCGGGCTCAGCTTGAGAGACAGTGTCACAGATCGCACTCAGCACACACTGCACGGGGCCGGGGGGCTGTGAAGGGGCTCCCACGACACTAAGGAAATCGCTCTGTCCTTCTCAAAAATGTGCCCCAAGTAGTGGCATTTTCTGGCCTGGATGAGTCTGCCCCATCTCCGTCAAAGCTCGACGAGCACAGAGCCTCCTTGAGCAGAGAGCCCTGTGGAACTGGACCACAGCTAATGCCTGCACAATGCAAACCAAGACTGCAACGGTTGTTTCCTTTGATGTGTGTGACTAAACACACAAAAAGGATATTTTCCCTTAGATCCTCCTGGGAGCAGAGCTTCTTTAAAAAGACCTGTTGGTGCTTTGGCTTTGCTAAGGATCGAAGCTGCTTCCAAGCCCAGACGAAAGGAGGATCGTGTGATGGGCCTCTTCTAAGACAGAAGAAAGGAAAATTCCTTTTTCCTATTTTCAGCAGCTGCTAATCTCATGGAGCGTGAAAGGCACATTGGTGAAGAGGCTCCAGAATGACAGGCTCACTCCCGACGGTCAGAAAGCTCATCTCGTATAGTGTCCTATAAATACCACAAATACTAATGCAGCCACAGGATCAGCTAAGACAGTTGTTTCCTTCAGCACTTCAAAATAAGCTGGAAATAGAAACTTTTCTAGTTGCCACTATGGAAAAGAGCTACCATTTTCTTGATAAATTCTAGGGGATTCATGTCTGTCGTTGGTTATTCTTCCAAGGTGATCCATATGCTTAGCAGAGATATGGGGTAGCCATGCAGTTGTTGTACCTCATAGTTTGCATTATAGCAAAAGATAGTATCAGACTATCAGAGGCATCTCTTGGTGCTGAGGGACAGGAAGCAACTTTCTGATTCAAGTCACAAACCTTTGGTTGACACCTCACTGAGGTCTGGAGGTTCAGCCCATGCTGAACTCCTCTTCAGTGCTCCCCTCAGGGTGGCAGGTGTTCAAGCCCCTATGGACAGACCTGCCTTGCCACCTCTTCTTCAGCAAGAAATGGGCACCCAGCTTAGCCAAGGAGCAGAGCCCGCAGTGCCTCTGTCCTGAGCCAGCTCACTTCCAGCCGTGTCGCTCTCCTGCCCCTGTAACGTCAGGCCAGCATTCCCAGGAAGCTTGAGTTTCCATGTGGGTATCCAGGCAAATCCAAGTAATGAAAAGAGATGAGAGAAATGATGGGACTAACACAGCTCTTCCCTCTGATACCAAACACAGGGATGCTGGAGAGCTGTTGGGTTTGTTTTCGCTCTCATGCTCGTGGCAGGAACTCAGGCTGCTCCCCACAAAAACACAGCAACTGCTGCCACAAACAGCTTTCCCATTTTTGCCAGGGAAACTGGCACAACCATTCATTCCAGTCAAAGCCCTCGCTGCAGTATTCACTGACATCTTTTGGACAGGTAACCATTGGGACTCTACATGGGTCACATCACCCTGACACCACCCACAAACTAAATGAAATGCCAAGTCAACTCTGTGCACAAGTGAGTGTACATCTGTCTCTTCCCTCCAAAGCTTGAGCAGTTCCTTCTGCGCTTCTATGGCTCATTAAAGCAACAAGGTCCATGCTCTGAGGGACAAGACTGTTCAGGACACTGGCTCCCTTCTCCTGGCCTGCACAGCCTGGGAACATAGGAAGTGCTGCTGCAGTTGGGAACAGCTCCGCTGCCAGGGCTAACACAACCACTCTGACTCCTCAGCAGGGTGTACACTGCTCTGTCATGTTCTTTGGGAGCACTGACTGGCTTTCTAGATCTTTCCTGTCTGTAAAGACAACGAGAATTTGTGTGGATGGATAAATGGATAAAGCAGTGTATGAACTCTGCTCCATTTAGTTAATGAACTCTTTCTCCTCCTCAACATGAGGCTTTCTACCAGGAGACAAAATCCCCTAATGAACTGAATCTCCTATACCTGAAATTGCCTAATGTTAGGTGTGATTTCTGTACACACAGGTTACTACAGCATTACATAGGTAATGCGTACACACAGGTTACTACAGCAGCGTGACCTGTGTAATACCAGAGATACTAAATGGGGATTTTTCATCCAGAGTGCCAACAAAGCCTCAAATATTTTAATTCAGTTCCTGTGCAATAAAATGATAAGAAAGAAGCTGTTTGAATTGAAGTGCTGCTGGTATCTTTGAAGTTTCCCAGCTCCCACTATTGCTATTAAGGCACAGAGGTACTGAACTACACAGGACTCCGTGCATGGATGGTGTAGGATAAACTGGCTTGCTCTTACCTTTCCAGGGGCACATGCACAGAGCAACCTCCAGCTGATAAACAGCAAGAGAAGAGATGCCAGCAGTTTGTGCAGTCTGAATCATGAATAATTTTTATCAGCACACTGATAAAAGCTGCTGCTATGCTGGTGATTGGTGTCTGGGTTGATTTCTTTCAAGAGGAGGTGAAATACCAAGTTCTTTTAAAATTCTTAATTGTCAATCCATGGCAGATGTAGGTCTAGTTTGGTTAATTGGGTTAATGTGATGATTTGGCATACTGAGCTATATGCAGAAGTAAAACTGTAAAGAATATCTTCAAATACCCTGTTATGGATATTTAGCAAATTACACATTGCCGTTGCTATGGCAAGCAGCACAAAGGAAAACAGTTCAAACAGGTTTAATAGCCATAATGACTATGTTGGAACCCCATTTCTTGTTAATTGTTTGCACAAAGTTACTTCATGACTTAGACGCACGGAATGCCAAGTGTTTTCACAAAAATACTCTCACAAGTGTGAAAAGAGATGATTAAAAAAACCTCATATGATAGAAATGCAACAGTTTTACCCTTTACTCTCTCCACATATAGAAGCTAAAGGGGTTTCTTCTAAGAATAAACCCAAAACTTAATGAAGACAATGTGTGTGGACAAACGCACTCTTACAACATGTCACTGCATTTGTGATGTACAACTGCCAATTCCCAGGTTTAGCAAAAACAGGTATATATTCCAAAATATGCATTTCTTACAAAAGGTTCTCCAAAGAAGTATATTCCACCTAACATTCCACCTTCCAAGTACCTTGTCCAATATTATGTGAGGAGGTTGAAGAGAATACGCATTATCAGGAACAAAGGATACTGGACTCAGAATGGACAAAAGCACATACTCCCCTAGCAGGGTGTCGAGCTCCATAACATTCTACACTATGGGCTTTGGATCCATCGTTCTTGCCGTTCTTTCTGCAGTTCTGAGCCCATTTATTTCCCTCAGAAATACAAAGACTACGCTCAAATCACCTCTAGTTAAACTCTGCTGGCTACAGGAAATTCACCCCAGGCTAAAATGAAGTACAACTCCAAAGTCTCAGCCCCTTTAAGACTCTGAGGAAAGATGGTTTTGCTGTGCAAAGCCCCATAAAGAGTTTGTGGATATTTAAACCAGTAGCCTCAACACAAAACCGAATTTACCTGTTTAACCAAGAACAGGACCAACAACGTAGTTGCTCCACAGGAGCACCAGCTCCAGATGGGAAACACGTGGCCAGCCAGGGATTGCAGTGCTGCTGGTTCAGTGTCACACAGCTCCAGAGGGACTGACACGGGTGCCAAGGGCCAGCCTCTGCTGCAGGCAGCAGTGCCAGGGAGCAGCTGTCCCACTGTGCCCCACTCGCTGCCCTGCAGCCTCAGCCTTTCCTCCCAGAGACAGTCTGGGATCTACCTTCACTTTGCTCCCAGCACCCCAGTGACACTAAGAAAGTAACAATCATTTTGCCCTAATATACACCCGTAAGCCAGTTAGAGGGGGAAAAAAAAAAGAGAAATATGAGGTAAATTAAAGCTTCCAACTAAGGGGATTTACCAGTAAGTCACCATAAAATTCAGATAATTTATTTTTTCAATTCTGCAGCAACTTTCTCCAATTCATTTGGATTAGCTATTAGAAATTATGTCTCAAAAATTAAAGAAAATGTGTATTGACCACTATATCAAATTCTAATTTTAGCCGGGGAAAAAAAAAAGAATAATTAGGTTGTGATTTACTCTGGTAGTCAACTTACATTAACAATTTTCCAACATGTTTATGTAATTCTGGTAAAATAAAATAATATATACAGTGCTCATAAACGCTGGGCCAGATTTAGTAAAGACAATTTCCTACACTACATCCAGGACATTTCTCTTCGCTTTCTGTTCTAATAAGACAATTGAGTTGTTCTGCGTAAGGATATGATTGTCATCCGTGGCCTCCTTGGTTGGAATTTTCGTGCTGTCTTCAATGAGGGCATGGAAGGATTAGTTTTTAATTTTTTTTAAGCTGTCATCCTTCTGTAACAAGCTGTATAGCCTGCCTGCTCTCTGGGAATGGTTTACCCCACATCCTAACCCTCCTTCCCAGGGAGAAAGTGTAAATCCTGCAAACTCTCAGTGCCAGAAGCCATCATGCAGTGTTTGCTCAGCAGTGGATGCACAGCTCCCAGCTCAGCACAACTGAGTTTGGGATTAGATTTCTAGCCACAACTGGAACAAATGGGGAAGGTTGTTTAACATCCTTAAAGTTATACTCCTAAAGTTGTATTCCTGCTTTTAAACAAGTATCTTTTCCAACTCCTCTAGAATAGAACTGCTGTCTACATTAACTGAATAAATGGGGATCTGGGAGCCAAACCAGTCACCAAGGTATGAAACTGTCAGCCTCAGGCACTGAGAACAGAAGAATGAGTAATGGAAGACAACAATGGAAGAACAGCAGGAGAACCAAAAGAAGTAGAATTGGTGATGGTAACAGAGGCAGAAGGTGCTCGAAGTCACATGGATTCCAGAACTAGAAGCCAGAGGCAAATTCAAATTCACCTGAGTCAGTTTGCTACCACTGCTCTTTGCCCAAAAACCCATCCTGGCACTTCTGAACCAAGTCTCTCCTCTGATTTCCTCAGGGAGCATCATTAACACAAAGAGCACTCAAGCTTTCAATTAAAAAGCATCTTTGCTGAAAGCATTATCCCAAATCTTTAAAGGACTCCATCCCGATTTGGCTCTGCCATGTTATAAATTCACAACAAGAAGGAACTTCCCTGACTTTTCCCATCATTATTTATGAACAGGTAAACCAAATGGAAGAGTAATCCCAGTGCCACAAACTAGAGTCACTCAGGCTTTGTTCCCAGTGGCACCATGGCAGAGCAGCTGCTCCAGTTCTCTTGGGGTGGCCCGACTGTGCCTTATCACACAAACCCTTCTGCTCTGTCAGCAAGTATACTCAACATTTCTTATAAGCAAAAATGATTGGTTTAATATTTTCCCACTAGTTTTGGCCACAGAGCAGTTTCTTTCTAGGTCTGCCTAAACCTTGTCTAACCTTTAAGACTATTCTTTCCCATGTGACCCATGAGAGTTGCACAAAATGAGAAATATATCCAAACAGTAGCTGCAGAAAATATACAGAAATAACTCGTTTTCACTGAGATGGGTTCATTTATGAGTTCTGACTTTCCCCTGAACTTCCTCCCCTGAAGGACTGCAACTGTAATAATGGTACAATAATACTTCTTCTTCTGAAGTGGAGTAAATCAGTTCCTCACTCTCAGTAGCGAAGTGAAAATTAAGATAAAAAGGAGTAAATAATGCAGAAAACCCCTATTACTCCAGAATAATACAATTTGCTGCTGATCCTTAGTTGCTAAGACAGGCACATCAATTATTTATAGAACTCAGAGTGTGAAATATGAAGTATTTCAGCCTGGGACACCACGAAGGTAAAACCAGGAACACAATCCTGTCAGCACTGGCAGACAAGGACAGAATAGGCAAGCACAGAATATTTCTACACAGATTACCCTTTTTATTGAACTACAAATTGCAAAAGGTCTCTATGAAGTGCCACTTTCAGTGTTAAGTGAGCTGCATCTTCCTTTTGACAGCGTCAGTCTGTATTTAATGTTTATTTAACATTTATCTAAAGGGCCATCTCTGCCACAGAAACAATGCACAGTAAGTTAGCATAATTTCACCTGAATATTTACAGGAATCCCAGGATCTTCTGGATCTGTGCTTATGTCCATCAACAGCCTGTCATACACACTGTAAAACCTGCTCCACATGACCAAACTTTGCCAATAATTTTCACAATCAAAATTCCAATTTCTGTTCTCAGTAGTAATACCAAAAATTTATCTGCACAAAAGCGCTTATATTGTTTATAGCAAGTTTGTTGAGAGCAAGTATCTGGATCAAAACTCGCAGGGTTGCAGTGAAAGGCTGTTCATAGCTCATCACAGGAACTAACCTGTACTATTCAAAAACATCCACAGTTTCTCGGGGAACAACCCAAAGCAAACGAAATAAAACCCACAGAAAAAATCAGAAAACCTTGGAGCACCAACTTCTAGTAACAGCCACTAACACATGACACAGCCTAGCTAAACTGCTTTGGTGGGTCCATGCACCATTCTATCTCAAATCAAGTATTTCAAAGCTGAAGAAATTTTACCTCCTCCTGCTTTGCCTCCAACTCTGAGGGCAAGAGCTTCAAATACAGTGACTAAGAAATTATAGAAGAGGACTGGAACTGACCTTTCAGATCAAAGGCTACAGAGTGATTCACCTTCCTTTCCTGACTGTTTGCGAGATGTGGGCTAAACACCAACAGTCAGGGACTCTGAAAAGCTTCACCTCAGTAAGAGAACTTGCATCAGCAGTGAGGCTACAGGACCCCAAACAATGTGACTCTCCCTTAGACAGGCTCCCTCTCTCAAGAGCTCTGTCTGTCAGCTTGTCACCAGAGGGGTGACACACATCAACTCCCACTGCTGCCAGTGTTTGCAGGACAATCAGCAGATCAGAACAGGTATTGCCTGTCGCTCCCCTGCAACTGAAAATCTGAATGCTGACACGACTGAGGGAAAAACCAAAAAACCACAAGCTAGCCCAGCAGGCAACTGTCTGTCCCCAGGGTCACACCAAATACCATGTGCTGGAAGGAAGCAGAAGCAGAGAGGACTTGGCAGTGCCCAAAGCACAACGCCTGCAGAAGTGATTGTGCTGATGCCAAATCTGGTCCTTTCGGAGCTTTCCAGCCACTGCTGAGCGGACAGCACGTGTTGCAATTCTGGAGCTGGCAACGGCAGTGCTGAGCACAGCTAGTGGCCACTGGCCACCTTAAAGCACCAGCACCATGTGTCTGCCCTGAGCCAATGTTTAGCAGCATGAGCAGTAAAATAACACATCTATCGAGCTCTTAAAACTGCAGCAAATATTGAAAAGCCTCCCTGTTCCACATTTCACCCGGCCTTATGGGTGCTGTAGCCTCCACTGCTCCATGCTGGCCAGGCTCCAGGGCCCCAAACAGGGACCAGGATGAACAAGGAATGGCTACACAACCTGGCTCTGGGGAATCAGCACTCCTGTAGGGACACGGGTCCTGCCAGCACTGGCTGTTCTCCAGTTTTACAGACTGATGGTGAAGAATTTTGAAACCCAGAGTATAACAGATTCACATCCAAGTTTATGGAAAGAGCTGAAAAATACATCAAAAGCCTTCAGATACATATATGCAGAAAAATAACAAAACTATCAGATCTTCCAAAATATGGATTGACAACAACAGAAACTTGCTAATCACTATTTTAAGTATCCTTAAATTCTCATCTCTGGTGCTAATAAACTAAAAATTATATAATCGTATTTGAACTGTAGGACAGTTTATACAAGTTAGGACCATTCCAAAAAAGTCAATCAGTGTTTCAGAGTACATTTAGCAGATATTATGAACACAGGCGCAGCAAAGAGCTCTGTCCATGACAGGTTCTTGTCATATTGGGTTGGAAGGCTCCAAACAGACCAAGAGCTTTGGCTGGTCAAATGGCACAGAGAATTCTAACTACAGGGAATTCCTCCCTGATTGCTGTTATGAAAACAACACTTCTAGCAGAAACTATTATTTATATATATATATCAACCCATTACACCCAGTACAGACAAGATCCTCTGCTTGCCCCAGAAACACTGTGTCCCACACAGCTGCTGCCAGAGAGAGATGAGAGGCAGAGGCAACAGGCAGATCATCACTGCAAACCTGGAACACTTGCAAGGAGAACATTTGCTTTTGACTTTTGTGGGATTTAAGTCAGCCTGCACAAACAAGCATGAAAATATCCCAAGGAGAGCTACATGACTAATGAAGATTTTCTTGCTTCTCATCAGTTGCTTCAGCCACTTCTGCTGCCACTGGATGAGTATAACAAGGCCTTTCTACTGCGTGGTGCTCTGCAGGTATGACTAAATCTGCCTTTTACCTCCCCAAGTCCCCAGGTACACTATCACGCCTCCATTACAGAGAGAATTTCTCAGAATGAAAGAGCCAATAAGAAGTGTTTCCTCTGGGCATCTCAACAGCATTATCACAAGATGCAGTAAAAGGCATCAGAGTAGCAGAGAGTGCAGTAAAAGGTGTCAGAGTAGCAGAGAGCGATTCAGACCTGCCAGAGGCACCTGTTTGCAGAACACTCCCAACACTGCAGCCGTGTGCACCTGCCTGGGGCACAGCAACAGCAGGAACAGGCCATGGCTGACTGACTGACCCTCTGGAGCACGACACGGGCTGCAAATGGACTGGTCCATGGCAGCTCTCATTTCTGTTTTTGCTTTCAGCACAACCACGGCAGCAGAGGCCTGGAGTGACTGCTAGGATGGTGGGGCAGGGAGAACCGCTGCAACTGCCAGCACACACATGCAGGGACAGGGTGGAAAGGACAAGTCATATGGGTTTTAGGTACAGAATGATGCAACTTTGGGGAAAACCCGAGCAAAGAGAGAGCAGGTCAGGAGTGAGAGGCAGCACTGGGATTTCATGCAAAATAGAGGAGAGAATTCAGAACACTGAGCTCCGGTTTGCGGGGGGGGTGCCATTTGCCTCATGAGGAAAGGTACCCCACAAAGTCCCACAGGCTCTGAAATGCACTCAATTAGCTGTTCCTTTTACCTTTTTGTTCTACCCAGCATTTCTTCAAGAGCACTGTCATCTCTGGCTTTGGCATCCTACTCATCATCTATGAATTCATGTTGCCGTTTCCTCCCTGAAAGGAAAAATCCCATAGTCAGTCATTTGCTACACAGAGGAAAGGACAAATCTGACAGTATTTTTGCCACTGTTAAAGTTCAAAGACCACCCTGCTCCTTGAGCAGACAACACTGCAAGTTGTGCTCCTCGCACGGTGTCATTTAGCCATGATCAATCAGTGTGTGTTCACTCCAGAAACTTACCCCAAATTGACCTGTAAGCAGCAGCAAAACTGTCAGTGCCTCAGCTCTGTCTGGAGAGAAGGAGCAGGACAATGATTCACTCTCAGTAAAAAAATTCCCAACAAAAACAAGAGAGACTTGTGCCAGGCAAATGTCTTTATTTTTCTTTAAAACATTCTGAAAGTGTTAAGCTACATGAAAGAGAAGCAATGCAAGACTGAGAAAGCATGTTTAATGTTAGGGAAGCCTTCACTTCACATCACATGAGCCAAATTAAAAATAAGACTAAACACAAGTGTACAAAGTGGAGACAAAAAAATCAATTTTCTCAAAGACATAACATGAGGGACTCCCAGAAGGGCCGGCAAATTCTGGAAGGGAGAAAGAGATTATATTTTATGGGAAGAGATTCAATAAGCATTCTTTTCCCATAAAGCCAGTGATGGAGAATTGTCACTGCTCCATAGATACCCTGTGCACATTTCAGGACAACAGTAACAGGAAATCAATAGCACCTTTTATACGTGCAAAGACATTATCTCTCTGGACTCCTAATACTAACAAATGGGGCCAAGAAAGACCTTTACTAGAATTTAACAGTCAGCATTACTCTGGCTGAGAACAGAGGGCAGGATGCTGGTCTACATCCTTAGATTTTTAGATTTTTTTTTAAACTAACTTTGCTCAGAGCATCACCCTCGAGTGGCACTCAGGAGCCCCCAATGACAGTACATCACAAGTGTAACGGTGATGAGCCCCAGCGCTGTCACCCCATTGCAGACATCCCCTCCAGCTGATGCTGTAGTCATTACAGGCAGGAGCTTTGTCAGGGGGTAATTTGACAGCTTTGACAGGCTCAGCTGAATTTATGGCACTTTCTAGTTTTTCCCTCCATTGAGCTGCGATGGAACTAAAGTTAATATTAGCAAAACCACTCTGTGTAGGGGCAGGTTCCCAGCGCTGACTCCATGATCCCAGTCACTGAGAGAACCTGCTACCCTGGGCCCCTGACAGTGTCCCCTGCCACCCTCAGGGACAGGGAGGGCAGCTCCATCTAGCCCACTTGTGAGAGGAGATTCCACGATGAAGGTCTCTTGTGTCTCTGACTCTACCACAGCAAAGGTGAATCACCTCTAGTGAGGCCACTCACAGCTCACTAGAGAGCACTGAAGCAGCAGTCATGGTGTCACAGGTCTGACACCACACACCCAGCTAAACCCAGGAGCTGAATCCTGGGGGCTGCTTCTCTTGTTGCAGGGACTGTGTCACACACAGCACCACAAAGCTGCCACCTGCAAGTATCAATGTGGGAAGGGGACTATTGCATTCCAAGCCAAACCTTGGCAAGTCAAAAAAGCACAAAAAAGTACTTCTCTTTTTATCTTCCTTTTTGTTTTTCCCATCAGATTGCTTTTTGCCATAGATGTTACATTTCATCTGTTATAATGCAGGGTTTTAAAGAGCTCTCTCTACATCCTTAGAAAGCACAGTTCATATTTAGCTCCCTAAACTCGTATTTCTCTCTTCCTATATTTCTCTGCCAAGATGTGACACCTGTGGAAGGTTCCCAGAAAATTCCCCTGAATCATCTGTGATGCAAGGGAACAGCAGCCAGCATTGGCAACAAGCAGCTGGGTCTTTTAGGAAAGCGTTAGATCAATCTGGTGAGTGGAAGGATCCCCAGTAACTCTGGCACTAGCATCCCCAAGGACCACAAAGCTCCCAAATCAGTTAGAAAAAGAGCATAATTACGACAGGACCAAAATCCATGGGAAACAGCATTGCCATGGCAACTGACATCCTCACAACTGGAATCTCCTCTGCATTCTTGCACAGACTCAATGACTTCTAAACCACGTGGAAAAAAAAATCTGTCTAGCAGGTGGGTTCATTGAGGAAAAGCAGTGCTAGGGTGCTTCCCCGCAGAACAGACCCATTTCCACATGGTTTCTAAGAAAGGGAGCCTTTGTGCACCTCTTGTTCCAAGCATTCCATCTCACTCACTAGGAGTGCAGAGGAACTGCTATAACACAATTAATACTTCCTTGTTAACTACCCTTGTATCAGGAAAAAAAACCCCAAAACTATTAAATATTAAAAGGTTCCTGTTTTCAAATAAAAGTTATATGAAGATAAAATCCAAAGCAGATTAGCTGAGATTTAAAATGGGAGTGTGGTTCCAGCTTCACACTGGGCTGCACTGGTGTTAATGAGTGGTCTCTCAAACATTCCTCCTTACAGACAGCAGTGCTCAAAACCACTCCAGCATCCCCACACACATATCAGGTCCAGCCACTGGGCAACATCCACACATGAGCAGGAAAGGCCTTATTTTTCTTCCTGACAGCCTTAACACAGCATTAATACCCAGTCTGTCCTCCAGCACGCTTTAAACGAGGTTCACGTTAACAGACTGGCGGGCAGACCTTTTGCTAGAAGCTCTGAGCTCCGCACATTTGGGGGCATTTCCTTCCATTTCGGTACTGGTCGGGCCTGGGTAGTTAACCCACCAACAGGCAGGGCAGCACAGCGTGAACTCCACGGCCGTGTTATGTACGCCAAAAGCCAAAGCAGCGCTATTGATCCAAGGGAAACTGTTCCAGATCTATCGGAGACAAACGAGCACACGCTCTGCCCACGGTGTGCCCCTGCCAGCCGTGCCGTGCCCGCGGCTGTGACATCGCTGAGCTCAGCTGTGCTCGCCTTCGGGTGCCGTGCGGGCAGATCTGCCCCGGGACCCTCCGCTGTACCGGGCTGCCGGGCTTCCCCGCTGCCTTCCGCCAGCCCCGCCGGAGCCGGGAGGCGCTCCCGGAATAGCGGCTCGATGGTGACAGCACGCTTTGGAAATCGC
>JAHLSL010000095.1:13032-37352 GCA_025920805.1 Petroica traversi | reverse complement strand
GCGGGGTTTGTTCCGGATTGCGGCGGGTTGGGCGCTCCCGGGGCGCTCCTAATGCAGCTCCGCGCACGCAGGGCGCACCCGCGTCCCCTCGGCCGCGGGCTCAGGCACGACTGCGGAGACTCCCCGAACGTTTCCAATTTGGAAACGCTTAGGTTTTTTTGAAAAATATTTTTTCTGCAAAAAAAAGGAGGCTTAAGAGTCCGTGATTTCACTTTTAAGAATAGATGGGTATTAATTGGTGCAGGTTTGTTATACCGGAACAGTTTGGAACTTCATGGGAGGCGACTGATTTTTTTTATCGTAATAATTAGGCAGATCTCCACAGATCTGCATGTAGGAACAGTGCTGTGGTTTGTTTCAGCAAGTGCAACAGCAATGTAGATCTATATATTTGTGTGTATATATTTGTATAAATTGCCCATCGAGCCCATCAGCCTGGGTGTGGCCATTGTAGTTGGACAAGGCTCGTACTGAGCCACTACTAGTGCGTGCAATAGGAGATCCTGACTTGGAAGCGATTCAATGATAGCTTAGAAGAATTCCCTTTGGGACTCCTGGCAGTCCCTGAGCTGCGGGTGCAATCTCCTGTGCCTCCTGTGTGGGAATCTATTACATTCCTGAAGGAACAGCTTGTGATGGTCACGCTGTTTGCAGAACTCCTGGTGCTGAGCTACTTTTAAAAAAATTTCTACGTGATTCGATCACACGTCTGATTCAAAGCCGGCAGGGCCATGCTTGTACATTCCTTGGGAGCTTTCGTAATTCCCCTCCAAAACGTCAGCAGCATGCAGAGGTTAAAACAGAGAGGTGGGAACCGCGCAAGCGTTGTGGGTGCTGGGGAGAGTTTAATGGTTAACTTAGCCAGGCTTTCAGAGCTTGACATTTAGGTTTTGCACAACAGGGAGCTGGAAACTTAAGTTAGAGGGGTCTGCAAGGGAGTAATTCCAACAGAGGAGTGGGTGCTTTGTTAATTGCCTCTTGCTAATTATCTTCCACAGTACTGTCCTGTAAAAGGATGTGGTGAGCAGCATGTTTGGGTGCTGAGCACAGGGTGATGTGGCAGCTGAGCTTGGAACCCAAGGAGACAGGATCCTGAGAGCAGGAATTCCTCTGTGTGTGTGTGTGAATGATTCATCTTCTAGAGATGTTAGTCTGCTAAAAACGTGGTGCTGTGTTTGAGACCTTAAATGAGGCTGTTTAAACCTCAGGTAGGGAGATGGGAGGTCTTTTAATGTTAACCAGAGTTTTGGCAATAAAAATGTAACTTACATACAATTATTTGTGACTGCATTTCCTGGTAGTCTAAAAACGATGTCAGGGTATCTTTAGTGGTTTTGAAGAGGCTGTTGCTCATGGAATATTGAACCAATGACCCAAACTACTCAGTGATGATGAAATGCCCAATCTAGCATTTTATTGAACGTGACATTTATGAAAAATGAACCTGCTCATGTCTATTACATAATCAATAGCACATAAAACCATTTATCATTAATTTGATTTAAAAATGCCATTTTGGGCCTATAAGTTCCCCTGCCTTCCCAGTCAAGTTTGAATTTGATATCCGAGAAAGCACAAGGTAGTAAAAAGAAAAAAGCTAATTGTAGCTGTCCTTTCTGTCTTGGGACCAGCAGGTTTGGCAAATGGCCTTTTGCTGTATCATTTCAAAATATTAACATGAAACAGTACAAACGTGCAGAAAAAGCATTCTGAGCTGTGCTCAAATCCAAAGGGATTCCTGGCATGGAGACACAAATGAGTGCATTTCTGTGATGGAAACCCTCCTAGCCACAAGTGGTAAAAACAATGTTACTTTAAGAGATTACCTTTTAGGACCTTTATTTCCCCAGTGAAAGCTAGGAACCTGTGACAGCTTTGCTTCCTGAAGGATAAGAGTAAATGGAATTTGTGTCTGTAATACCACTCCTGTCTGAGTGCCTTCCTCACTGACTGCACTGGGTCCTGACTGTGGCAGGCCCTGGGGACAGCCTGGACCATCAAGTTTTGGTTGTTTTACTCTGCATGTGTTTCTCCAGGAATGGCTTCTTGTGCTCAGGAACTGGTTCTTGCCCAGTTTTGGAACTGTATGGTTGGGCTCTTTCAAGTGTTGCCTGGGGGAAGTTCTGGTTGATTTTAGCAACTGCAGTTCTAAAAAGAAGGGGCAGGAGTTGCAATGCAAGGGATGTAGCAGGGAGGTGGGAGGTGAGAGAGCGAGATTTCCAGGACTCTCTAGAGTCCAAAAATAACATTGCTGGGAGATGGTAATGGAAGGACTGGGGGTTTTTCTCTATTGATTCTGAAAGAGCCTTCCATGTCCTTGGAACGAGGCCAGGTGCCATCTGAGGTCCCAGAAGGGCTGCAGTAAAGGACAAGTCGGGTTCGTTCTTGATGCATTTAGTGGCACACTGTTCTCATGGTCATCTGTCTGTGGCTTTGTGGACAGGTGATGCACCTTCCTCCCTTGCAGCATAACACAGACCTTGCTGGGGAGCAGAATGGGGTACTGGGGAGCACAAAGCGGGTGCTGGGATGAGTGTAGAAATGTGGGTTTACATTTCTTACCTTTACAGCTGTGCAAAGTCAGTGCTTTGGGGTAGTTACAGTGTCCCCTTGAAGGTTAAGATTGAAATATGAGTAGAATTTGTTGTACCTCTCTGTATTTATATATCTTTATCTGAGGCAACTTCGCTTTTTCTTGCTCTTCTGATTTGGAGGGGATAGTAGTTGCCTAATGCAATTAACGCCTGAACAGGTATTGCACAGGTTGTAGGGTTAGTTCGTAATTTTTTGTACCTGGGTACTCACTGATGAGCTGTTGAGGTCCCTTGTTGCACTCCAGATAGTGTGGACAATCCTGGCGTGATAATTGAATATTTTGTTAACTTATGTAATGAAGCATTCTTGATTTTGTCCATTCTTGATTTTGGGCCAAAGTAGTGCAGTGTAACAGCTGACGGACTTCCCTTTCAGGGATGATCTTGAGAGTGGCCTTTTGGAAATGGCATTGGCTGTCCTTGAGTTCATTTTTGGTGGTTTCCACAGGCGTCCCAGGAGGAGCTGAAGGCCGCATACCGCCGGCTGTGCATGCTGTACCACCCCGACAAGCACCGCGACCCCGAGCTCAAAACGCAGGCTGAGCGCCTCTTCAACCTTGTCCACCAAGCGTATGAAGGTCAGGGGAGCTTTGCAGGGCGTTTCTGGGAGAGCTGTGTCTTCATGCTTTTTGAAGCTATTTATTATTAAAAACTAATAATTAAATTGCTGATACTTACCAGTGCTGTTTCCTGCTTTCGTACCGTAAGACAGAGGAGAAATGCCATATAAATGCTGCAGGGAATGAGATGTGAAGTGTCTGTCTTACCTCCTGCATGATGTAAATGATCTTTTCATCATTTCCCTTACTTCTGAAGACCTCTTCCATAGGAAAATAAAGACTGACAACTTCAAACAGAGTGACAGTTCCAGATTGTACTGATAAACTGCTGCATGCCCTGTTCTCTGTCACCTGGATGTGGTCTCCACTTCCAGCAAGTTCTTCTGTATGCTCAGACTGAGAGGAGGACAACTGATTCATAGCAGTTAGAGCCTATTCTTGTGCCAAAGCCCTTTTCAAATACTCTGAATTAAACTGAAATTTACTTTAATCCTAGTGTGCAAGTTGCACCTGAAGTGCAGGTGGATTAGAAGCTGATAGGAGTCATCCATATTACAACCTGATGCACCCAGTCCTGGAGTCTAAAGAGAAACTAAAGCAAAATACTGAATAAATATTCCCCCATTCAACCTCAAATATGAGTGAATATTTGTTACACCCTAGGTTTTGACTGATTAAGCATTTGTTCCTTCCAGTTGGGCTTTCCTGTGTGAAGTCCCTAGGTTAGGTGTTAGGAGACATGGAAGCTTTTTGCTGGGAGAGCAGGGAAGGTCTGACCATGATGATGTGGGGAACAAAAACTTGCATTGTTTCAGTAATTTCATTTTAGTGTGATGAGTGGCCTTGCATTAGAGGCACTCTTAATTTGAATTTTCTGGCTCCGCTTGGCTCTGCCTTGCAATGAACATGGAAATTGATGCTTGTTTAGTACCAAGTGTGAGTGTGGTATGTGACAAGCAAAAATTTTGACATCTTGGAAATGAACCTCTCCACCTCCTGCCTATTTTCACTTTTCCTCTTCCATCTCTTAGTATGACACAACAAAAGATTCATTTTATCAGAATTCATAAAAAGCAATGTCTACCTGTGACATTTAGCAAGTCCAATAAAATTCCACTAGTTCAGACCAGAACTCAGTTCCCAGTATAAGCCTATTTTTGCTTTACTATACTCCCCAGCTCCCTGGGGACACATCTGTTTCCCCACAGTCACAAGAAATACATGATAATGATAAAGCTGGTCTTGGAACCCTGGAGGAAGAAATGGTGATGATTTTTTAATCCATTTTTTTCTTACAGAAAGGTATGTTATAGGAGCTTTTGCATTTTAATATGCCTTACCCTTTAGAGACTCCTCCTAATTCTGTGCCCAGTCTCTTTCTAAAGTAACTGTTCTGCAGTCTCCTATTGTATTTTGTGTTGTCCATTGCATTGGGTGACATTTTGGGAGGTTCAGATTCTACACACACCTTTGCCTTTACCCCTTAGTTGATGTTTGACAAGGCATGGACTGCCTTGTGGAAGTTGCTTTGTTGGTGCTTGGCATGTACTACATGTGGAGACTAGGTGGGAAAGGATCAGTGGACATGGATGGTGAGGAAGATCAAATGGAGCACCACAGATCTTTGAAAGCCAGACAAAAGTGGGTGGAATTCCCAGGAAGGGCCCAGGGACTGCTCTGGGCAAATTGCTCACAATGTTCATGGTTGTTAGAGGGCTTGTCAAAGTCAAGCAGTGTTAGAAACCCCCCTGCACGTTCACTTAGGCTGCATGTCTCTTGTGTTCTTTCCAATTTCTTGTTTTAGAAAAAGAAGAAGAAAAATATTGGATTTGTTGGTGCAGGAAAAGTCAGTATGTCCTCTCAATAAAGCACGTGGAAGCATCAAAGGGGTTAATGAGCTTCTGTAGAGCAAGATGTTTCCAGGATCTCTGCTTGAATTCCAAATATCATGTTTTGGTCTGAAATCTGAGGAGAAGACCGAAAACTGAGTTCTCTCCTCTCTTTTGGTTTCAATTTACAGTGCTTAGTGATCCACAGACCAGAGCCATCTATGACATATATGGGAGGAGAGGACTGGAGATGGAAGGCTGGGAGGTAAGAGAAATTGAGCACGTTATGGCCAGTGGCCTTGACTAAGCCCACCTTTATCTGCCATTGTTCTATCAGCTGCACTGACACCTGGCTGGTAATAAATGCCTCTTGGTTTGAAGGCATCCTTGGTTAGTTATTTCTGTCTCTTTCTGTCCCTGCTGAAACACCATGATGGATTTTCAAAGAATACTTTGGTTTTGCACTTGACAGGAGAACAATAAACCTGACATTCAGAGTTCCCTGGTAGGATATTACCATGACAGGCAACATCTTTATCTGAGACAAATGTGTCATTATTGTCCATCTAGTCCCATCTTTTTCATCCGAAACTTGTTTTTTTCAGCATCAGCTAGCTTCTGAGATTGAAATTACTTTTTCTTCCTGGGCTTTTTGGAGTGGGTTGGGGTTTTTTTGTGATTTTGGTTTGGTTTAGTTTTGGTTTCATGGGCTTTGAAACAGAACTTGTCCACTCATGTCTGTCCAGCTTTTGAGTCCCTTTCTGGCCTCTGCCAGCCCTAGTTGGTTGCACTGTGCTGCTTGAAGCAGAATCCTATGGTATTGGTTCAGGTCAGTACCAGGGTCAAACTTGGAGTCAGTTGCTAGAGATGTGGAGCAGATCCAGCATGTAACAGATGTTTTTGAACTCCTTTTGGCAGGCTTGATCTTATTTTGAAAAGCCAAATCCAATACTCTTTCTAACCAGTCCAAAACTGCCTGTGTAAAACCCTCATTCCCTGAGCCGTGTCAGGTAAGCAGCTGTGAACCTGCATAGCCTAAAATCACACAACTCTCACTGAATCAGTTTACCTCAGGCCAGAGACTTTCAGTCATTTTCATTTTTGTGTCCACACCTGGTAGAGCAGCTAATGGGTCACTTAGGGTAACAGCTGCACTGCAGTGTCTTGTAGTTGTGATTGGAAAGCTCTTTCCCCTGGTTTTGTCAAGAAAATGGAAATATCAAAACCATTTTCCCTTTTCTCAAGGCATGGGGTTTTCTGTCATGCCTGCCCTTTTATCTGACCCTGGTGCTTCATTCCAAAGCCTGACTATTGAAATTGGTGCAGGGTGGCTTTCAGCAGCTGGGGCAGTGTTAGTGCATCCTGCAGCCTCTGACCAGCACTGCAGTGCCCTGAGCAGCCTCTGACTGGTAATTGTTTGGTTTTCATTCCTTTGTGAGCAGGTTGTGGAACGAAAGAGAACTGCAGCTGAAATCAGGGAAGAATTTGAGCGTCTGCAGAGAGAGAGGGAAGAGAGGAGACTGCAGCAGCGAACTAATCCAAAGGTAAGCAAACATTTAATCCTGGTCTCAAAAGTGGATCTGTAATTATCACCAGTGTGCAGGGTGTGCTGAGCCTAGGTGAGGGCCCATAGGAAGGAGCCCCTCAGGTGTCTACACTTGCTGCATGACTTTCTGTATTTTGCATATGCAGTTGCTCTGCATAATACAGGATGAGTGGCTCATTCTTTGAACAATCCCCTACTGAATGTTCTTCTTTTGTAGAGAAACATGTTGAGACAAAATACCTTTTTCAGCAATTTTCGGAAAATAGACCTAACACTGAAATATTTATGATTCCTTTCCAAGTTTTCTAAATAAAATGTAACTCACTGCAGTTACCTGACAGGTTTTCCCTTTGGCACTGCTGCAGTGTCACAACAACGCAGGGAGCTATTCCAATGCAGCTTGAAACCAGCAACAAATCTGAGCCAACCCTGAGCCAGCTGGGCAGCAGCACAGTGAGCAAAGTAAACCTGAACAGGGCTGGGGGTCTGTCAGTGTCACAGTTAGTGCCTGTTTTTGGAAAGCATGATCGTGCCCTCAGGATGAGAATCATTAGGATGCCATTCCCATCTCGGTCTGTTTTAGCAGCAGACTCTGACCCTGAGTGACTCACCCCAGAGCTCACCTTGGCTGCTCAGAGGTGCTCAGGAATACCACTGGGATGGCAGGGAGAGATGGACATGGTGATTGGCCAGAGTATCCATAGCTCAGACTCACGGTGGCTTTGCTGGCTCTTGCCTTGATGAGTGTGTGAGGCAAACCCATGGTTTGTCAAGATGGTCCCAGGCTGAAGTTTCAAAGCTTGTTGAATTACAAAAATCTTGGTTCTTATGCAGAGACTAACATCATCCAAGAGCTGCATCTACTATTTACTAAATGAATTCATATATTAGTGTAAAATCATAATGTCTTCTGATGGACAGATGTGGGATTGCAGTGGTGCTTAGGACTGGATCCTAAGGAAAACATCCATCTAAGCAGAGCTGTAATATTTTGAGACAATCACATTGGCACCACCTTTGCATCTGCGCTGCTCTTAGCAAAGCAAATGGACTGTACAGATCCCCAGGTTGTGGGTAGTGCATAGACACTAGGAACTGGTTTGTACTGGAAGGGTAAACAAGTGTAAAGTGTTGTGTGAGTATCTGTTGACAGCTTTATTCCAGTCAGGAAGGGATTTCTGGGTGCCACAAACTATTCCTGCTAGAGGTGTGGGTGAGTGGGGTCAGAGAGATGTTTTCAGAGAGGGGCACAGTTATCTCCCACTCTGCTGCTCCCTGCTTTAGGAATGTGACATTTTGCCTGGGCGCCTCGCCGTGGCTGTGAGCTGCACTGTGAGCCTCAGCCTGTGTCCTGGGATAAAATTAGCCATCTGGGTGTTTACAGCAATTGCTGGCTGGCAGCTGATGGAAATGCCTCTCCAGGCTGTGTTCCCGTGGAATTGGGGAGCGCAGCTGTGATCGTTTCATACACGAGCGCAAGTTATTTTAAAATTCCCAACATTTTGTCGGTTCTATAAAACAGTTCCACAAAAATAAAGCATTTTAACCAGAAATGTTGAGCAATAACCAGATGTAGGCAATTTGGAGGGTTGAAATTAAGTCTCCTATTTGCTTTTAGAGCTTTGTTTTTGCTTTCAAAGATGTGCAGAAGGGTTGAAAAGTTCATTACTAGGTTTAAGAAGAACCGTTTCCTGTTAGGAGAAATTAAATCGAGTAATTTTCCTGCAGTGGAAGGTCAATATGTAAAGAATACAGGTCCCTCAAGGCAAAGCCTGGCACAACTTTCAGGTGTCACCTTCCTGGAGGTAAATCCCTAAGAAAAAACTAAGTAGGAAGTATATTTTCCTCTGGCACATCTACAAATTTTGTCAGTGAAGTCTGTTTCCTATTCGCAGAGTAGCCAATAAAGGTGATTTTTAAAGCTGATCCCAGCTCCAATGGTTCCATAGTGCTTCTCCTGCTTCCTGCCCCACCAAGCTGCTGCTCTCTGCAGAGCAGTGCAGGAACCACTGACTTCTGAGCAGGCGTTACAGCTCTCCTGCTGCTCTTCCTTTGGGAGGGCCCCTCGTTTCCCATGGTCAGGGCAGGTGGCTGTTGGGAGCTGGGAGCAGCAGCAGTCCCCTCCATTATCCGGTGGCTTAGGGGTGCTCTTGTTCTCTGGGAATATTTTTAACTTTACCATCTGCTGCTTTTCCTGTGCTTACGCCTGGACCGGTTTCCTTGCCAGCATCCACAGACCTCTGAGGGTGACTTCACCTGCTTGGCAGGAGGTAGAGGGTCTGCCCAGGGTCCACCTCTCACCTCAGGGAAAGGCAGAAGAGTAGGTCTGCTGGGGAGCTGGGAAGGGAGCAGAGAGATGCTCCCTTTCTCTGAATGGATCTTGTAGATTTTCATGGAGAGGTTCAGGTGTTTTCCTTTTCCTAGGGGTATTTGCTGTACAATTTATACATTGTTTGAAAAAGGAAATCTTAATATTTTGAGTGTGTTTTAGAGAAAGGAGGTGCAATGAATTTCAGGAATTGTGTGTGGATCTTGGTGCATCTTTCCAAAGGTGCAGCATTGTGGCACCAGTAAGCCAAGTACAGCAAGGTGGTCTCCAAATGGGTGTTTGCTGGAGCAGGACTGCACCATTCCAGGCTGGTTAGAGGTTTTCCATTGCTTCCCTCTTCTTTTGGCCTTGTTTCAAGGAACTGCATGGCATAGGAGAGGGCTGAAACTGGAGAAGCTGTAGGTCTGGAGTCCCTTGAAGGTGACTTGGCAGGTGCTTTCTGGAAGTGCAGAAGGGGCAGGAGCTGGTTGTTGGTGCCACCACAACACAGAACAATGGGTGTAGTAGCTCTGAAATTCAGCTGCCAAGGATGGTTAGGAAACAGCTGGGTCACAGCCCCTGTTCCAGAGTTCTACTGGAAATAACCACACCTTTCAATTTTAAAATATTTATCCAATTTTTGCTTCATAATAAATAAACACTGATAAGAGGTTGGGAATCTCCACAGCAAATAGATAACCTTGGAGCCTAGGCAGAGAGAAGGTTCAAATCCTTTTCAGACTCTGCGATTCTTCGTTTATTTATGATCCAGCACTTGATTAGAGCAGAGCAATCAAGAAAAAAATCCTTCTTCAGACTGAAATAAGGTTTTATTCCATCCATGCTTGGCCTCAGTGGGAGTGAGGTTTGTCCTATCCAGTTTTTGAGTTTCCATATCCAAACTGCTCAGAGTTCAGTCTGTGCTTCCACACAAAGCAGGGGTTTTATTGCAATCCGTACATTTTATAGGAGCTGGGATGTTGTCAGATGGGTCCATAGGGAAGGTTTCCAAAGCCTTTTGAAGTTACATGACCCAGACAAGGATCTAATTGTGCTGTTTTCAAAGAAACACACTCCTGCAGTTCGTCTGAGGGACCACAGCAGCAGGTAGCCAGACTATTGAGCTGTGGCCTAGTTTTTTGTAGGAATAAGTTTTTCTATGGTCTGAGAATGGAAATATTTACCACTTGCTAAAAGTATGTCTTTGTCAAGCTTTCCTTCTGATTACAAAATATGAACTAGAAAAATAAATCAAAATATTTGGCTAGCAAGGTCAATTGCAGGTGGATGATACAGTTGAGTACTAAGTCAGTTTAGGTAACTCGTAAGAAGAAGCCTGTAGAGGTTTTCTGATCAAGTTCCATTGCAGAAAAACAATTTCTAGAATATATTATTTCAACTGACAGAGCACAGACACTTTCAGTTGTGGGGAATAATGAAGCCTACAGTGCAAAGGTGTTCTACCTGCTTCTGTAATGTGTCACAATAGAAAAATGGCCTCCCAGGATTGCAAGTTGAGTTTGTGCTGAAAAACTGCCTTTTCTCCAGTCTGTTTGATGATTTATGTTGCTGTTTTGAAATATTGTAATAATTCACGTTTATCTTGTGCATTAGGAAATGCATTTTAGAGTGGTAAAAGTAATTGCAGAAAAATTGAAAACTGCACAGAAATGTAATCATACACAGGGATGGTTCAGCCACTTGTCTTGTTTATGCTGGATGTTTGCTAATGCTAAGTGCCTGTTTCACTTGTCATCCCTCAGGGAACAATTAGTGTGGGAATAGATGCCACTGACCTGTTTGATCGCTACGACGAGGAATATGAAGATGTGCCTGGGAGCAGCTTTCCTCAGATTGAGATAAACAAAATGCACATATCCCAGTCCATCGAGGTGAGGAGGGTGAACACTGCTGTGCAAGCAGGGCATGAGCAAAGGAGGCACCACAGAACACAGAACATGCTGCTCACAGGGAACATGGGATTTGGGGGAGACACAGTGGCCAGCATGGTTAGGAAGAGGCAGCTTGGGGCCAGCAGAATGGTGGCTGGCTCTGTAGCCTTTGGGTCACTGGTCTGTGGGCTGCAGTGGTCCTGCCCACCTGCCAGTGGGGATGCTCAGTCCCAGTTCCCACTGAAAGGGGTGTGGGCAGTGGATGAAAGCAAATGGCACCCAGTCCTGAGTATGTGCATAAGGAAAAGAATGGGAAGCATTTCCTCTTTTAGACAGTTGTAGAAATTTAGTCTGCTAGAGAGATGAGAAGGGTTTACAGCTCAGGGTCAGGACTTCAAGGTGGTACATTACCAGTGTCACAAGTATCTGGTACTGTAAGAATTATCTGATCTTTTTGCCATGCTTGATGTTTGACTACAAAACCATTTACTCTGCAGTGGTGATTATGTCCTTGCAGAACATGCACTAAATGTGTGAACTGGGAGTTTCAGAGTTACTGAAAACAATATATTCATTTTTCAGGCACCCCTGACTTCCACAGATACAGCAATACTGTCTGGTAACCTTTCCACCCAGAATGGGAATGGAGGAGGTTCAATTAATCTTGCACTAAGACGAGTGACATCTGCCAAGGGATGGGGAGAGGTAAGAGTATACCTTTAATGCAGTTTTGTATTCAAACCTGGTGTTCTATTTTTTTTTTGGGGGGGGGAGCTTTAGCTGTGATTCATCTCTCATTTTCTATGTTCTGTAAAATGTAGGAAAAGGAATTCTTAAAGGAATTTGAGACAAAGGGAAGACCAGACCTTGTTTTTTCTCCCCTCTCCATTTGGCCATGCAATTTGGACTTCACTTGTGCAGACAGAATTGTTACCTGATGTCTCTAGTCTTTCTGATTGCTCTGTCTGAAGGCACAGTGCTGTGAGCAGGTCTTTTAGGGCAACGTGATAGTTGGCCCTTAATTCCAAAACTACTTTGCTTGCATGGGAAGAAGTTATGAGGGAAATAGTTTGACACACCCCCCCAGCAGATATGGTCTGAGCAGCTGAAGGTCCTGTGTTGCACCTGCAAGCTCATGGCATCACTGGTATAGCTGGCAGCTTCCTGTGCCTTCCTTCTTGCACAAGAGCTCCTGCTACCCTGCTTCCTCAGCTTGGGAGAGAGGGAGTCTTCCTCTCATTTGAGATTCACAGACTGGAGGCTTTTGATTTGCAGCAGGATTTTGTGAGGAAGGAGTTTACTCCACATTCCCTAGCATGACCAAAGCAGGTCCCAATAGCAGTCACCTGTAAAGCTGTAGCAGTCACCTGTAAAGCTGTAAAGCAGTCACCTGTAAAGCTGTAAAGTCAACAGCTTTATAAAACTGGCTGTTTTACCCATGAGCTCCAACTGAGCAAGACACCTTTTCTGCTTGTGAATGCAAAGCTGCAGAAAAGGAAGGGTGCTGAAAGAGGTGGTTAATGTTCCTCAGATGTGTAAAACGGCTGTGATGAGAATGATGATCATGACATACTTTGTCACTGTTGTAAAGGATGTTTTCTTCTAACACTCTGGCATTGTGCATTCCAACAGTTGGAGTTTGGAGCTGGAGACCTTCACGGACCTCTCTTTGGGCTGAAGATATTTCGTAATCTTACACCAAGATGGTAAATACTAGAAAAATGGCCTAGTGGTTAATATTCCACAATAAGGAGCTAAATTACTTGAATTCTCTTCCATATTAATTTTGGATTTGTTTCCTGTCCTACAAAATAAGGTATTTTCACTTTAGACTTAAGGTCATACTTGTATTGTCAAAATGCTTGCGTTCTTTCTGGGTGTTGGTGCCCTCCCTTTTCATATTTCCAGTTTAAGGAAGGTCTGTGTTCCACATCCTTAGATTTATACTTGATCTTCTCATGATTCATGATACTTGAGGCAGTTTCTCAAATCAGAGCAAAAGAAATTTGCTCTGGGAACAGAACAAAAAACAGGAAACTCTTCTAAGGCTTTCAGGTGTGCAAGAGAGTTTCTTACAGCAAAACAGGAGATGATGTGTCATATTTGGATATAATGCCAAATTTTCCAGTAGTGTAATGTCTGTTCACAAATGAGTAGAGGTCTCAGGTTGTAAAGGAGAACACAAGGGAAGGACTGTGATTGGAGCTGCATGTCAGAGTATCATAGGAACTTGTCTAGGTTTCCTCTGTTTATATTTTTGAATTCAGTAAATATACCATTCCTCAGAACTTTTATGGGATTCTTGTTCCCCGGAGAGTGCTTCAGCACTGGGTTTTTGATCTGATGCTCAAGGATTATTAAACAGCAGGGCTGCTCTGTGCCAGTGTGCTGTTCTGCAGAGACCAGGATGTTACCTGCACAGGGAGAATGAGAATGCTGGGTGCAAATGGCTGCCTGGGCAGCATCATTCACAGACAGTAAACCAGGGCACAGCCTGCTCTCCTGGGCACTGCTGTGGTCAGGGCAGACTGAGTTAGTTTTTACTTTTTCCTGAAAGCCTCGGGCGTCGTGATGTATGCAGGATGGTCTCTGAGCACTCAGTAAAATTCCTGGGCAAGAAGGAGTCTGACACCACCTGGGAGCCTGTGTTTTTTCACTGATGAGGTTTTCCTCATTTCTGCAGTTTCATCACCACAAACTGTGCCCTGCAGTTCTCATCCCGTGGGGTCCGTCCTGGCCTCACCACGGTCCTGGCCCGCAACCTGGACAAGAACACCATGGGCTACCTGCAGTGGCGGTGGGGCATCCAGTCAGCCATGAACACCAGTATTGTCCGGGACACCAAAACCAGCCACTTCACTGTGGCAATGCAGGTGAGAGCCTCAGTGGGACAGTGATGCTGCCCCGTGGAGAGAGCAGCCTCACCTTCCTGCCCCAGCAGTATTTTGCCTTGAGATTAGAGGTTAAGGAAGCAGCTGGTATATCTCATGTTAGCCCTAATGTAGGTAACCAGCTGTTTGGCATAGCACAGCTCTTGGCATTGTCATAGCTGATGTGAGTCAGTTTAGAGTAGGGTCAGGACAACACAGACAGCAAGGGTTGTAAGTGGCAAGCACTGCTTTGTGTTCTGTGCTTCAAGGATGAGAAAGGAAATTGGGGGGGCAGCAGTGGTCAAGTGTACATTTTCATACATTTGTGCCTCTTGTGTTTCAGCTGGGAATCCCTCATTCTTTCATGATGGTCAGTTACCAGCATAAGTTTCAGGATGAGGATCAAACACGAGTGAAAGGTTCTCTCAAGTAAGTGCTCAAGAGGGAATTCACATTGTTCACAGCCTTAGGACTCTGTCCTCTCCTGCTGCTGTAGGCCTCTGGGTTCCACACAAACCAAATGCTTCTGTGGCCTTTGGGAGCCTGCTTTTCACTCTTTAAATCTGGTAAAGGCTGAAGTGAATGTCTTGGAGGCTTGGCCCTGTGTGCCTCTGCAATTAAGCAGAACTTAAAGTACTTGTGTGTGATATCTATATCATACCAATAAGAAAGCCAGAAGTTCTTGTTTACTACTTGGCAAGCTGGAAGGGCTTATCTCACCTTGGAGATCACAATGAATCTTCCAGAGGCCAACATCTGCTGCAAACAGATGTATTTTCATGCTTTACTTGTTTGGGAATTACAGGATTCAGTAAAGAGAAATTCAGATGTCTACCCTGTCTTAACAGTTCTTTGTTCTGTCATTCTAGGGCAGGTTTCTTTGGGACCATAGTGGAGTATGGAGCAGAGAGGAAGATTTCCAGACACAGTGTTTTGGGAGCCACTGTCAGCGTTGGTGTTCCTCAAGGAGTGTCCTTGAAAATCAAGTCAGTTCAAGTCACAACTCTTTATTGCAGAGGCTGACCATAACCTCCATGATTCTATTTCCAGTATTCAGGTGGGAAGGTCCCAGGCCCAGGACAGTACAGGTGTATTGATTCATCACTGGGAGGGGGTGCAACTGTCCTCAACTAAAGCAAGCTGTAAACCATTGTGAGCAGTGGGTACCTTCCACTTGTGTAACTCACAGCCTGAGCCACCTCTGTGTGTCTGTGTGTTTGTGCACACCAGAATATTCTGAAATACAGCTTAAAGTGAGATTTGGAGCACTCTGGTAAGTGAATGGAAGATTTCTGAAAATATTAGTAGAGCTGGATTCCACAACTATTATGCTGTACACAAGTGTGTGCTTGAATTAGGGAATTACCATTACCTAATGCAGGTGACTGTGCCATTAACAAGGTGCAGATCACAGAGGGACAGAGCTCATTGAGTGTCCCTGTACTGTGGTGCACTTGAATTGTGGCCAGCTACAGGCGGGGTGTGAAACTGCTGAAGAACTCAGGCCCAAGGAAACTCGTGTTTTATAAAATAAATATTGTTATAAACATCAGAAAAATATTCATGTACACCTGCCCTGAAGGCCCATGCAAGTGTTACGAACACAAGCCTTCTCTGGAAGCATTTTCTTTCATGAGGATGTTTGTCCCTTTTTCTGTTGAAATTAATGACCAAGCAAATTCTTCTAAGATTAAGAAAAGAACTTTAGAATGGTCAGGTACTATCACGAGCTGCTGCTTCAAAGTCTGGCTCTGGCTGGTGTCAGCTGCCTTTCCTACCGTTGGCTTTTTCAGTTTGTCAAGCTTCCACATTTTGAGCTCCTCATTCATCTCCCCTTGGTTCAGCAGCACACACTGCTGCTAAGTGTGCTTCATCAAGCACATCCAGTTCTGCTTTTCCTCTTACCATCCCTCTGCTCTTCTTTGTTGCAGGCTGAATAGGGCCAGCCAGACCTACTTCTTCCCTGTCCATCTAACAGATCAGCTGCTTCCCAGCGCTGTGTTCTATGCCACCGTGGGACCTCTCGTTATCTACTTCGCCATGCACAGGCTGGTCATCAAACCATACCTCAGGGCACAGAAGGAGAGGTGAGCTTGCACATTCCTGAGGAAATGTCACTCAGGCTCGTTTGTGTGAGGTTGTGGGCCAGTTGTAATTGGGGTGGGGAAGCAGACCCTGCCAGTTCCTGCCTGAATCCCAGCCATGTATTCCTGATGAGATGTTGCCTTCCTTCTGCCAGAGAGCTGGAGAAGCAGCGGGAGAGCACAGCCAGCGACATCCTACAGAAGAAGCAGGAGGCTGAAGCTGCAGTGAGTCTTTCTTGTAACTCGGTCCTCTTAGTGAAAGGAAACTCTTTTCACTCTGGACCATTCTCTTTTGGCCACAGTGTCTGACCCTGTGTGATTTCTCTCTGCCACTTGTGTTGTCACAGGTCCGGTTAATGCAGGAGTCCGTCCGAAGGATAATTGAAGCAGAGGAAGCCAGAATGGGTAAAGATGATGATATCATTTACTTGTTCCATAAATTTCGAGAGAAGAAGGAACAACGCAAAGGTGTTCTTTCTTCATTCCCACTCCTGATGAAGTGCAGCACAGTTGCTGCAGGGCATGTAGTGGGGGAGCCCCATTATGACTCAGCTCCAGGTGCCTGAGCTTAGGAGGGATCACAGAATATTATCTTGAATATTATGGTGTGAGGGGGATCAACAGACTGAAGACAACAGTCTGGATTTACCTCTCCACCAGAGAGAGGTGTGTATTTAAATAAGTGCAAAAGTTGTAGTCTGAGATTCAGCTTTCACTGATTTCTCACTTAACGTGGTTTGTTCCTGGATCATAGTGGGAATCTGATCTCTGATGGTTATTAATAATTTTCCACAGAATATTCTAAAGTGAACTGAAATCCACTTGGACTGTCACATCAGTGTGGCACTGAGGTCCTGTCACTCCATTTTAGTGCTAAAGGTTGTTAACAAAAGCCCAAGTAAAAATGTTGTTCTTTGTTGGGAAGCGTGGGTCCGGGCCATGAGAATTAAATCTCACTGAAAGCAAGATAAAATGCTAGGATGGTCTTTTTATCAGTGGAAGCCTTCCATCACAGCTGTAATTTCCTGGGAAATGCAGGTCTGATTGTAGTGAACGCCTGGTATGGGAAGTTTGTTAACGACAACAGCAGGAAGAATGAGAAGGTGAAGGTTATAGATGTGACTGTGCCTCTGCAGTGCTTGGTGAAGGATTCTAAACTCATCCTTACAGAGGCCTCCAAGGTACGTAGCTGTTCTGTCAAAGCCCAGATTCAGGACTCAAATGTGAAGCCCAGAATTTTGGTTGAACCATATGATGTCCTGCTAGGGGATCTCTCCAGTGGCTCTGGGATCAATTCACAGATGACATTTACATACCAAGGATTGCAAACTTCCAGGAACTTCTGTTTCTCAGCATTTTTCTAGTGCCAGTGTCTGCATTTTGAGGCAGTGAGTGTTACACACCTTGGGGCTGCACATCAGAAACTTCCCAACCCCTAAGTTTACTTTTATGCACCGAAAACTTGTGGAGGTGATTCTCCTGTGTCTCACTGTCTGGCAGCAAAACTCCTTTTTATTTTTTGACCCCTTATCCTTCCACTAATAAATGTTTCTGGCGAGCTGGAGAGCCACGAAAGTCCATTTCCTGATGCTCAGTCTGTCCTTCTCTGGTTCAAGGCTGGGCTGCCAGGCTTCTACGACCCCTGTGTGGGTGAGGAGAAGAATTTGAAAGTGCTTTATCAGTTCCGAGGAGTTCTGCACCAAGTGATGTCAGCTGACAATGAGGCCCTTAGGATACCAAAGCAATGTAAGTGGCACAGACTACCCAGCATCTTCCTTGGGGAACCAGTAATGGACTACTTCAGCTCTGTGGTGAAGCACACAGAACTGGGGTTACTGGGATGAACTGACCATGATTTGCCTCTGGAGTACAGCCCAAAAAAAACTCAGCAGCAGGTCTGCAGCTGTTTGTACCAGCTAGTCTGTATCTCTAACTGGAGCTGGAATCAGAGGCCTCCCACAGGTGCCCATGTCCTTCTGTGTAGTTCACAGCACTGGTGGTCATTTGGGGACTGAATTTAATGTGTGCAGGCCTTGAGTCAGATTTCTTCCTTGTCCCCATTTATCTTACCTGCCAAAATATTTTCCCTGCTGGAATAGCTCTGTGAAACTAGTATCTGCTTGTGACAATTTTTACTGGCACCCCTGTGTGTGTGGTGAGCTGGCTCAAGGACACAGACTTTTGTTTGCCCTTGACCAGCTCCCTGCCCAGTGTGAGCAGCACATCCAACTGACAGAGCTTCCAGAAGTGCATGCAGGCATATTTGAGTTGTGTCTAATTAGCAGCCAGAAATGTTCCTGCCTGTCCTTAGTACAGTGGTGGGCTCCAGCATGTGTCCATTGCTTTTCTCCCCCACAGCTCACAGGATCGATGCCGATGGCTAATCCAGGGAACGCGCGGCTCTCACGGTACCTGGGTCAACGGAAACTGCAAATCCTCCCTCCAGATGCTGCGAGTTTGAACAGAGACACTTTTATTTTTACTGTCTGTAAAGCAGGCGGTGTCCTGCTGGTTCTGTTAGGGACAAAAGGACAGACCCTGCTGCTCCAGGCGGCTCCCAGGCAATATCTGAGTTGTGGCTCGGTACCCAATAAAGCAGCGTGACTCTGAGTGCACAGTGCTTTCTGCCGAGGGGCTGAGCAGGCATCCTGCTCCCAGCTGGCCAGGGCCCATTTGTGCACTCACACCTCTCTCCTGGAGCTCAGCAGAGACGAAGACCTGTTGTTCTCACTTCTCCACATGCTTCCTGGGGTAGGTAACACACCTTCTCCTGCTCGTGAGCGGAATCTCAGTTCTCTGGCCACCTCCTGGAAATCCCCTGTGCAAATACTTCTGGAGAGAGGTCAGTGATTGTTTCAATCTCAAATCTGTGTTTGAAATGCACTTGTTAAGAAAAGTATATGCTTAAGTATGAATTAACTTGCCTTTTGAAGTAACATGGACCTCTTCAGCACCAATCTGTCCAGCTGCTCTTTTCCAACACTGCTCTTCCAGACAAGGACGTGGTGTATCATAATTTTATTAATTATTCTGCCACCCACAACCATGTGTTGTCAAGGATTTCCGGAAAAGAGGAAAGCAAGTGAGGGAGAAGGACAGCAATTAATTTCATTTGATTCTGATGCTGCAACTATCTCTTCACAACTAATTTATTTCTAGTAAAAATAAATGTAGTTCATAAAATAAACCATACCAAAGTGAGGAGAGCGGCCAAATGGATAAAGAGCTGAAAATGTAACATCTGCCCTTTCTGAAAAGCAGCAGTTATGGCATAAATCCATTGGCTTTATCTTGCTTAGAAGCCCTGCCTGGGATTTCCAGCAGAAGGGCAGTCCTGGGTTGGTGACACAGCAGCTGGAAACAGCACCTTGTAGAATCTGCTACACACAGGAGGCATCAGCACCACTGAGGCTTTTGCAGAGAGACAAGGAATCTTGATGGCTGTTCCTTCGTCATAGTTTTGCTCTGGCTAAGTCCAGACCAGCCTTCATTGCTCATGGGTGAGAGCAGAGGGTAAAATACCCTGTCTTAGCAGTGCAGACTTGCTTTTGACAACTCCTGCCATAACTTGTTTACTGACATGGACCTGGCCTGTGTTCTGGGCAGCTTTGGTTCTCTATGCTCAGGTCACTGCACTAGGAGAATGAGATTTCCAAAAGAGATGTTCCCCCCTGTAAAAAACAAGTTCATATTATGAAGGGGTGTTCATTTGTTTTTATTAAAACCAAAACTTCTCAGTTGTGCTCAATTGCTGGTGCAGGGCTTTATTTCATTTGTGGCCAGCATTCTGTCAATCTGAAAGGAAATGTAAAATGTGCAATAAATTATATTCAGCTGAAAAGCAGCTCCCATTCCCTTTGCATCTGTAGGAAGCTCCTGACATGAAACCCCTGGAAAGCAAGGGTTGCAGGTTTTGTAAATACAGCAGCACTCTCCATCCCATTCAGCTCATTGACCTCTGCTGTGTGGGACTGGGCAGAAATCTAAATCTCCTCTCGTTCCTTTTTGACGTCATTGTGTGAGGTGTATGGTCAGAAGCAAGGAGCCAGCCTGTAGAGACTAGGACATGGCAGAATACTCCCACAGGAGCATCTCTGAGAGCCAGGTGCTCAATCAGTCTCCCCAGCCCCCTCCTCCTTTCTTCCTTGTTTTCTGTCAGTGCCAAGTTTTGCCAAGACTGTAAGTACAGCCCCAGTGCAGAACCACGGCCTTCACCACCATATTCTTGCTGTGAGCAGCTGCCATTTTACAGCCACAACTCCTCTGGGACTTCTTTTTATGACTCTATAATTTAAAATTACCAACATAATTAAAATAGAAGCTCTAAACAAGCAGAACCGAGCTTCCAGCTTAGCTTCCATTGTGACCTAGTGCCATTTCCAAAAGGTCGAGCCACCTTTTCAGTTTGCCAAGGTGTTCAGGCTGCTGCTTTGATGGCAGCTGGCTGAGCAGCAGTGCCTGTGGGGTTGTGGCACATGCAAACGGCAGGGTGGCACCAAGGCTCCGGCAGCTCTTGGATGGTTTGGAGTCCTTGGTGCTGCCCGTTCATGGGGAGGGAAGGAGGGAGCTCTCACAGCTCCCAGAGGGTTCACAGGGGCTTGGTTTGGGTCTGGCCAAGCCTCCAGTCCTTGCAAGAGCAGTGCAGGGCTGCCACAGGGCTGTTTCTGAGGATGCAGGGACCTGGTGCCAGGACTGTGCACTCCAACACCATTGGCATCCTGGCCTGAGCCCTGTCCCTCAGATCAGTTACTGCACACTTCAGCTGGCCCCTGGCACAAGCCTAGAACAGTGTCCCTGCTGTCTTCAGCCACTCTAGGCAGTCCCTGCCTCCCATACTTCCACCCTGCCCAGCCACAGAGCTCCATTCCCATGTCCCACACTCTCAGAAGAGGCTAGCAAGGAGCAGCTGCTCCACACAGAGGTGGGGATACCTGCCAGCTCTTCCTATCCCCACCTGAGTGTATTGTTTCAGGAAAAGCACTTGAAGTGTCAAGTCTTCCTGCTGCCTGCACAACAGCTCACAAACCAATAAATCATAACAGCAGACTCCTGAGGTTGGAATAAAACTCATTGTTCGTTTGTCTCACATTTAAGAAAAAAAACATGGTTCATTAAAAGTTTTAATGAAAAAATAAAGTTCTGAATTAAACTATAATTATACATGGCTGAAAGCGATGAACTAAAAGAATGGAGATGTTACTTTTTTATTTCTGCTGATACTGTAACGTGCTGGACACCATCCACTGGGATAAATCCAAAAAGGGGACAGAACAAGAGTCAGTCACATTGATTAGTGTTGAACCTCTGTGAAAAAGAGCCAGTTCACTTGACAGTGCGCCATTTCTCCCATAAAAGCTTCAGGAACACAGTCCACGGAGGTCCAGTTGAACTGCAGACACACTGCAAACACAAGAGATACCAATTTCAGACTAGGTCCAACTCTTGTACAGTTGTGGCCATGATCTTCCAAAGCATTTCTGGGGAAATGGCAGCACTGGAGAACTTTGGTTATTTTTCTGGCTGCAAAGGACAGTCAGCAGCCGTTGGGAGCGAGTCTTTGGCAAACTCCTTGGTGGTTCCACATAGCTTCTGAAGGCAGCACAGCACAGTCATGGTTGTGAGATTTCACAGAAGTTGGTGGTGGAACAGGATTTTTATCAAGAACCAGGAGAGAACAGTTGCATGTTGTGCAGTTCTGTTACCCTGCCCCACACCGTGGAGCCCCAGGGCCCCATGTGCCTGAGGTTTTGGCAGCCCTGGGGCCAATGTCTGAAGGAGGGCACTTGACCCTGTGTGCTAGCAAGACCCTCACACATCACCAGGATGCATCTCCCGGTGAGCCAGTCCTCAGACAAGGCAGTGCTCCAATGCTGTGTGACTGCAGAACTCGTGGGGACACATTCCTGCTGGCACAGCTGGTCTGGCTGCAGCCACTGTGCCAGCCAGTGCTTCTCTGAGCCTCTTACTGGACAGAGTGCACACTGTTCTTCAGGCATAACTTCAGAGAAACACCTCGAAACATCAGCCTAATTCGTGTGATCCATGTGGATCTGTCAGGTCACTGAGAAACAATGCCAGCATCTCCCTCGCCTTGTGTTTGAGCTGTGACTTCCCATCGTGGTCCTGAAGGGATTTCCCATGGGCTAAGGCCCAGGAGGTCCTGTCTGCAGTGCTGGCCAGAGCCTCGGCGCTCTCCTGTCCACTCCGCACCACAGATCCTCATTGCACTTCATCCTGTAGCTGCATTGCCCACATTCACTTTGATCTGTGTCATTGCTACCAATAGAATAAAAATTCTGGCTTTTTGGTTACAGTCCAGTTTCAAAAAACAAACAGCAAAAATAAAAATCAAATCAGCTGTCGTACTTGGATGAACATGATCAAATTCCAAACGAGACCTGCCAGGTTCTACATTTCCTTTGGCCTCTTTTACAGTCCATGTTCGAATTCTGGACCGAGAAAAGGGAGAGTCATCTTCTTAAAACAGCACCATAAAGGTTAATGAAGGGACAGGAAATGGAGCAGTTTCCCCCATACACACATTTGAGCTGATCATGCAAATAAATCACAAAAAAAATCACTGTAAGAAGAGACCTTCTAGGAAGGAATCCGATGCCGCTGATCGCCCACGCTGCCTGTCCAGGAAAAGGGCTGCTCTTTCCTGCCAGGGCGCTGTCCTTGGCACAGGAGGGAGCCCTCAGAGTCCTTTGCGCTTGGATGATGCCAAATGACAGAACTCCCCTACGCTCAGGCCTGTGAAAGTGGCAGCAGATCACACAGAGGACGGTAGCACTGAGGCCAACTCCAATGGAGCCTTAGGATATCTAAGATTGATCTATATGGACAAATGGGCAGGTATAATATCACACTGAATTTAAAACACAGGGCCATTTACTTTTCAGACTCTTCACACAGACTCCCTCCTCCTCCCCTCCCTCTTTGGGAGGAGGAGTTTTCTAGCACAGAGAAGATTTGCAGTTTCTCAATGGGATGAGAAAACCTACTTGGCAAAGGTATTGTACATCACCCAGTCATCGTAACCAGACAAAATTCCACTGAGCTCAGAGAGCTTCGTCTATCTCTCGAGACAGTCTCTCACCACCACAGTTCTGCCCAGTCGACCTCTCCCAGCCCCAGCTGCCCAGGGCTCAGCGATTCCTCCTTCCTGGGCCAGGAGCCAGCTGGGCAGCCCTCCCACCTGAGCAGCAGCAGTTCAGGGGAGCCCTCCCCGGCCTCCCGGCCGGCGCCCACAGCTCACCCGCCCACGCAGCGCACCAGCACGTGCCTCCCCCCTAGTCCAGAAAGCGCCTGCGCGAGCCCGTCCGGGAGCGGTTCGATCGGCGAATGTCAAACTTGGAGTCCCGGCACTTCTGGCAGATGTAGACTTCTGGGACGTTCGACTTGCGGATTTTGGCGCAGGAGAGGTGGATCCAGGTGTGGCACTCGTTGCACTCGATCATCGGCCGCCCGGCGAAAGGCTTCATGCAGAAGCAAGTGACCAGGTCCCACGAGTCGTCATCTGCAAAGACAAATGTCAAAGATATGTTTTTAGACGCTGATGCGTATCACACCAGGAATTTTCTCTCCTCTCCCACTAAATTAACTACCTGGGTTTCAAAGACAGGCACTTTGCTGCTTTTTCCAGGTCTCTCTTGCACGGGAAGAGACTCTCAGCAGTACACGGGAGGCCGTAATCGAGGAGAGGAGAACCAGCTGCTTCTATAAAGTTGCAGCTTTTCACTCAGTTTATTGCAAAAAGAGCCAACCCACCTCCCCCCCCCTCGAAAACCCAACTCCTCCAGAATTCCACCCAGGCAGTGCTCATGCTACAAGTAAAGCACCAAAGAGATGGCAACAGCACCACTACTTCCACCTGGCTAATCTCTTGGACAGCTAGGCCACCTACCTGAATCCACCATGATGTCCTCGTCATCACCAGTGCCGTCCTCATCCCGGAAGACCACCTGCTTGCCCTGCCGAATGACCGTTCGTTTGCCCACACTCTGGATCTCCACCGTCTGCTCGGCCGTCACAGCAGGGTAGGAGACACTGGACGGGGTGTCAGAGTCCCACACTGAGCAGTGCTCAGTCACAGACTGAGGGTCACCCTCCGATGAGGGGCTCATCGGTGTCTCTGCATAAGAGTCCTCTGCCTCCAGATCCAGCAGCTTCTCCTCATAGTCCTCCTCTGCAGACACCTCTGTTTCCCTCCTTTTCAGCTTTTTCTTCTTCCTGATCTTATCGATTTGCTTTCGCTCTGGCAAGAAGTTGCTGGTCTTTGCCCGCTGAAAGAGGGACCCGTACGGTTTTGCTCTCTTAAGCTGACTAAAGTTCTTTCTGTTCTTGGCAGGCAGGGAGACAGAGGAGGGGGTGTCATTGAAGCGGGGATCCCAGCTATCGCTGTCAATGGTGCCTCCAGTGCTGTTGGGAGGGCTGGGGCTGTTCCTCAGCGGCGTTTCCTGGAACACGGTGAGGACGCAGTTAACAGCTTGACTTGGAGTAGACTCACATGTGGCACAAGGCACTGTCCCCTGTCTCCCAGAGTACTCTGCCCCATCCCTGAGGTGCTGTCCCCTGTCCCTGAGGCACTGTGCTGTGTCCCCCGGGGAGCTATGCCCTGTCCCTGAGGCACTGTGC
>JAHLSL010000094.1:1274653-1296339 GCA_025920805.1 Petroica traversi | reverse complement strand
AAGAAAAAAAATCCCTCCCCTCTGGAGCAGGGAATGTACTTCACATCCAGTTTGGTGGTGTTTTAAGGGATTCCCTGAGAATAAAACACTTGGATTTACAAAAGCTTTCAGTGCTTCCATTAAATTACATTTCCATTCCACAGGAGCTCTGGTACTCTAAAACAGCACTCAAAAAGAGAAGTTGTTTTGTGGCTGCTTAAAATCCAAGGGTTCTGCCTTTTGGAAGGAATTTTTCACTTCTTCCCAAAAAAAAAAAAGGATCTATTGCAGAACAAGCAGCTCATGACATATCCTATAAGCTCTGAATTTAAACTAAGAATATCACTCATGGCATAAAACATCTCAAAAATGTTTTAAACAACATATCCCATGCATGGCCTGCAGATATTCCAGTTATTTTCCCAAAAAATATACTGAGGATGAGACCAGGATGGAGAAACAGCACAAGAGAAATCCACTGCAATAAATGATCCTGAACAAATCATAATCCCAACAAGAAGAAAATCATCTTCCCATTGAGATGCCATCTAATTTAAGCCTCAATCAGGGAATTATATATTATATTATCCTATATTTTCAGGATCATGTAAATCCTGGATTTGCCAGGGATTTCCAGCACTGGAGAACACAGGATATTTTCCTTCCAAGTCCTGGATGTTCACTGACAGGGAGTGAAGCATAAATCCTGATTTTATTGCTTGGATAAGGATGATGCTGGAAAAGGACACAAGGAATCTCCTGTCATCCCTTGGTGCTTCCTCCCACCAAACACAGCTCCTAAAAGTGCCCAAATCTCTCTGCAAAGGACAGCAGGGATGGGAACTCTCCAGAGTTCCAGCAGAAAAAAAGGGAATCACAGAAGCTGAAGGACAAAAAGAACAACAAACAAGTTCCCTGGAGCCCTTTTCCTTGCATCAGTTTTAAAGCCAAGAAATTGAAATTTGGAGCTGGGCCATTGCAGAGTTTTTCCATAGGGAACAGGATCAATTCCCAGCCTGGTCACTGGGGCCAGAGTGGGGATGGAGGGAGGAGATTTGCTTTGTGCCCCTCAATTATGGATTTTACAGTTCATGAAGGAGTGCAGGCTCTAAAAGCTGCACATTCCTGCTTTTTGAGAGTGCCAGAGCTGCCAGGATAAATGGAAATGTGAGGGAGAGCAGGAGAACTGAGGGATGCCCAGATATGGCATTAACCAAAGTCCTTGGCTCTCAAACCTGTTGATTTTTGGTTTCAGCTTCCCAAGATCCCAGATCTGACCTCCAGAGGGAGGATCAGGGCCAGCTGTGCCTTTTCCACACATTTTCCTTGCAGGGCTGATTTGTGCTGCTGGAATTGTTGGAAGGAGCCCTCTGAAGTTGCCTTCAAGCCACACTTTCATTGATTGGGAATAAATTTCGATCCATTAGGTGCAATAAAAGCTTTTTATTCAATAAGCCAGGAGAAAGTTCCTTAAAAAGAACCTATAAAGCTAAAATTTTACACAGCCCGAAGTGTCACTGAAGCCAAGGAGCAGTTCTGAGCACATTCCTCTCCACACAGGGGATACATTAAAATTAAAATTATTACTTATTAAAAATATTAATTATTATATAGTAACCAACACATCTTCAATGAAAACAAGGTAGATTTTGCATATTAACAGCTCTAAAGAGCCAAGGTTTACCTCAAACTGGTTCACCTCAACCTGGTTCACCTAAAATCTGGTGTTGCCAATTCTCCTGACAGATTTTGGCATTAAAACACTCATAGTTGGGAGGTATTTTTTGAAAAATAACCCAGCACCCAGAGGAAAAAACCTGCAATTGGTCAAAGTTCAGTTAAAAAATAAAAAAATAGCAAAACCAGCAGCAGGGCTTCCAGCAAAGCCCCTCAATATCCCAAAAAGTTGGGTAAAAATCAAATCTCACCCAAGACACTGTAGGTTTAATATTTAGAATATAAAATCATTCTTCACTGCACTGCAGCATTTTCAGAAACACTGTACATTAATTAGAACCTGGTTTAGCACATGGATTTAAACCTGACTTGACAGGTTTGGAACAAATATTTCTGTAGTATTAATTATTATTCTGGAACTATTATTTGTGAGCTATTGGAGCTAATATTTATGCATTACTCTGAGCTGTTTGAAACTCCTATTTCTGCATTCTTGCCTAACTTTGTTTAAGCCCTGTTCTTTGAGGAGCTCTGCACTGGATTTAGTTGCAAGAAGCACTGCAAACACAGCAATGATTGAATGCTGGGCTAGCCAGAGATAAAGTTGGAGTAATAAGAATGGTTTATTGCCATGATTTGCTTAGAGATATAAATCTATCAAGTTCCCAGTGCCAAGCACAGAATCAGAAGGGACAAGAGCATCCAAACAGCCAATTCAGGATCTTCTCAAGCAAGTCCATAAAACTAAAGCAGGCTATTTATTTCCAAAGCTCTAACTAGTAGCCTAATCAGTAAAACCCTTAAACTCCCAATAATATTTCACTGGTGTGCACTGGAGCATTGCGAGTTATAAAATTTCCAATTTCATTTTACTGCACCCCTCAAGCTGTGGCAAATGAGGAGACAAACTCACAGGGAAGCTGTGGATGGCTTCAGGGGTGAGGATTGTGAACCTGTCCTGCAGGTCAGCCTTGTCCTCAGGGTGTCCAGACCTCAGAGCTGCCTGCAGGCCCAGCAGTTTGTGGTAATATTGCAGCAGCTCCTTGCTCAGAGCAAGGGGGCAGATGTAGATGACATCCACGTTGGCATCTGAAACAAAAAAAAAGGGTCACAGGAAGGTGCAAAGTTCCCCAGAGGAAACCTTCAGCACTGCCCACAATGAATAAAAATTTGAATTCCCACATCTGAGTGCTTTTTTGCTGGGTTTTGGCATTTTCCTGAAGACAGGGCAGCACCCCAAGGAAGGAGCTGCTTCCATGGATTTGGGAAGTGCTGCAGGAGGATTTGGGAGCCTGACTCCTGTTACCATCAGTGGGGGCTGAGCTGCTGTAAAAAAATATCCCATTAATGCCAGGAAATTATAAAATCTCCATTTTCCATCAGTAGAGAAAGCTGAGGAAACTGCAATTTTCTCTGCTGCCTGGGTTTTCCATGGGCTTCTCCTGCTCCTGTGCCGCCCACACAAAAGCTCACTGTGGGGTATCATTAATAACCACAGAGTGTGCAGGGCAGCCACTTCCACAGGCTGGAAATCTGCTTTTTCCACATGGAGAACAGCTTGGGCTGAAGGGCTGGGTCCCCACAGAAGCAAAATCTGTAATACAGACAATTCTGGAGCATTTGAAGCACTCTGCCCTGCTAAAATATTAATGGTAATAGGTAAGCTAATGAATGAATGGGCCTTGAAAAGCACTCCAAGGTTTAGATCCAAATCAGTGGGAATTCTTCTGTTGTTTTATTGTTCCATGGGAATGGCTGCAGCAAGGCAAGGATTGGATAAGGAAACCCTGAGCCAAATGTTGGGGAGGAATAAAAGATCCCATTGCTTGACTTGGTTTGGCCAGAGCTGCAGGGAAATAATTCACATTTAAAAATGTCAGGCCAGAACTCACCTGAGGCATTAAAGCACCACAAGCAGAGGCTTTATATCATTATTTATCAGGTAACTTCTAAAAATAATTCATAGAAGAGTTCAGCACCTTTCAGCAGTCAATACTCAAGGGAAAAATCAACAATTTGAGAGAATTTGGGGAATAAAAGCTGCAGCATTTTACTGGCCTATAAAGAGAGGTGAAGTCTCCTTAGGACACAGTGGGGCTCCAGGGACAGCTTAACTCACAGGAGGTCACAACCAGCAAGGAAATCCTGAGTTTTTCTAAAGAAAAATCAGATTAAAATGGGAAATCTCCATGCTCCTCTGCCAGGCACAGGTAAAGCACCTGATCTAGTTCATAGTTTAATTAATATTTCACTAGTTTGTATCTTCCTCTTAATCTATTTTACAGCAGAACTAATTTTCATGTTCATACATGAGGAAAAAAAATTCTGTTTAAAGTGTGGCTTTGTCCCTTTAAGTTTCTAGCATTTTAGAGCCAAAAAAGCCCTTATTAAAAAAAAATGAAAAAAAATAAAACAGTGCCTTGGAAAAAAACCCAATATTAGTGCCTAGATAATATATAAAGGCAATTACATTATTATTTTAGGCAACTGTAAATTTCTGGATCTAAGACATTTTTTGCTCCAAACTTACTGAATGGCATTTATAAAATAATCATGGTGCTGAAAAATACATGAATCATGTAAAATACATCATTGCAGGGAGCCAATGAAGTTGGTCACTGCTAAATAAATACCCTTCACTGCTTTGCTTAAAAGAATCCTGTCAGAAAAAAAAAAATAAACCAAACTTTTAAACAGATTCCTTTTTGCCTCATTTGCTGATTGAAAAGGGAAAAAAAATTGGTTTAAATTTGGATTTTGCAGCCCATCTTTCTCTGCTGAGTGAGCACTGAGAGGATGAGCTGCCTTATTTTGGGGAAAACTGAACATTTTGTGGTGCTCAGCAGGTCCCAGGATGAGGCAGCTTCACCTCAGCACAGAGGCACAAGGAGCAGCAGGAATTTTTATGGATAACACAGCCAGGAAATGCCACAAATCCTTCCCAGCTTCTCCATGCTCGGTATTTAAAATTAATATTAAAAAGTGCTCGTGCTGGGTTGTTTTTTTTCAGCCACAATTGGGGGGAATATTCAGAAAGCAGGAGCTGATCACATACCCAGGATGTCACAGAGCCTCCCCATCTGCAGGTTCTGCTGGACAGCAAGGTCAGGGATGTGCTCACGGATGTGTTGGGAATATCCTGGAAAACAAGGAAAGCACAAACCCCCAGCTATAGATTTGGGGAAAAAAAATCAGATTTCTGCATTTTAAAAAGTTGGAAAAAAACCCCCTTATTTCAAACCTCACAGCACTGATTGCAGCATTTTTCTGAATTTTCTTTTATTACTGATATAACCTCACGTTTTGCTGTCATTTTAAATACAGACCTGAAAAGTTACAGACCCACAGAGTTTTCTCATTTAACCATCATTTTGTTGGGAGTCTTTCATGTTGCTGGATTTTTTTATTTTTTTTTTTTGTAAACACTGAGAGAAATAATAATAAAAAAAAAATTGACACCATCATTAAGCAAGAATCTTGGTAATTTTGTCCTTCACACAGATAAAAGGCACCAAAGGCACTTCATTAAGGAGGTGTCTCAGTGCTACCTGCTCACTTTGTAGCAGAGGGAAAGGTGAGTGACAGCCTGTCTGAGCCTGGATTATCTCTTTGCAGGTCACAATTCCAGCTGATTCCATGCTCACCTTCAAAACAAAAAGCCTGCAGGAAAGCACAGCAGCACTGTAACTATAATTTTTGAGCCTGTAATTTGCAAATTCTGAAGGAATTGTGGTGCCTGTGCAAACAATCATTGTTTAATCCAGCAGGATTAATCCAAATATTCAGTGTTTGGCATAAAAACTTGGCTGATCCAGGAACAAGGTCCTTTTATTTCTATTTTTCTGCACAAGGCAAATCAGCAGAAACTCAGGGAAAATTTAATTTGGCTCAAATCTGCTCAGGATTTCAGTGCTTTCAATTAGAAAACAGCAAAGTGGATATTCAGGCTAATTACAAAGATGATTATTACAAGTGATCAGGTTCTAAGGTGCTGTGGCAATGGCTCTTTGCACAGAGAAGGTAAGAAAAAGCAGAGAAATTCAAATTATCAGTGTAATTTTTGGTAATTTCTTATCAAACTTACGTTTTGCAGTCAGCACAGGAGAACTCAGCAAAGGAAAATATATTGATTTTATTTCCTTTGTACTCCTCTAGCATTAAGCTACAGTAATTAGAAAAAAAGCTTGCTCTGAGTATTTAAACTTAAGTCTCAAGGCTTCATTTTGTTCTCTCACCCAATCTGAAGGCACTAAAAATGTTGCCTATATATTTTCAAGCCATTTAAATTTGAACCTCAGAAAGCAGCTCATTTCCTTACCCTGAACTGTCCTCTTAGGTTTTAAGAACTGGGCCAAAAAAAACCCAAAAAAACATGCAAATATCACTTGGAAAAGCAGGAATTATTTGAAAAGAATAGCAAAGTGGCAATTAAATAAGTTAAAATTTGCATTTTGCTCTGGCTCTGCAGATCCAGATCAGTATTGTAGCACTGCACTTTTCACAGGGAGGTTAATAAAACATATTAATTCACAATATGTTAACTTCCACTGGCATGACCCCATTAGATTTAATGAGGAATATTCAGTGCTGGTGAATTCTTGCCCTCCCACTGAATTGGATTCCTGATTCACCTTGAGCATTCCTTACTCCATGACTGGACACCTGATAAAACTGATTAAAAGGTTAATATTATTTTTTTTTCCAGTTGAAACAAACCCCCAAAACCCAAAAAAGTCAATATATTGTGATCATAACTTGAATATTCCAATGCAATCAGTCCTGGCTCCTGATCCAGCCTGAAGAATTTCCAAATTTCTGGAATTTGGACAAAGGAACCCTTGGGAATGGGGTTGGGTTTGGCATTAATGACCCCAAAGTTCAGGGGGAGGCAAAGAAGTGCTAAAATAAGAGATGGAGGAATGAATTCATTCCCCTTTTCAACCTCAGCCATGACCTAACACCCTTTAATTAGCATTTCTTAATAAATTTTGCTCATCTCCAAATGGCTGCTCCCAACAGAGAATCCACAAAAGTTCCTTGTGGAAAAGGTGCAGCAGAGAGGGGGAGAGGACACAAAAATTTAAATTCCCACAGGATCTGAAAGGGGAGCAGGAAAATGAGCTGGGATCACTCACCTTGTGCTCCCCAGGACCTGGGACAGTTCTAGGAAATAACACCCAAAGTTTCAGCAATAAAACTGAATTTTTCTCCTCATATCTGGCACATATTTGAGGCAGTAAATCTGATTGAAAGGTTCATATTAATTTTCACTCACTCTGCCTGACAACAATCCTCAAACACTGGAATTTACTTTCTTTTTTTTAGCTCTCCTAGAAATCCCAAGTTTTTCTTAGGGTGAAATAAATGGAACCATTTGCTCCTCCCAGCAGTACAATTTAAACCCTTCACAATTCCTTTTCCTGGATTATTTCCAGAAACTTGACATGAATCTGAAACTGTTGTGAAATGAGAAATTCACCCTCCTGGCTCTGCCACCATTTCTTGGAATTCCACCTGCAAGGGAATTAAAATCAGACTCTGATTTGCCCCCCAGTGCTGAAGTCAAGGACAGAGAATTTCAGGTTTTAGTTCTGATTTACAAAACTGAACAGAGAAACCACTGAGCATCACCAAACTTTGGTGTCTTCTTGTTTATCTACTCTGTTGCAGGTTTTGTAACTTAAAAAATTGTTTATGGTTGAAAAAAGCAGTAAAAAATAAAAATACTGCTGAAATCAGGTGGCATTTTGCATATTTAGTCCTTTTTGACTGAACCAAATGTTTGTTGTTTCAATTTTCCAGCTTCCTCCAAGTCTACTTAAATAATTCTTAATTTTAAAATATCAAAATTTTTCTTACTAGATTTTAAAGGTTTTTAGTGTAGGGATTTTATGTTTTCACCTTTTAAAATTTTAAGTATCAGCTGTTCTTAAAATCAGGTTAAACCAAAATTGCTCAATGTTAATAATTTTTTGTTGCTGTTTCTTAAAACCAGTTTCAATCTTAATATTTCAAAAGAAAAAAAAGTCCAAATATTTACATTGCATTTTAATAATCTTATCATTATTAATCCTTGTAAAATCCCTATGGAATACTGGAAATATCCTGTTATAGCTGCATTTCCTAAAATCAAATAGGAATAACTTTTCCAAACAGAGCTTTCAAGTTTTTATTTTAAAGGGAATAATTTCTATTTTTTTAATATTTTAACCCACTTGGATAGGTTTTCTGATTAAAAAAAAAAATTCTGCACTCAAATTATCTTTATCACTTTTTTTTTTCCTCATTAAGGGGGAGATTCCACTGGAATCCTGCATCTCCAAATTCCTGTATTTACAGCACAAGGCTGTGTAAATCCTGCCACAGAATCAGGGCCTGGGCTCCCACTGAAATGCTGAATAAAGTGGAATTTCCCTGGAGTTTTACCATTTACTTAAGAGGTTGAAATCATTTAAAAACTTCTATAAATTCCCAAATCCAGCAGAAGAACAGGGACATAACGATTAATTTTTGATGTCAGCCCGTTTTGATTATACTGAGGATTATTTTAATATCACTTTGAAAACATCTGGTGTGCAACAACTCTGCTGACTTTTGAATTCACACACCTAATTAATAATTGCTTTTTTTTCTGGCTAAATGCTCTCCTCCACGTTTTTACCCAGTTTAGAACGCTGGAATGCCCAAATTATTTTTAAATTATCCTGGTTTAAAATAGGATTCAGTTGTGATTTAACCTGGGATAGTCACAGGTGTAATTAAAAAGGAGTTGTTGATCAAATGTATTTTTGTGTTAAACACAGCCAGCAGGATGAGGGAATAAAGGGCTATCTGGGCTGCAAAACTCCCAGTTTAAAACTTATTTACCATCTTCATTAATTCAGTTCTTAACCAATTTGCTTTACAAAATCCTGAAGCTCTCAGGTCAATTAAATTGCTGTGTAAACACAAATTATAAACCCAGTTACCAGCGTTTTGACAAGGATTTCATGTTTTAGGAGATCATCAGTGCATCCCAGAAACTCCCAAGAAATCTTAATTTCTCAACACCTCCACTTTGCCATTCCGTGGCAGGAACCAGCTTTTTTGGCTCCCCCAATTCATAAATGTAATTAAATAATTACATTAGTGCTAATTAACACGAAACTGCGGATTATTTAAGCGCAAAAAAACACTATTCAACTTCTTAATTATTCTTGTTCACACAGCATTTCCTTTTGCTCAGGCGCCCTAGGTGCAAATAAAGCATCCCATCTGCTCGTAATTAGAACTAAATAATTTCAGAGAATGTAGCTTATCATTTTGACTGCACATTTGATTAAAATCAGTGTACAAGCAAATCTCCTGCCTTATTGCTGCACCAGCACCGGCGCGCCCGGGCCCGGCTTCATTAAAAAGGAGCCTGCAAAACATTATCTGTTATTTCACAAAAGGGGAGGGGGGGGGGGAGAGGGAAAAGGGAAAAAAAAAATCCACAACTTTTTAGTTCATTTCATACAGATGAAAGCAAATTACAGCAAATCACCTCTCCACTGAATAGAGGCCCCCACATAATGACTTTATTTGCTTAATCCCCAAATTAAACGGCGTTTCGAGCGAGGGCCCTGTGTTATTACTCTCATCATGTTGAGAACATTTTCCTGCCGAGACCAATTTGAATAAAACAAGGGGCCTTCCTTGAACTCAATCAAGGAGTCATAATGTGGTGGGTAATAGAGGTTGCTGATAGATTTGCAGGCAAAAGTGTTATACCTAATGATGGGATATGGATAATAGTCCTCCTGGAGGTCCTGATGCGATTCCAGTTGGCTGCCAGATGCTAAAAATCAAGAAGAGCATTGATCAGTGACAGGAAGCTGTAGTGGATTCATCTAGTCAAACTTCAGCTGTTTTTCCACTGTACAGTTAAGCCAGGCATAAATTATATTAATTGATTTAATTACATACTTAAAACATCTTCCCCAATTAATTTAATTAGGTGGCTACATGAAGCTACTGGCAGGGGAAGATTAGAGGCTGCTCACTTAATTAACAGAATATGAATGAAAAAAAAAAAGGAAAGCAAACATAAATGAAATTGTGAGCACTAATTAAGAGGCTGTCTGCAAACTTAAATACTTTCTGACAAAGTGGTGACAGGAATGTAGACAAGAGAGGGATTTTTTTTCCCTTTTTTTTTTTTGCAGCAAATTAAGTGCCACAAGGTATATATAAGGAACTGAGGTAATGCAGTTAAAACATTGATTTTCTGACAGAAGCACTGAAGCCAAAGAGGAGGGACATTTTCAGCAGCAACACTGCGACAGATTTTGCAGCCACAAAGGCTGAATTGCTGATGAAGGATGAAATATGATCCTTGGACAAGTGGATGCTTAAAGGGGGGGAAAAAAAATGGGAACAGCTTCTTGCAGGCACTGAAGCAGGAGATGTTTAGAGAAGCAGCACTGCAGTAACAGCTGGTAGCAGCACACACCTTGGCCCTGCTGTAGAAATTCTCCAGGTGTCTGTGGCGTGCTTCCCTCAGGGTGTTCCTGAGCTGTGCCAGGTGATTCCAGGAGTGCCAGGAATTGCTGATCACACCTGCTGCCCACTGTTGTGAGCCTGGCACTGCCCTGTGACACAGCCTTGGGGTCCCTGCAGCAGCTCCTGCACTGCCCCCCTGCACTCTGCAGCTCTGGCCAGCTCGGTTTAGGGTCCTCTCCACAGCTGACTGATTCTTCATCACTGACAAAACAGCATTTTTGGTGGGCTTCTCTTTAAAATCCGACTCCAAGGTGGTTTTTGGTGACTTTTGGCTGTTGGTGGTGGCCAAGGGGATGGTGTGGTCCTTGTCTGTGTGCTCCAAAAACCCCTCAATGCTCCCCCAAGAGTGATGGTGGTGCTGGAGTGCCAGAAAACCTGGAGCTTCCTGGTGAGCAGCAATGTCCCAGTCCAAGCAGGGACCCTGGAAGGGCTGCAGGGAGAGAAGAGCCACAGATGGTGCTGTAAATGAGGGGTCAAAATGCACTTTTGTGTTGTTTTTTTATGGCACAGCTGAGGGGATTTGTGCAGCTGAAACACCCTCCTGGTTCTGTTCATCCTGCCCAGCTCTGCCATCAAACCACTGCTACACAAAAACCTCCAAGGTCATACAAAACTATGAGCAGTTTTAAAGAAATTGCACATTAATTGCACCAAAAAATGCTTGATCTACCAAACATAAAAATTAAACTTTACACTGATTCACTGGACCAAAAGCAGAAAATAACTGCAGTGGCATCCTTCCTCTGAGACTGCCTCCACCTTTCCCAGGAGAAACATCCTTCCATCAAAATGCAAATGGGATAAAGCTTGGGATAGAAACATTCCAGCAGTCCCCAATTCCTGGCAACTTCAGCACCTCATTAGCTCTGATTTTCAGTCTAAGGGCAGTGCATTCATAATATCTTTAGGTAATTATTTTTATTTATTTCATTGTCCCCTGGAGAGGGAGTATTACAAGGGATGGAGGGACAGGACACAGGGAATGGCTTCCCACTGCCACAGGACAGGATTAGATGGGATATTGGGAAAGAATTTTTTGCTGGGATAGAATTCCCAGAGAAGCTGTGGACCCCTGGATCCCTGGCAGTGTCCAAGGCCAGATTTGATGGGGCTTGGAGCAGCCTGGGATAGGGGAAAGTGTCCCTGCCCAGATGATTTTGAAGGTTTCTCCCACCCCAAACCACTCCACGATCTCCATTTCCCAAGTTAATTTCTCTTTCATTTTCACACCTCCTCAACAGCACAAAAGTCAGAAAGTCTGGAAAGATGAAGCAAAACTCCAGAGAGTTTGTCACAGAACACAATAATTATCCATGAAAGAAAGAAATGCCCCTTTTCCATGGGGATCAAGGACAATGAGCAGGCACTGAGCAGTCAAGGTCAAACTCCCCCAGAGTGCTCTGTAAATATAAAGGGAAACACCACATTTGCTTAACTGCAGTGATGAAATGGAGATGAAACATTCAAAAACTCTTTTTATAACAATAAAGATAGTTAGTTAAGCACTGGAACAGATGGCCCAGGGAGGCTGTGGAGTTGCTATCACCCGAAGTTTTCAGAACAGGTTAGAAAAACAGCTGTCTGCAATATTACAGGTACAGGTAATTCTGCCTGGAGGTCTAGATAACCTCCTAACATCCTTTCTAAACTGATTTTCTAAGATTCTGTGGAAAAAAATAAAAAACCCAGACAAATTTAGACTTGAAAGAGCAGAAATTGGGGGTACATGAAGTATTAGTTATTTTATTTCAATATTTACTGGATGTGGCTCAAACCCTCCTGTGATTTAGTCACTTCCTAAACCAGCTCTGGTGAAGCCAGTGTTAAAAACCCAAATAAAAACCTCATTATCCTCCCTGAGTGATCAATTCCATCAAATACCTGTGTCTGAATGTGCACCTCAGATTGCAGCTGCTGGGCTGGGCACCTCCACTCTGCCTCTGATTTCCTTGTTGAAACCACAGAACTGCTTGCAAGTGGTGCAGTGTTCCCTTTTCTAGAGGAATGTGGGCCATAAATTGCTTCTTTTGGCTTTGGGAAGGTGGTGGGGTCTGTGTTCTCAGGCCCCAGCCTGTTACTGATCTCTCCTGTACAAAGAAAAACATTAATTGCAGGTTTCACTCATTTATTCTCATAATTATTATTATTTATTGAATCACATGGCAAACAGGCCTGATCAGCTGGTGATTTCCAGCACCACTGGCTTTACACTGGGCACAGCTTCAGATTTAGGTGCTCAAAATCTGAAATGTGCAGGTAGGAACCCAGGAGGAGCCCAGAACCTTCCCAGGGATGAAGAAATCTGATTCCTACTCAGCTGCAAGACAGAGATTCTCCTGTGCTTTATGCCCTGCAGAATTTGGTGAGTGCTCATCACCTCCTCTTTCCTTGGGAGAAAAAAGCTGAAGGTTTTAGCCATGCTTTGCACTCACCTAAAGCTGATTTCTTGTGCTGCCTGGGGAATTCAGGGCAAGGGGCTGCTCTGGGCACACCAGGAGGGGTTGGCTGAGTTCTTTTTGCTGCTGGAAGGATCAGCCTTTGGCCACTGAGGCCCAGGGGACCTACAGGAAAATGACATTCCTGAACAATTCCAGCCAGGAATGAAAAGGGATTCGTAGCAGTGAGGAAAGAATTAAGCAAAGGTAGACCCAAGTTCTCCATCAACACTACAAAAGCAGTTTTGTTTAATTGAAAGATTCATTTCTTTCAGTAGTCAATATTTTACCTTCAAGGAAGGTGAGCTTTGCCTATAAAAATTGACAAATACATGTAAAATATTGCACCAGTGCTAATTCTGAAATATGTTTACATATCTATAATTACATGCTAGACAATGCCATTTCATATGCAGAATAGATGAGAATTAACTCTTGGAAAGCACAATAAAATAAATATCATCATGACCATAAACTGATTGCTAAAACAATCCAAGCCTAGTTAAGACTGAACAATTAACAACCAGCTGTTAATCATGATAATTTGAGTGGTATTTACACAAGAACCTCCACCACACCCTGAATTTCTTCTTTGCAGCAGCAGCTGAGCCCTGTGAGCTCCAAGGGCTGGCTCAGGATGATGCTCAGGAGGGCAAACACTCCACACCTGCAGCAAGCAGCCCAAAATTCATCCCCACCCTTTGCAAAGCCTGCCATCACAATTCTTACAAGTGGAGGTGACAGGAAATGCAATCCCCAAATATCTGCTGCAAACACCAACACCTGGGGGTCTCTGGACTCACTTTTTGGGGTGGATCCTAAAGGAGAAGCCAAGGAGTGGAAGGCAGGCAAAGCCCAGGGGTTGGTGACTGTGGGACCTTTTCTCTGACTGCACATCTGAAAAGAGAAAGAAGCTCCTTTAGCAAAGGGAAATCTGGGATTTGCAGACTTCTCTACACTCCTGCAGCAATGAATAATAAATATCATTTCTGCTGTGGCTGTGTTTCATTAAGATTTAACAATGCACCACTCCTTTTGCTACTTGTGAACATGCTCCAGCATTGTCTGCTGTTGTTTAATTAAATGTAATTGATGACTTGTGCACTATTTAATGAAGGAATCTCAGGAAGTTTGCTCAGTTTTAAGGAGAGTGGTGTAAATACAATGTTTGTTGACAGAAAAGTCTTTAAAAATATATAAAATGCATACAGAGGCAAGGAACCAGAAGGAAAAAGAAATACTTTGAAAAATTAGCTTTTAATGAGTGATTATCAAGCTTTTAGTGCAATCCAGGCCATGACTGGGATCTTGGAGCACTGCTGTGTCCTAATTACTGAATAACATCACCCAGCAACTTTCAGAAAGGGAGAAGGAACTCTCCAGAGGAAAATGAGACAGACCAAAATGAATTCTAATTCTATTCTATTCTAATCTTTCTTCCCAATTTGTCTAGCAACCCCTGCCCACAAGAGATCAGGGAGAAGAAGAAGAAAAAAAAAATCTGTACTTTTTATCATAAGAGAGAACCTTTCAGAGAAATCCCAGAACCTCATTTTAGATTTTGTGGAACATTGTGCTTTAAGGGATAGAGGTGGATGAATCCTCATGTCCTGGTTTTCCAGGAAAATAACAATAACAAAGGTTAACTTTATGCCAGCTTGAGACTGAGATAAAGAAATGATAAATCACACTTTTCTACTCACCCTCAGCAGTTTGGTAAAGCCACAACAAAAAACTATAAAAGGCAAGAAATTGAATTAAACAGTGATTCCTTTTCCAGGCTGTTGCTGGTGGATCAATAAGGCAGCACTAATTTTACTCCTGGACAGTTTTAGCCTAATTTAAATCCCAGCTATGAGGTTTTGTTATGATAAACAGCCACATGAAATATATTTCTTTTCACTGTGTGCATAAGCTACAAGGAAAAGCAGTTCAGGTGGAGTGTGTGAGTTCAAAAGCAGCCTGGAGGCTTTTTTTTTAATTGGAGAGAGGTATTTAATTATTTTTTTGCTGCATCCTTTACTTTATAGAAAAGTCCATGGCAGGTGTGATGTTAAAACAAGGACTGATGCAACAGAAATGTAATTTAATCTCTCATTTCCCCTACCCAGTGCCATCAGTCACTTCCTTACAGGCAGCACAGTGGAACCATGGAGCTGATTCCCAAAAAAAATTCCACCCAATCCCCATGTTCTCCCAGCACCCTGATTGCTGCACTGGCTCCCTCTTGAAGAATTCAGGGAGAAACCAAAGCAAAAGCTGCCAAACTGCTTCCATTTTGGGGGTATTTCCACTAAATTGAAGCCAACACAATTACAACAATAAGACCTCAAAAATAATACCAAGCACTGCAAGAAAAAGGCTCACTTTTAACATCTCTGCTTCATCATGGGCACTTTTAAAGTTCAGTTTTGCAGGGCTGGAAAGGAGCTTTTAAATTGCAGGCTGAGCCTGACTTGCCTTAAAATATGCTTGGAGTGTGCTAAAAAACTATTTTTTCATTTCAAGTGCTTCTGACTGTAATTAACCTGGGACATGAGAAAAACAATTCTATTACCCTTTCTAAAGTGTTTTTCTCCTGTGGATAAACCTCTCCCACTTTATTTTTTCTTTTTTACTTCATTTTAAATAGGGCACTTGTTGGAACACCACAGGGATTTTCCTGATTAGTTCTCTATTTGTTTTCTTTTTACCTAGCAATATTTAACTAGAACATCTAGGGGGTTTTTTTTGGTAAATATCTTTGTAAGTCTTTTTTCCTCCAGTAAAAAACAGAGGCTGGTATTAAATACAGAGAACAGATGAGTATTGTGTACCAAAGCAGGAACAGATTTGGTAAATAAATATCAGAAAATCAAAGGGTTTGATAGTGATGGGGAAAAAAGAAATATAACAGGTTAATTTATCATTCCATCTCTCTTCTCCAAACTGTCATGTTTGTTGTTAAGAAATTCCTGTCAGGATTTGATGGACACAGCACTTCCCCTATAAAGGGAAAGAGGAAAATAAAATCAATAGAACTAAGGTCACTTTTCAGTGTGTTCAGGAAACTGTCAGGAAAGAGCTTGGAGAAGGTAAGTTTAATTGGAAAAAAATGGGAATTGCACTTTTTACAACAGATCTTGTGTTAGTCTTACCTTCTTTAAGCTCTTAAAGCGACCCGAGATGGCTCTGAACTGTCAATTTTCCCCATATTTGGCAAAATCAAGCTTTGCCCCTTTCCTGACCTCCAGCTCTCCCAGAAAATGCAGACCCATCAGGTGCAGAAAGAGAACAGAGGGAGAACTTTGGTGACTCCCACATCTGCTTTTTGAAGCAGGCACCAGAAGCAGCACAGAAGGGAGTGATGGAGATAATTGCTGGCTTGAAGCACAAGATGTTTTCCTGGTGGGCAGAGGGCCAGCTTACACCAGGCAGGATTTGTAGGAACAACTCATTGGGATTCTGGGATGAGCCTCCCTTCCTGTCCTGAGCCAGCTGCAAAGCAGCAGCCCATGGCATCCCAATCAGGCAGGGAGTTTTGTCAGGGAATGCTGAGATGCTCACAAACAGCTTCAGCAGCTCTGGCTGCACCCCTGCCTCGTGGAATGACAGTCAATCTCCAATTCCAGATGACAAGAACTGGATAAAAACTTCAAACAAATGGTGACCTTTGGAAAGATTAATTTGTTTACCAACAAAACGCTCTGTGTTCGTCAGGAGAGATGGGGGTGACCTTCACATTCCCATTTCCAGGTTGAGAGGATGCTGACTGTACTCATCTGTTAACTTAACTCTCCCTCACCAATTATTCCCTTTTTATTTTTAGTGACAAGAGGATTTTGCTCAATCACCGTGCTGCTTATTATGATTACACACCGTGGTACAAATGCAAGGAGCTTCTTTTGATTTACTGTGTTGTGACATCAATTTGTTTAAGTCTCAGCCTGCCACCCCTGCCAAACTCTGCTTTGGCTGTAATTAGAGCCTGGCTTTAAAACTCAATCAGGTTTGGGGCACCAAAAGATCTGATTTTCTTTCCACAACTTCTTCCAGTAGCTTGAAATAGAAGGAATTGGCCTTGCTGTATAATTTTGAAAATAAATACACTTTCAGGGATAAGCATTAATGATTAGCAGCAGGCAAATGCTGAATAAAGAATGAATAATTGAGGATATGATTGGAATGGTTGTGCTCAAACAAGTGAGCTTAAAAAAAGCCCCAGAATCACTGCCATCACCATGAGAGCCACACTAGATAAGATGCAACTCATAAAGGCTAGAAATCATCACCATATTAAATTCCACCTCATGAATAAATGAAAAGGTTCCTAAGTTTACAGTATAATATACATTTATAAGAAAACAAGGACCCAAAAGTGCCAGTATAATTCTATAACAGAACAGCAGTCCTATGAAAATGGAAGGTAGAGCTGTGAATCATTCCTACATTGCAGCAGTGCATCAGAATTATTTTTGCTGCAATTCAGATCACTGTTCCTTTGGCTGGGTACTCCGTGGGAAGTATACATATTTAATAATTATCCACTCATCATTTTTCATCTCTTTTTCCAGAGATGAAAAAGGCTGCAAAAGAAAGTGATGCCCAGTGTGTGTTTCAAACGGAATTACAGCCCTCATTTTAAAATAACTACTGAACTTAGCAGAGGATGAAGCATTATTATCAGACCCAAAAAGGTCCAAAAGGGCAACAGTTAATTGTTCTTAGTTTCTATGATAAAATCCAGCGTCAGCAACTTTATAATACCAAAAGAGCAAGAAAGGACATCATTTTTGATGAAACAATGAAACCCTGACTAACAATTTTTCCAACTAGTGGAGTGGCAGGATAATAAAAAGCCCGGGTAGATTTGTGCTTGACCCCTCGGGTCACCTCAAACCCCGACTTTTTTAACCTCACCACGCTTTCAACCGCTCAGCCCCTCCTTGAAAACTCCCGGAACACGCCCGAATGGTGCGAGACAAGCAATTAGTATTTAATTTACTCGGACGAGGGTGATTTTTCCAGGGATATTTTCATTTTTTGGGAGCCGCTCGCTGACCCCTTGGACACCTGCGGGATGTGCGCGTACGGACAGCGCCCCCTGCCGGCCGCCCGCCCATTCCCGCGGCGACGTTAATCCAAATTTTACCCAAATTAATATAATTTTAGATCAGTAGCTGCACACGAATTCACTGGAATTACTCCTAATAATAACATATTTAATGTATAATCAAATAGATAATCTATAACTCCTCCTTTAAGTGCTGGCAGACACCACCTTTAACAACAAACACATCTCAGTGGTGGATTTTGCAAAAAATTTTACAGCCAGTGAAAGCAAAGCACCCCAAACACCACATTGTGCCCAAAGACTCGAAAACTTTGAAGAAAATAAATCAGAGAGGAAATACCTGGTTGGTTTTTAGGCCTGTCAGCTCCTCAGCAACTGTAAATATGTATCTGGGAGCCTGAATAATTCACATTAAATGCTGGTAATTCAAGTCCCCAACAAGTTTTCTGTGCTCAGTGCACGTTTCAGGGAGAGTGGTAAAACACATGGCTCTCTGCAGTGGGATAATATTCCTCTCTGTGAGTGTTTTAGAGTGGTTCTAAAAAGCTATTAGCCATGATGCTTTTTCTCTAATTAACTCTATTATCACAGGGTTAGACAAATCACCTCTTAGTCTGGGCAACAGCTTCCCAAAAAAATCATTTTTTATAAGTGGCAGCTCACAACTGTGCCATTCACAGATTCTCTTCGTGTTGTTTAAAACCAGACACCCCAGAATGTCTCCTAGAGCACTGAGCTTGCTGCAGGACGCTTCTGTCACATAAATTCAATTGTAGAAGAGCATCCCCATGTGAGACCATTGGCTGTGCTAAATTTGTGAACATAATTGATTTTAGGAGGGATGGCTGTGCCTACTCTTTTTTTTTTTTTAAACATTCTTTGCTAAAAATATCATCTTTACATTCAACTGCTGCAGAAATTTGCAGTTGCAGGAGGGAAATTTGGAAGAATCAAAACTTCGTCTTAGACAATTTGAAACATTCCCAGAGCAGAGAGAAAAATGGGGTTTTTAATTCTTCCTGGGTCACATCCAACACTCCCTAAGTTCCCTGATTTTCTTGAGATTACTGACCATGCACATTCCCATGTATATTCCTGTTTTTGCTGGATTGGGATCTTTGTACATAAACCTGTTAAAAATAAATTTCTGATTTCTTTCCCCCAGTATTATCATTCCAAATGTTTTGATCCTTATGTACCCACATCAAAAAGCAGGAAATTATGAGGAAATTACTTTCATTTAAGTATTTTACTTAGGACTGATAAATATTAACTGTAACAATGCAAAGCAATGCATATAATAAACCCATAAAATAATGAAAGTTACTCACAGGAGCAGATTTTTTCTTAGTTATGAGTGGCAGCCTGGTCTCATCGCTGGGATGTTTTAAACCAGCTTTATTATCAATGTTCTCTGGGTCAAGCATAATTTTAAAATCCATTTCCACTTGTTGCTGAAATACAGAATAGTGATAATGATAAATAGCTGTACTAGGAAGAAATGTTTAAAAGCAGAAATTGTCTGAAGTGTTATAAATTTGCAAAGGGAAGATAAAAATTAATATTATTGGGTACACACAGAACTGTGCAAGAAAGAAACACCTAAAGCATACCTATAAAACCCAGAGGATGTTCTATGTTTTATTACAGTAGAAGTTTCTTAATTTGAAAATATTTTGGTGCATCTCCCATTGCACAAATATGAAAATAAATCCAGCAAAAATTCCAATTTTTACAAACAAAATCCACCATTAAAAAGCTCAAGAATCATCAGATGAGTACTTGAACTATTGAACAACTGTATTATTTTGTGGAGGCACTAAAAATGGTTTAATTTCTTTATCTGCACTATATATTCCCTCTTCTTTTTGATGGTAATTACAAGCAGATGTATCAATGAGATGCTCGTTTAGATTTGGGGTTGTAAGAACACAAGTTATTATCCAAGCCAATTACTCTTTTACCCACATGGCTGCACAGAGACAGAAAGTTCAATTTTCACCTCATCAGTGCTTTTTGTGGTATTTATTTTATTACTATAACACACCGTTATGCAGAGAGGAAAGTGCTGGTGTTATTAAAAAGAAAAAAGGAAAAAAAAAAAGAATTGGGGGTGGAACTGAGCACCTTTAAATTAAAATAGGAGATGATTCCCAGTGCAAATTCCTCACTCAGGCTGACAGGGAAATGATCAGTGCAGCGGGGGGCAAGTGCCATGCAGGATAACAAGAAGTGGAAATATTAATAATAATAAAATTTAATTAATTAATAATAAAATTATTAATAATAACAAAAATTAATAATAATTTTTAAGAGTGATAAAAGTGACTTTTTTCAGCTTGGATGTATGGGAATGTTAATCCACCTGCATGGATGATACTGGAATTTAAATTTTATCCTGGGTTGAGAGAAGCTTCCTCTCCCAGCTGTTTCTTCACTGAGGATTTTTAACACTTTTAGTCATCACCAAAACCTGAATTCATGGGCAGTCAGAGCATTTTGGGGTGCACAAGACCCCAAAGACTCATTGAATGTGGCCCCTGGCAGAAAAATCAGGGTGGAATTCCAGACCTGAGAGCCCTGGCACACACGAGGGGCTGATTTGCTGCATCTCTGCACAGTCAGGGGTTCAACTCGTGGCAAAATCAGCTTCTGATAAGCACCAAAAGGAAGATTCCTGCTTTGGGAAAGAAACAGGCAGTGAGGTTCCTAAAAATCACTTGGATTTCACCTATTAAACCCACGCTGCTTTCCCCCAGTTCTATCCAAATGATTTATTTAAATTTACATTTAGCAAAAGTAAAATCCCAGGAGTTAGCAGAGCACTTAAAATTGCATTTAATTTTAGAATCAAAAGAGTAAAAGGATGAACTAACTTTTTCTATTTCTTGCTGCAATAAAACGTTTGTTTCACTTACCACTTAAGGGGCTCTTTTGAATTTACTTCTTTATTACCAGCTGAAGCAAGAGTTAATTCTTGGCCATTTATAACATTTAAATAATTTTCAGCATGTTTCTGTCAGAAAGAAAAAAATTATGTTTAGACTACTAAAAAGAGGTAAAGGATATTAACTTTATTTAATTCAGCTCATGAAGAAATCCAGGTCTTTGCTTGACTGAAAAGTTGATAAACTTTGTGCCTCTGTTGGACTAAAAATTTGATTTTGGCTGATGGGCACAAGACCATTTAATTCTGATCACCCAAAAAAGGGAGCCAGCATTCTGAACTGTAATGTCTTAATAATCCCATCAGTTCCTGATGGGAAAAGGATCTTGCAGGACAACAAATAAGTGGCCCAGGTGAGTTATTAACACAGATTGAAAAAAATGGATCATCTTCTGGATCTGCTCTATTTTACTTACTCTCAGCCCAAGTTCAGTCCTTTCAGTTGCTGTTCTGAGGTCACAAATATCCACAGCTTCTGCATTTCCTTTCAAGCTGTTTTTTTCCATTTTAAGTTTGTGTAGGTCTTCTTGAATCTAAAAAGCAAGTTAGGACAAAAATCATACCTGTAACTAAACCCCATGGGATTAAGTAGAAGGATTTAATCCAAATTAAATTATTCCTAAATATGGAAAATGATCCGTGCCACTTCCCATACTTCTGTACTATTATAAATAAGACAATAAAAAGCCAATGGCTTTAAGCCAGATTGTAGAAAGGCTGGGGAAAACTCAGTTTTAAAACAAACTTCAGAACTGAGGTTCTCCGCTTAAGGAGTATTTCCTCACACACCTCTCGTGGCACAGGTGCTTGCATGGGGAAAGGACCTCAAAAACCTTAACGAGACATAAAAACTCCAGGCAGCCCGTGAGGAGACCACACCAGACCGTGTCAAAACCGTGTATTTATGTTAAACAAAACAACTCGAAGGTCTCAGAACCCGCAGCATTCGCAGCCCAAGCCGCTGCCCCTCAGGCAGGGCCGAATTCCCGCGCATCCCCCGTCCCCTCAGCAGCACCGCGCCGCGTCGCGCCTCAACTCAGGGCTGCCCCGGGGTGCTGAGGGATAACCCGGG
>JAHLSL010000094.1:1260434-1273881 GCA_025920805.1 Petroica traversi | reverse complement strand
GCCATCCCCTCACGGTCCCAGTTTTCCCCTCAGGATCGCATTTCTCCCCTCAGGGTCGCCGCCATCCCCTCACGGTCCCAGTTTTCCCCTCAGGATGTCATTTTTCCCATCAAGGTCGCAGTTCTCCCCTCAAGATCTCAGTTTTTCCCCTCAGGCATCACCCGCAGCGCATCCCCGCAGCCCCCGATCCCTTGCCGAGGGTGTCAGGAGCCTCCTTAGTTCTTTAAGGAAATAATTAATCGATTTCTCAATGCGGAAGGATTCAAAGGGAAAGCTAAAAAATTCCATCGGTTCTGCAGTTGGTAGAATTGCAGGTTGCACTTCATACCGAATACACAGAATTCATTCGGTAGGGATTGGTTTTCCTGGGAACCAGTTGCCATTTTTGTGGCTCAAAAAGGGAACTCAAGGATAAGATCTGATAATAGAGGAAACCATGGTGGAATTTTTGGTAATTCTAAAGTCGGGGGATTCCAGGAAGAAGCTGTTCTGATCTGGGTGGCTTCCCCATGTTAGGACAGCCGAGGTTTTTAGGGAACTTGTGAAGAGTTTGCTGTGCACACTGAGATGTAGAACTTAACTCCCTCATCCCTTCTCGGGATTTGTTTTTCTCTTTTTCTGAGCAATTTTTACTTAGGACCTCACCAAGCTCAGGGCTCCCCTGAGGAAATGCCTCCCTCCACCTCATTAAACCACATTTTGAAACAAAAATGACAGTATAAGGTCTGCAGTCTAAAGCTCCTCTGTCAAAGCAGCTGGGAGACACTAAATTATTAAGGATTCCACACAGAAAATATTATTGTAATTTTTAGTTATTGCTTATTTTTGAGGAAACTATAAGCAAATTGTAAGGAATTATTCAAGGTTTCCCTTTTGATTATAGATCTCTTTGTTATTATTGTGAGATATTTATCACAAAACAGCAAATAAGGTTGGTTCAGTTTTCATACTGCCTGATGGGCTTGTTCTTCCTTCTCTTTTTGGATTTTTACCACTCCCCTCCTCCCCCCTCAGCCTGTTGGGTGCTCTTTATTCCCTGGTGTAATTTTAGGAGTATTTTTTATGGTTTATTCCACCAGGTGGCTCTCAAGGCCCAGGATGTGGGAACTCCATGTACCTGACTGCTCTGAGGATTTGGGAGCATTCATGTTCTTACAAGATTCATTTAATCTGAAAAACACTATGAGGAGTGGTCAATACCTTAATCCCTTTGGGGGGAAAAAAACTGCAAAAAGAAGTTGTAATAATTAAAAAAAAAATTATTGTTAGACACACAGTGTGCTAGAAGTGCTTGAATGCCACTTGGGTATGAGTGGCTCAAGAGGTTTTCCAGGCTCTTTGCATGGCAAACCACTGACACTTTCAGTGGCTGAGCAGTTCATTATTAAAAAAGAGTAACTCACTCATAATGGCTCAGTTGGACAAGCCACCTCCTTTTGCCACATTAATTTTCTAGGAGTTTATTCTGATCAATACTCTCTAAATTAGATACCAAACAATTCTGGCTGAATTTCCTGCTTTCTTTAAAATCCAGGCTGTCTTGGAAAGAAATTTCTGGAATGCTGGGGTGCTAAATGTAACCCTTAAAATAATTCCTGCATCCAATTAGAACTCACTTTGAGTTGCAGTATATATTTCTTTTGTAGTGTCTGAAGATCAAAAGCTGATTGCTCCAAGTGACTTTTTTGGGAGAGAACTCCTGAGGAGATGCTCAGTTTCCTGCCAGGAGTGATCAGGGTGTTGTGCACTTATTTCTTACAACCCCTCAAGCAAACTGAGACCCAACGAGTCTGAATCCTTTCACCAAGTTCCTGAAGCTCTTTGAGTTTGGTGTGCAACATCCATTTTTACTGGGAGAGAAATTTCACAGGGAATTGGCAAAATCTGGGGATGAAGGATGGGTAATCAGCAGCACAATGGGAAGAAAGAAAGCCCCTTAAAATACAGGAACAGGTAGCAGGTAACAGGAAATGGGACATGGCCCCTTTCTAGCAGTCCTTTGAGACCTAAATTTGTCCATGAACTCTTCTAAAAAATATCGCTTACAAAGCAAATGTGAAATTCCTACCAGCTTTTGAAAACCTTTTAGAAAAGCTCTTTTGTTTTTGTCTTTGCTGGGATGACTGACTCAAGTGACTTTGGAGATTATTTCCTTTCCTCACCCCATTTTCCTCCTTTTCTTACTGCTGATTTTCTGGGTTTCAGTAATTTCTGTGGACTCTTTTATTCTTATCTTCTTGTGGTATTGACTTGTAATTCTATTATCTTAGACTGATTTTTATTTAGTTACTTATTTTAACTGTCAAAACACTGGTAAAGGAAAATTTATATAATATTAAAAATCTCTGAGAAGTCAAAGCTCAGAATCCAGGTTTCTTTGGTGGTGGCTCAGGATCTTTGCTCCAGAGTGATGTGAGTAATATTAGCATGGCATATCATCTGATAAAAAACCAATTACTCTGAAAAATACAAAATAAACTAAAATCTGAACCCGGAAAATCCATTTAGATGTGGTGCTTTTTATTTTAAGAAACCCAGAAAGGAGGCTTCTGTTTCATCCTCTGAAGTAGGAAATGGCTACAGGTTTCTGTTTGCAAGGTCACATTTCTCCCTCAGGTTCCCTGTCTCTTCCTCAGGGCTGCAAATAATCCTGGTTTACAGCTCTCCCTGCCTTGTGCCCTGTGCTCAGTCACCAGATCTATTTCTCAGCTTTGCAGTTTAGTTGTAAAAATCATTGCAGCCTTGGCAAGGAGGTTTTCCTGTCTTTTGACTAATAAGATACAGATAAATCCAAATTCATCTCCAGACTGTTTGAGGAACAGCCTGTTCCAGCAGCTCCAGGAACTCTCTCAGCACCTTAAAATACTAATCCTTGAAAAGCCATGTACTTTATTCTTTAACTCTTCTGCTGCCCAAGGCAAGTCTGGATGACTCAGTCCATTTGATAAATAATTGACCTGTGCTCCAAAGTGTCCACGAGTTCATCCAACCTCAACAAAAAACCCTGGCCTTTCCCTCATGGAATAATGTAAAATAATGCTCTGCTTCCAACTCTAATTCAGCTCCAGGGGTGTTCCTGGGAAGGTTCCTACCTTGAAGTTTTTGACAGCACCTGAGCAAAGCCTTGGATTTTAATAGTTGAGCTCCTACATGGAGTTTAATGGGAATGACAGCTGAATTGTAGGAATGGGGGTTATTTTCTCAGTAGTTACCTTCAGGTTTTGGTCACAGTTGAACAGTTCTTTACATCTCAATGAGCATGCAGGGGTTGTAATAAAGTTTAGGTTTTCTCTCTATAAATCCTGTTTACAGGTTGTAAGTTTGAGGTTATCACTTGAAAAGGCATTTCCAGGAAAACAAAAGCCATTCTGCAGCTTCTGGGCCATATTTTATACTGAAAACTAGAAAGTAAACTCTTCTGAAAGCTAAGCAATAAAATCTAGGACAGAGTAACAAATGGAGTTGAATTTTTAAAGATCTTGAGTATCTACTGGTTTATTATAGTAAAGATGGATCTCTATTGGCACTGCACTTTTCTAGACAAATTATTTTCTTGATGCTGCTTTTCTCCTCCTCCTCACCCATTTTCTCTCTGCAGGTATCACAGGAAAAGATGACCTGACTGTGGGTGCAATAACGAGTGGCAGAGTGAATTTCTACCCCTGGACAATAGATAACAAATACTACTCTGCAGATATCCACCTCTGTGTGGTCCCAAACACATTCCATGTGACTGCAGAGATTGCTGAGGCCGTGCAGGCATTTGTTGTGTACTTCGACAGCACGACAGTAAGGCTCTTCCTTCATCCTCCTGCTTTATCTCTGCTGTAGCTGCCTTTTCACAGGGAGAACCAGAAATCACATTCTCCACCCATCCCTTTCAGGCTGTTCTAGTCTTTAGAATTATCAATTTTAAATACTAAATATTAAATTTCCCTGCTAACGATAGCAGCAGTTTCCATCTCTCTTACTACTCTCCTCCAGGTGGAAGAGGGGTTTTCAGAATTCGTTATTCTACTCTGGCAAATCCTCCTCCAGCTCACCATCTCCAGCTTTATTCCTGGCTGGTGCTGCTTCTTAAAGGCCAACATTTAGGGACCCAAACATAAAATGCAGTGCATTTTACCCCAAAATTGTTTCTACTCAACCAGCAGCAGTGAAAACTAGTTTAGCAGAAACCAGAAAGATAGAGGAAAAAAAAAAGCTTTTTTCTTTATATAATTCAATTCTCATACTATTAAAAACTAAATGGGATGTATTTCTTTTCCCCTGTAGAAAACTGGACTGGAGGCTGTCTCTGAATGGCTCCCCCTGACAGAGGAGTGGCTGCCAGAAGTGATGATCCTGGTTTGTGACAGAGTGTCTGAAAATGGTAGGAGACCCAAAGAACTCCCATCCTCATCTAGAGCCATTAACCTGCATAATAATCGACTTTCTGATTAAATCAACAACTGCTTCTCAGAATGCCTCAGTGAGAGTGGCCTGGAGAGCTGATGGAGCTCAGCCAGGTCACCCTGGGGAGCAGGAGCACAAACCTTCAGGGGGATGTGGTTAAAACTGAATCAGAATTTTACCAGCTTGCTCAGAGCCACTGCAGGGGGACTGAAAGGCTTTCCTGCTGCTGGGTGTGCATCATCCTGCTGAAAAATGGGGGGACTTGCTTGCTTAATTCCATTTTTTCAGCATTTGGACATTGAACAGACACATTTTGTTTGATTCTACACAACAGCAAGCTGGGATGTGCAGATGTGTCCCTGCAGTTTAAGTCAGTGTCAAACCCAGAGTTAACAGAAACCTTCATTCACACTTACATTGCACCCTCTGCAAAACCATTTGATTTTATTCCCCAATTCCAAGGAGAAATTTAACTCTATTGGCATCCACAGTGAATGGAGGCCGTGCCAGCACACCCTTCCTCAGAATAAGCAAACTTGGAGGGAATAAAACACAACTAAATATTCTGCTAAATATGCTGCTATTGGTCTCAAACCTGCCCCTTTAATACCCATTTTTTCTCCCACTTTAGGTGTAAACAGACAGAAAGCACAAGAATGGTGCATCAAGCATGGTTTTGAGCTGGTGGAGCTCAGCCCTGAGGAGCTGCCTGATGAGGATGGTAGGTCTGCTGCTTCTCTTGCCATTTTGAGATGGAAAAAGTGCCCCAAAATATCTTCTGAATAAAGTTCTGCCCCTTGCAATTGTTGATGTGCCACATGATTACAGCATGGAATGCTCCCAGTTGGTGGGGCTTAGTCTGAGCTATGAAAGGTCAGCAGGAGGAGGAGTTGTTTCCTCTGAGAAATCCCATTTGTCCCCTCCCAAATCCAGCTGCTGTTTATGCAGCACCTACGTAAAAATATCTGCTCCTTTTTCTGGCACTGTATTGATACACCACAAATTTATATTCCACTTGGAAAATCAGTCTAAAGAACCACATTTCTGCATGAGGGCAGAAAAATTCTGGTTTAAAAAAAAACTTTAAAACTCTTTTATACTATCTTGGTACAGTGACATGATAGTCTGAAAATGGCTGGTTATTAAAAACACCTCAGAGCAACACGAGCTGTCACACAGGAAATAAACCAGTTTCAGAATCACTGGCTGCCCAATATTTATAACTTGAAAAACAAAACAACCCCAGCAAGAAGAGTCAGAAATGTGATGTTCCACTCTTGAAAAGTGACTGTGCATTTCCTGACAGCCTTATCTCCTCACTCCAGTGACACAAAAAAAGTGTTTACACCTCATGTCTCTGAAGCAGAATGAGGTAACTGAGTGCATTTGCAGCCTGGAGGGGGATTAGTCACTAAATTTGCTCTGTTTCAGGTTCCCCAAGCACCATTGCTGTCATAAAAAATAATTCACTATAAAATCCTCAGCTAGAACACCCCTTTTCTCCCTTTAAAGGCCTACTAAAATGGGATTTTGAGTAGCTGAGAAATCACCCTCTCTCCCCACCATGCCTTTAAAAATGTTGTTTGGTTTTTTTTAAGTCAAGGAGGGAGATTCACAGAAACCAGGAAAATCAGAAGTGAAGCCTCCTTAGACTAAGCAAACACTAAATGCTTTCAGAAATAGCAACCTTAAACCAAGTTATTTTTCTGTTGAATAATTGTTCTAAAGAACAAGCTCTTTACCATTTAAATGATGGGAATAATAACAACTCAGGATGTTAATATTTGGAATATTAGGATGCATGTTCTTCCCTAGCTGTTTAATCTGATTCACTGTGAGTCATGCAGAGGAGGAACTGTGTTCCAGTGAGTAACTTATTTACCCCACAAACATTCTGAGAGAGTTACAAAAGGCACAAAGATGCTGTAAACACACTGGGCCAATCTCTGCTCCAAATCCTCACATTTCAGGCAGCTCATCTCAAATAAACTGGAACTTTTGCTTTGACTCATTGTCAGTTGTTTGCACAGCTCTAAACTGAGACTCTTGATAATGACTCCCATATCAAACCAAGCAGCAGCATCACAGAGGGCCAAAAAATCTGATTTCAACCTTAAATTCATTTCTAAAGGCAGCTTCAATTCCTGCACCTGTCCCTGAGTCACTGCAGTTTGATTTCTAAACAATCCCATTTTTGGATCCAAAGGACTGTTTGGGGGATTTTTTCCTTTTGTCAACCTGCACAAACATGGGAAGCTGACTAAACTGAGGAAATGGGAAAACTGACTTGATCCGAAGTGGTGTCAGGTCTGTTCAGTAAATAAATTCAAATCTGAATAATGCTTTCCCTGGGCTTTCAAGTTCCTGGAATTCCCAGGATTACTGGAACATTTGGAGATGGGTATCATGGGGACAGCTTTACAATATTCCTTCCCCTTTTTTATAAGCACCACGTCCTTTTTTAAATGTTTGTCTCAGATTCTTTACTTTCTAAAGGAAAGAAAAGTAATTCTAATATCTGTTTCTAATATTTTCATGCTGTAGAGCATTGTAAAAGATCTTGGAGTAAGAGGTTTAAGTTCCTTGTCTGTTACTATGAAATTTACTCAGATGTTACTTAAGATAAGTAACAGCTTAATAAATATCCTCCTAAATATTTAAGAAAAAGTATTTTGGAGATACTGAGCTGACAGCTCATTATCCCTGGAAGCTCAGCCCAAGAAATAAAGTATTAATTTACATTTACTTGGCCTCTCATGAATCAAAGGTGAAAAATCTGTTTCGTACCAGGAGCAGAATTTACAATGACTGTGAGAAGATAGGACAGGCCTTCAGCCCCACCTCTGGGGGCACACTGTGGTTTTTAGAGTTATTTTGGGAGTTTTAAGAGTTTTCTCTGTGTTTTGGTGCAGATGATTTCCCCGAGTCCACCGGAGTGAAGCGCATCGTGCAGGCCCTCAATGCCAACGTCTGGTCCAACGTGCTCATGAAGGGAGGTGGGTGCCAGGGGGGCTCTCCTGAGCTCTGCAGGGCTGGGGCTTTGTCAGGACATAAAACTGAGCAGCTGGACCAGCACAGACAGAGCCAGAGCCTTTTCCATGGGCAGGAGGGTTCAGGCATTGCTTTCATTTCCCTGGGTGTCCTGATGAGCTCACAGGGAATGGGTGAGGTTATCACAGAATCCTGGTGTGGTTTGGGTTGGAGGGACCTTAAAACTCATCTTAAACTCTATCCCAGGGTGTTCCAAGCCCATCCAGCCTGATCTTGGACACTTTCACCCATAATTTCTTTGGATCACCTGTGCCAGGGCCTCCCCTCCCTCCCAGGAAAGGATTTCTGTGTAAAACTTCATCCTGTTCCAGCATCTGCTCCTCTTCCCTCTCTACTTTAACTTGCACTCTGCCAATAACTTGAGTTTAATATTCTATTAATTCTGCAGGTTGCAATGAAAACTCAAAGTTTGTTCTACCAGACTCTAGCTGGAAATAGCTTGGTATTATCAGCCTGTTCTAAAAACTGATACATGGTTTAGTGTAGAAGTAAAGGTTAAATTCCACATTTGTTACAGGGGATTTTTGTTTTGTTTTTTTAGTTTTTGAACTGGGGGGAAAATAGCAAGTGAAGAGGTAAGATTTGGCAAAAGAGTCACATTAGACATTTAAGGACTTTTCCATACAGAAAACCCTACTTGAATACATGGAAATGCCACAATTTTTTTAAAACAGTTGAAAAAATGGGCAACCTCAGGTAATTTACTGAGAAAGCTGATTACCAGGTAGGGTTAGAATTCTGGAAAAATCACTTTAGCCTTAGACTCATCAGAAAAGGAAAAGCTGTGGTTGCAAGTATAGATCCTTCCATTTCCTTGAAAACCTTTAATTACCTTTCTAATGACACAAACTGCTGCAGGAAATGAGCAAGATGAAACCCTTAAGGAGTGCTTGGCCTGAAATTTCTTGTTTCACAAAGCCTCATCCCGCCACCAACCTTCCAACACCTCTCTGCTCTCTGAAGTCCCTTTTCCCACTGTTGTGGCTCCTCCCTTCCTACAATTAAATATGGAATGGTTTAAAACACTGAGAGGCTGCTGCTCATCTCTGTATCTGCAAGGTGCTTGCTGGGACTCAGTAAAACCAAAATGAGAATTACTAAACTGCATTTTTAATGCAGCTTTTTGTGGATTTCTCATCCCCCACCAGAGCTGAGGTTAAGGTGGGGTCTGATTCAGTGTAACCATTGCAGAGAACCAGGGAACCTTGGCAGACTGTGTCAGGTTATCTCACTTGTGCCAAAAGTGGGTTCTTAACACCAAATTTCCTGTATTTGGCAGATGCCACCTTGCAGAACAGCAGAATTTAGTCACATGCTCAGTTCTTCACAGAGGGGGAAATTCCTGCACATCACTGGTGTGTTCTGTAAAGGTCACACTCCTTGAAAAATCTGATTTTCTCTCTCCACAGCCCCAGCCCCACACAGCCCTGCAAACACAAACCCCTCAGGAAGTGAGCTATACTTGGAAGGTGTTGCAGCCTGACTGTGCCTTCAAAGGGAAATCGTTGAGCTCATTTTGCTTAAAATAAAACTTTTTACAACCTGTAACACATCTTTTGTTTTCAGCTTCCTCCAGCCCCTGGAAACTGGCTGCCATGTAAATCCAGCTTTAGCTTTTCCACTGAATGACTGCAATTCCTGGCTGGTTGAAAACCATGCAGGGAGGAGTTACCAGAGGGCATAAGAGAGTTCCAGTAGTAAATGTGTAGTAGAAAAGGGGTAGTAACAAGTACTTTTTGAACTTTCAAGTGTAGCCTTGATTCAACCACCTGTTCCCATGAGAATTTAAATTTACAGACAGATTAGGAATAACTTTCTTCAAGTACAAGCATTAAACATATATTTTTGTATTGCATTCAGCCCCAACACAATCCTTCTCAAGCTGCAGCTTTTTTCACACTCCTATTAATTAAAAATTTAAACTACAGAATTTTTTTCTCTCACCGAACAAGCAGCCTTTCCTGGAGTCTCCAGCAGCAAACCTTTCAGGAGCTGGTGGGAAGTTGGTGCTCTAGGCCTCAGAGCTCCCTTCAGCCTTAGGAAGTTTTCTTTCCCTTGTGCAGAAGGACACGAGGGATTCTCCAGGCCACACATTTCCCTCCCCACAAAGGGAAACTGCTGTTGTCTTCTCTGTCCCTCCAAGAGCCTCTGAGCAAGAACAGAAACCTTTTCCAGCCCTCTGGAAGAGGCTCCTTACCTTCTTTCCTGCTTAAACCCCAGCTTGAGTGATCCCAGGTGAAGCTGCTCACCTCAGGTAGGGCCAGAAATTAGCCTGGCTCTAATTACAGCCAATTAACCTGATTTAGGGAGGCTGTGTAAATAAATTGTGAATTTGGATGTGTTAATGCCAATTTTATATGTAAGGATCACCAGGTGTCAGCTGGAGACAGACTGGAGGAATAATAGGTCAAGGCAGTGGAAAACTTGGCTATGAAGCAGGAACCTGGGAATGCTGAATCCATATTCAGAACATCATGAACATGAAAATGAAATTACACAGAGCATGGAATCCTGGAATCTGGAATGGTTTGGGTGGGAGGGGATCTTAAATCCCATTCCATGGGCAGGGACACCTTCCACTATCCCAGGCTGCTCCAGCCTGGCCTGGGACATTCCAGGGATCCAGGGGCAGCCAGAGCTTCTCTGGGCTCCATTGCAGCCACTGACTCTTCCAATGAGTGGGATGAGCTGATTTTTGGCTTTGCTGTGTAAGGCATCACCCACTTCCTGGAGTTGAAATAACTTTCAGATCCAATAAAAGGAGTTTATAGGAAGGGTTTTTAAGGGTGTGCCTGCAGCCCAGTGTTGTGTCTGCCTCCTCCCTGAGCAGGGATCCAGGGACAAATAGCTGCTGTTCAGAGATCCTGCTGCACATTCCAGCTTTTCTGAAAGGCTGACATTTGTAATAACTCTGGCTGAGGTTCTGTAGGGTTGGAGGAGGGAATATGGAGCTGCTGCCATTTTTGAGTGCAGGACAAACTAATCCCAGCTATGAACCAGGTCCATGATGAGCTCACTCCATCCACCCCTGTGCCAGTGTGGGAATGTTCTCTCTGCAGGACATTCTGCACTGCGGTGTCCAACCTCTGAGGTGACTCAGAAATTGGCTCCATGTCCCTCTTCACAGCTTCCCCACAGCCAGCTCTGGGCTCAGCCCCACAAATCCTGGGGAAGCTGCTTTGCTTTGGGATGCAAATCCCAAAATTTGTCCTCCAGTTCCTATTCATTGAGTTGACAGGATGTTTTCCAGGGAATTCTTTCAGCCCCACTGATTCACTTCTTCCCACCCCTTTGACCAGGGATCTGTAAAAGCAGCAAAAGGGACAAAGCAGAGGCAGTGCCCCCAAATCCCTGCCAGGGATGGAGCAGGGAATGGGGGCTCAGGAATTCTCTGGTGGAGCTCTGTTTATGTGAGTGCTGGATGGGCTCAGTCACACATCCAACCCCTCAAAATGAGAGTCTGGAGAAATGGCAGGGACATTTGGACAGAGCATCCAAATGACATCACCTCAACAGTTGAGTCTAGAGCTTAGTCATGAGTGCAATAATTCAGAACATACTGCTTTTAAAAAGTAATATGAAATCTTTCTTCTGGCAGAAGTCATTATTTCCTGGCTATTTCTGGGACAATAACTTCACGTTATTTCAGTTTTAGTTGACCAAAATACAAAGATTTGCAGGAAAATCTCCTGAGTCCCTTGAGTTACTACAAATATTTACTACTCAGTGCAAGGCCAGTTTGTATTGGGTAGTAAACTGACTTAGAAAACCCTGACTTAGTAAAAAACACCTCATCATATCACCCATTAGGCACATATTTTTATATAAAACAGGTTTGCAAATACAGCCAGTTTAAATTAAAAATACTGGACCACATTTATTATCTGATTGTTTATGTCTGAAATCACATTTAGTGATTAAAGTAGCACTAGGCAAGCAGTGGGGAAAGCCCAGAACACATTGCAGTGAAAGAAACCCTGGACATGATGGATGAGTCCAGCCAGGAGTTCTGAATTAGATCTTTAAAAATTTTCTTTGCCATTATTTTCCTGCTGTTCAGACAACGTGTGAGCCAAGGCTCTCATTGCCCTTCCTGAATCCAACCCCGTGGAGGTCAGACCTGGGCACCAGGAACAGCAAATGCTGTTTCTGCATTTCCCAGCTGCCTTGTCTGGAGTTTTCCAGCTCAGATCCCAACGGAGCAAAGAGTTCCAACAAGATTTAAAAAGATCCCACATGTGTGGCTCACACATCTCTTCCCTGGGGAGAATATTTAGCAGTAAATGATTCTAGCACAGTTTAAAGCTTAGAGATGCTGTGAAATTTCTGCTTAAAATCTATTTTCACTGCACAGTTTTCTGTGGTGCTGTGAAATGCTCCCTGTCCCATGTGGGCAGTCCCAGGATTTGCAGTAATTTTGCACTTTGTGTTTGTTTGCAGACAGGACCCAGGGCTTTGGGCTCCTCAGCACCTTGGCAGGAGCAAACAGGAGCCGTGGCTGTGAAGAGACCCCGGAGACAGAAGTAAACAGGAATTCAGTAATTCCACTCATTCCTGGTTCCTGCTCTGCTCAGGCCCTCCCTGCACCCATGGGCTGCTGCCTGGCACCTCCCCACTGTGCCACAGAGCCAAAGCAAAGATCACTAAAAGCTCCATTCAAGATGGCTTTGATTATATCCAAATTATCCCCTTTTGGGCAAAACAGACCCTGTCATTTCATGGTGTTATTTAAAAAAAAACAACCCAACAAATCCATCCCAAAACCCCTTTGTGCAGCACCAATTCCCAGTGTTGCAGAAGGGGCTTTTCATGGCACAGCAATTGCAGCAACACTGAGATAAAGTGCAAGGTTTTGAAGTAAAAGCAGGAGGCACCTGCTTTGCAGTTTCTCATGGATTACTGGATACTGAAATATCTTTGTTTCCTGCCAGTCCAACCCATCCCCAGGAGACAGGGAAGGATCCCAGCCAGAAGGGGGAGAGGATGGAGCTGGCACCAACAGCCTGGAGCCTGACAGTGCTGCAGGTGAGCTCAGCCTGGAGCACCCACCCCTGGAGGGACAGGCCCACAGAGCCCCTGGCTCCTGCTTGGGGAAAAGGGGCCAGGAGAGTCCTTAAATCATTGCAGCATTCCAGGGGTGGGAATTTCTTACCAGCTGTGGGTGACAACTGGTGTTTGTTGTGGTCTCAGCACAGCTCATCACTCCTTGATTCACTCTGTGGCTGTTCCTAAGCAGATCATTCTGGAATCAGCAAGAAACCTTAAACTCTGGATGAGCTCCCATGTAATGTATCAGAGTAATGGAATATTTTGGGTTAGAAGGGACCTTAAGGCCATCCCATTCCATCCCTGCCATGATCAGGGACACCTTCCCTATCCCAGGGTGCTCCAGCCTGGCCTTGGACACTTCCAGGGATCCAGGGGCAGCCACAGCAAATCTGGGAATTCTTTCCTCCCAGGGACAATTCCTTCCATGAAATTAATCCCCACTGTAACAATGCCATGATTTGTCTGTATGAGCATCAGTAAATCAGTTTCTCTCCTATGGCATTGGAATTTGCAAATGGAATTGCATCTGATAAAATCCTGGTTTTCTGCTGAGAAACCAGAATCCTTTCCCTTCAGCCAAGCTGTGTTTCAGATCCCATGCTGGACATGGACATCCAGGAGCTGGCCAACCTGACCACCAGGGATGGGGACCTGGAGAACTTCGAAAGGCTCTTCTCAAAGCTGAAGGAAATGAAAGGTAAAGGACCAGGAGAGGTGGACCTGAGCTCTGGCACCTCCTCCAGGGGCTCAGGGAGAGCCAGGAGTGAGCTGTGAAATTCCTGTTCTGCTGCCTGAAGCCCTTTAGAAGTAGCTCCTCTTTAATTTCCCTTCATCTTCATAACGCTCTTGAAAGCAGCAGATGTTGCTCTTGGAGATGCCTAAATCCAGGTGCAGATGTTGCTCTGGGAGTTCCCAAATCCAGGAGGTGCAGGAGGTGCTCCTGGAGTTCCCA
>JAHLSL010000094.1:1245532-1257198 GCA_025920805.1 Petroica traversi | reverse complement strand
CGGGTGAGAACCAGCAGAGCCCCAGGTGAGAACCAGCAGAGCCCCAGCTCAGCACAGATTCATTGCAGAGCTCGAGTTCTGGCAAGCCCAGCACAAAGCCTGGACGAGACCCTTCATTACCACATGGTTGGAAACCCGAGTGGAAAAAGTGTTCTCGTAAATCCTGTCAGGAAAAACAACCCGAAAGCAGAGAATTCCAGAGAAAGCCTCGGGGGGCCGCGAGTTCAGAGCACGGATCGCCGTGTGCCTCGGCTCCTCCCCGGGCTCTCCAGTGCCCCTCCGAGCCCATGGAATGCCAGGGATTTGTCACTGTCCCCTGGGATGGCCCCTGCCCTGCCCTGATCCAGGGGCTGCTGGAATTCTGTGGAGACCAGGGCTCAGCAGTGACAGCCAAAATTCCAGCCTGGGGGTTACAAGCAGGAAAACTTTTCCAACGCGGCCTCAGCAGGGAGGAGGTGGGGGAACCTCTCCTCCTGAAGGATTTTCTGCAGGATTTACTGGCTGGACTCGTGCCTGGAGCACGGGAACTGCAGCTCCATGGAGACAGCGCAGGAATTCAGGGTCTGCTGGGACAGCACCCTGAGGGCTGAGCAGGGAATGCTCCTCTGCAGCTCCTGCTCTCCTCAGCTGATTTCAGGTTCCTCAATTCCCTGAGCTGATAACAGAGTTCCCCAATTCCAAGCCCTGTGGTGGAATTCCAGGGGCAGTTTGAACATGTGAATGTGTCTGACTTCCCCAGCAACTGGACTATAAATCCTTGCAGCACACAACTCCCACTTCTGCTTACCCTTGAGTCCCATTTGCTAAAAGAGCTAAATGCAATTTTAAAACTATTTTTGAATATATTTAGGTTTAAATTCTTGAACAAAACTGTCCCAGCTGTAAAAAGAACCAAGGTCTTACCTGTCCCTGAGCACAACTGGGAACAATCTTCATTACACAAACCTAAAGATGCTGCTGTGTCCCAATTACCAAATTGTCAATTTGTGTCCTTAAATCCACCCCTCCAATGCGCTCACGAGCCTCAGTTTTCAAATCAAAGTTTATTAAAATGTCAAAAACAGACCTTACAATTCCACATGGGAAGGGGAGTGTGTACATGGGACAGGCCTCGAGTAACAAAGGCAGAAGGGAGAGCAGGAGGTGGCACAGCTGGGCAGGAGCTGACACAAACACTCCTCGGATCCACCCAGGGACAGGCACTGCAGCAGCACCAGAGCACCAGACAGCTCTGGAGGGGCAAACATCACCCAAGCTGCTCTGCAAGGGGCAGAAAATGACCCAAGCAGCTCTGGAGGAAGAGTTTTTGGTTTTTAAAGCCTCATCAAGCCCCGAGGAGCACAAAGGGCCCATCTGGGACCCCGACTTGGTGCAGCAGCAGCACCATGAGGGCTCAGGGACTTTGTGCTCAGCTCTGTTGTCACATCACAAGCTCCTCATTTCCAGCAATCATCAGCAAGGAGCAGATGGAAGATTGAATACTCTGAGTCCTTAATTGCCCCTTCTGCTAAAAATTAAATATTGGATTCATCTGAATATTCGAGAAAGACACATAAATACAAAAGCATGTACAGAGTAAAAAACATTGAACTTCCCAACCACATTGCTCAGGCCACCACTGGAGAGGGTCTGGTTCTCATCCCAGCTTAGCACAGCCATGGAATTCCATCCTCCTGCCTATCCAGTACCTCAGAGAAGCAGGAGAGCTCCTGGGTGCTTTGTGATGTGGCTCAAGTCCTTCAAGGGCTGGGTTCTTCCTGCTTTTCCAGCTGGGAAGCAGCTCAAGGCACGGGTGTCACCACTGCTGCTTGAGATGAGTCCTGAACATCCTTCACCTGCAGAGGATCCTGCAGGACTCAACTAAGCTGATCCAAGGGGGAGGAAACTCTGAGTAACTCAGGGCTTCTCTCAGCCTTTTCCTGGCACACAGGAGCAGCCAGAGCTCAGGGGAAATGCCTAATTCTGGGATCTCTGCAAATTCACACTGACTGCTGGAGATGAAATCAAATGGACAGCACTGGGTCACTCCTAAGGAAAGCTCAACACAAAATACAATCAATACATGAACAACGAACAGATCCCCACAGCCTGGAAAAGCACAGGGTGTCCTCTGCCAGCACCAGGCCCTGGTGGGCAGCCACACCAAGGGAAGGGTCAAAGGTCCTGCTGCTGACTCTGGAGGAACAAAAATGGGTGAAATCCTGGTGAAATGAGCCCAGCCTGCCATGAAATGAGAGATGTTCCAGCCTGGGGCTGCAATCTGAGCCAGGGCAGGGCTGCTCCCATCCCTTTGAGCTCCACCAAAGCTGCTTTAATCAAAGCCTCGAGTGCCCTCAGGGCCCTGCGGCCTCCAGCAAGCCCAGCTCAGTCCCTGCTCCCTTGGAGGCCACAGGGAATTCAGGGAATTCACCTCCCTCTGCAACCTCTGCAACTGTGACCATCCAGGGCAGCGTGGCAGAACATCCCTGGGCTCATCCCTTCCCTGCCCAGGCTCTGCTGGGCTTCCCAAGGTGACTCCAGAACCCACAGAGCTTCCATGGATCAGCGAGCAGCAAACAAAGGGAGAGAGGAAATGAATGCTGGAGTGGAGATAATCTCCTTTATCTCTCTGCACTGCTGGGCCAGCTCACATTTTCCATTGGAAATGTTTTACTGAAAGGATGATGAGGGGAGATTAAACCAAAGTTTTTATTCATCATCTGAATCCTGGTCCTCAATTAATAACGGTCAGCAATTAATTATCCTTCAGCAAGGAGCTGATGCTCTGGTTCCCAGTGGAAATCCAGGCTGGCTGAGGGGGTGATTTGGTGCAAACTTCACATAAAGTTGGGATTTATTCCCACTGGTGGCCTCTGGGTCAGGCTGGGCTCCTCTCACACCATCACCTGGAATCCCTGTCTCTGGAATTTCAGATGTCATTTCTGTGCTTAGTACAGGAGGCACAAGAGTTTAATTTCCTCTGTGATTATGAGGACAACACCAACAACAGTTTGACACCAAAATAAGCACATAAGACACTCATGGAGGAAACCTGGGGCCATTTTACAGAGCAGATTTTTCCCCCTTTCATGAAAACAGCCAAAAGTCAAATATTTCTACAAAATTCAGGATAAATTTTTGTTTGCAGCTGTGCTAAAAACCTGTATCTGAACCAGTGCTGAACAACAGATCTCCTTTGTAAATAACCCCAAAAAATGGTGTTTTACACAGATCTCTCCTTGCCCCAGTCTGTGCAGTCAGAGCTGTAACTCAGACCTGTAACATTTAACAAATTAAACACCCCAGAAGCCTCCAGTGCTGCACAGAACAGCTGCAGTCCACACGCAGCCAGAGGATATTCCTGTGTCACCAGGAGCACCCCTGAGAGTCCTCAGCACTCACATTCCAGATGTTTAAACAGGGTAATTCCTCGTTTCTGGAAGGAAACTCCCCAAGCCATCCCTCCATCTGCATTTCCAGCAGCAGCAGTGACCTCTGGGTCTGTGCTGTGGCATCTGGTCCCCTCAGCTCCAGGAGTGGTGGGTTTGGCACAGCAGGAGAGGCTGGCAGAGGTCTCCGAGGAAGGAGTGTTGGAAAAGCAGGTGCATGGAAATTCCTGGTGGGTGTTTGATCCCATCAGTTCCCCCAATGGATCAGGGCACTCCCACAGAAGTTTGCAGGACTAAAGCTTTATCAAAACCATCCTCAAGTCCATCCCAGTCAGTCCTTCCCACAGCCACATCCAGCTTGTTTGTCTTTCATAGATAAAAAAAACAAGAAAAAAAAGAAGATTTCCATAGGAAACTGATTATCACTTTCTCCCCTCCCCCTCTAATATTTTGGCACAAATGCATAAGATATTCACTGCAGATATAAAGAAACAGATAATTGGACAGCACTGACAAAGTTATGAGACTTATTTGGCAAATGTGAACCATAAAAACAAGTGCTAAGGGTTTTTTTTCCAGTTGTGGAAGTTGTTTGCCACGACAGTTGCTGCAGGGAAAAAAAATATTAAACAGTCTGGAGCATGTATGTTTAAAATGAACATTTTATAATACAAGTAAATACACACTCTCCCAATTCCTCCAGGCAAAAACACATCTTAGAGCATTTCCATCAGCTGGAACAAGTTTTCCACAGAGGGCTGCTTGTGTCTGAGCTGTCCTGGCTGCTGCATGTGACAGCACGGGATCCCCCTCCAGGGGAGCTCCACGCAGGCAGCCAGGCCTGGACATTCCATCCCTGCTGCACCTGGACACGGAGCCCCTGGGGCTTTGGGAGAGGCAGAGGCTGGGAAAACACAGCCCAGACTCGCTGGAGTTACTGCACACAGACTGCAGAGGCAGAGCTGGAACTCTGCTAAGGGCTCCCCAGGGACAAGTGTCCATCTGGGAGCAGCTCCAGTCAAAAACTGCTGCAGAAAGAGCTTCAAACTGGGCCTTTGCTCCACGTGAATCAGGGCTGATCCATGAGGGCATCACCCCTTGGGCACCAGACAAGGCTCTGCCTCCTCACTGGCACTCCAGGATGAGAAATTCCTTCCTTTTTGCAACATTCCTGGGGGAATTCCTTCTTTTGGGTGTTTGAAATGCCTCCTTCCCCCTGTGCTGCTGCTGTGCCATGTGTGGATCAGGTGGGTGGTGAAGGAATGCAGGAGAGGAGCCATCCTGGACTCCCAGAGGCTCTGGTGTTCCCATCCTGGAGTCCCACAGACTCTGGTGTTCCCATCCTGGAGGCTCTGGTGTTCCATCCTGGAGTCCCAGAGGCTCTGGTGTTCCATCCTGGAGTCCCACAGGCTCTGGTGTTCCATCCTGGAGTCCCACAGGCTCTGGTGTTCCACCCTGGAGTCCCACAGGCTCTGGTGCTCCCACCCTGGAGTCCCACAGGCTCTGGTGCTCCCATCCTGGAGCCAGGTGGGCTCTGCTGTTCCCAGGATGCTGCAGGACCCGAGCCTGGAGTTGTGTGAGGGAAGGGAAAGTTTCCTGGGAGCTCTCCACTGAAACAACATCCAGCTCTTTTTATCCTCACAAACTCCAGTTCCAAATTCCAACTGCAGCGGGCCCGGAGCATCCCGACCAAAGTGCTGACAGTTTCAGTGGAAGTGGCTTAAATGGGTATTTAAAAACAACAACAAAACAAAGAAAACCCACTTTTTTTTGTTTGTTTTTGAAGCAGATTTTTTTCCTCATGGCTTGAATAACTGGGGAGTTGTTACTAAATGCCTTTTGCTAAGGGTTTCCAGAGTCTCTGTGGCCCCACGGGCCCCCAGGAGTTTCCTTAGGAGACGCTGGAGCAGCGGATGCTGGGGGAGCCCATCTGTGTGAGGACCTTGTCCAGCCACTGCAAGGGCCCGTTGAGGTGCAGCTCAATCCAGCAGGGAGTGCTGGTCACTGTCTGCCTCCTGCCAGGGGGAGAGCACACAACACAAACGTCACTGACACAGCCTGACAAATGGAGAAGGTTTCATGGCTTCTGAGTGCTCCTCCCTGCTCACACAGCCATCCTGACCCAAGGAATGCCTCTCCTCCTGAACAGCCCCTGGGCTGCTGGTGTCTTTTAAAAACCCACCTTGTCCCTGAACATTTGTCATGATCCCACAGGAGCAGCTCTCTATTACTGCTCACATTCCTGGGAACAGGCAGCTGATTCCCTGAAGGGAAAGCAAGGTCTTGATCCAAGCAAAATCCATTTTTCCTTTGGAAACCATTCCTAGTCAGACAGCAAGGTCCATGTTCACTGAACACGTTCAGTTTCCCTATGCCCAACACAAGGATATTCACTCTGTATTGCACCCTTGGGTTTTAGCAGAATGTGAAAGGGCTGGGGAGAGCTCACCTGAGCCCTTCAGTCTCCTCCTGCATCCATGGGCCCTGCTGGGTCTGAGCTCTCCTGCTCTGACCTTGCCCTGCACAAATCCCTGTTCCCCTCTCCTGCCATTCCCCCTGAGCCCAGACCCCATGGGCATCTCCAGATGGCAAAACACAAGGAGATGTGGGGGGAGAAGGGAATGGAGACCAAGACATGGAGCCAGGGGCTCTCCTCCTCTGCTGAGGCATGGCTGAGGTCTCGTTCCAGGCAGGGACAGCTGCTGTGGAGGAAGGAGATTACAAAGCAAGAGGAAGAGCCTGGAAGCAGCCTTGCTTTCCACCCTCACTGTCCTTGGAATCTGCTGGTGGGTGGGAGAACCTGAAGCCTGTGGGGCCCAGGGACAAACCAGGGGTGAAAAGGGGACCCTGTGCTTGGGGAGTGCTCTCACCACCATCCCTCTCCATCACAGGCTGCTCATGGAATTGGCTTCTCCCCCTTCCCTGCATCAAACCCCTGGCACACCCTAAACATCCCCCTTCCAGACTTCCCAAAGGCTGAACCAGGAATTAGGGAACGGCCTCTGGGTGCTGCTCCCACAGGAACATCTCCACCTCTGAATCAGTTCACCAAGCCTGTGCCCTGACAGGGGCAATGAGCTGGGCAGTCCTGAGGCAAGGGAGGGCAGCACAGGGAGGGCAGCATGGAGAGAACAGCCCCAGTAAGAGCACAGGGTTTCGGTGCCTCCAGAGCCCCACGGGATCCCTGACTTTCCGTAAGTCACGCTCGTCTGGAGCTCATTAGGGCCTGGCTGGGAGCCAGCCCGGAGCTGCTCTGGCCCCAGCTCAGGACAATTTCAAAACAAAATGGACTCCAAACATCTGGAGAAATGGAGAGAGTGGCAGAGTGACTCCAGCTGATCCTGAGGCACCTCCCCTCCTGCACAGCCACGGGAGCAGCCCCGGAATGGCAGCGACCCCACGGAGCCTCGAGTGAGGCCACAGCTTTAAAGGGTGCCCAGTCAAACATTTCCACATCACTCCTGGCTTAAATCCTCAGCAGCTTTCCCTCTCAGAAAACAACATCCATTTCCCATTGGATTTCATCTCCCCTGCTTGTACCATCCACCCCTGGTCTCTCTGCCTTGGCTGTTTGCTCAGCAGAGGGGAGACAGAGCAAAGCTGTTCCCACAGCACCTGCAGTGTCCCTGTGGGATCACAGTGACCACAGCATCCATCCCACACACCAGACCTCCTGCATCTCCATGTCAGCCTCAGTATTCACTGGGAAAAACAGCGATCCTGCTGCTCCCACATTCTCCCACTTGCCCTGTGGCAAGCTCTAAGGAAAGGATCAGGAGAATTAACTATAATTTTAGCTGTAATATTTAACTATAATTTTGCAGCAACTCTCACGGTTTTTTCAAATAGAAACTTTCAAGCCTATCTGCTTTTATTTTAATCCCATTAATCCCTGATAAAAGAAGCATTAAATCCAACCCATGGGAAGCACTCCCACTCCCACTGTACTTCCATAAGGGATGGAGGGACAGAACAATAGGAACGGCTTCCCACAGCCAGAGGGGAGGGTTAGATGGGAGATTGGGAAGGAATTGTTCCCTGTGAGAGTGGTGAGGGACTGGGATGGAATTCCCAGATTTGCTGTGGCTGCCCCTGGATCCCTGGAAGTGTCCAAGGCCAGGCTGGAGCAGCCTGGGACAGTGGGAGGTGTCCCTGCCATGGCAGGGGGTGGCACTGGATGGGATTTAAGGTCCCTTCCAACCCAAACCATTCCAGGATCCTGTTACCCTGTCTTGACAGAAGTGCAGTCTTAACACACTCAAACTATCAAATACATGTCTGATTTTAAGGAAAAAATGCAGTTTTTCCTACATGGACCATGTGGATTTATCTGCTGTGCTCCAGGTAAAGCTCTTGGTTCGTACCAGAGTGACCTTCCAGGTGTATCCCACAAAGACACACCATTCCCAGACCAAGCCATTCCCAAGAGCACAACCCTGACAGAGCCTGGGCTGTTCCCCCTTTCCAGAGGGCAGTGCCATCCCTGCCGGGCTGTAACAGAGCCTGGGCTGTTCCCCCTCTCCAGAGGGCACTGCCATGTCTGCAGGGCTGTGACAAACCCTGGTTCATACCCCTTTCCAGAGGGCACTGCCATGTCTGCAGGGCTGACCCCGAGCTCATCCCCCTTTCCAGAGAGCAGTGCCATCCTTGCAGGGCTGTAACAGACCCTGGTTCATTCCCCTTTCCAGAGGGCAGTGTCATCCCTGCAGGGCTGTGACAAACCCTGGTTCATCCCCCTTTCCAGAGGGCAGTGCCATCCCTGCAGGGCTGTAACAGACCCTGGCTGTTCCTCCTCTCCAGAGGGCAGTGCCATCCCTGCAGGCTGTTCTCCCTCTCCAGAGGGCAATGCCATCCCTGCAGGGCTGACCCTGAGCTCGTTCCCCTCTCCAGAGGGCAATGCCATCCCTGCAGGGCTGACCCTGAGCTCGTTCCCCTCTCCAGAGGGCAATGCCATCCCTGCAGGGCTGACCCTGAGCTCATTCCCCTCTCCAGAGGGCAATGCCATCCCTGCAGGGCTGACCCTGAGCTCATTCCCCTCTCCAGAGGGCAGTGCCATCCCTGCAGGCTGTAACCCCTCTCCAGAGGGCAGTTCACCCCTGCAGGCTGTAACCCCTCTCCAGAGGGCAGTTCACCCCTGCAGGCTGTCCCAGCACAGCTTGGTGCCCACCTGTACTCGGCTCCCCAGCCCTTGACGAAGCTCATGCGGATGGTGCACATGCGGGTCAGTTGGTACACGGCCTCGAAGCCCTGGTTCACCGACTGCGCCAGCAGCGCCGCGAACTCCTGGTTGTTAAAGATCTTCAGGTTGCAGCCTGGGGAGAGCACAGGCAAGGACAGCTGTAGGATTGAACTCTGTGGGATTTGGTTATGAGGGTAAAATAGAAACGAGAGATCTCTAAAGATGGGTTTAGAGCAGGGGAGTTTATTGGGAAAGAGCGTGGGTGTGAGAGGCTGCTGGGCTGCAAGACACAGCTCAGAGCAGGCCAGAGAGAGAGAGAGAGAGAAAGAGGCAAAAAGAGAGTAAAAAAAAGGGCCAATTTACCATTTACAATACAATAAATCATCTTCTCTGTTGAATATTCTAATTCTCTTTAACCAATCTGAAACAAGCTACAAACTCTACAATATTTACATGCAACCTATAAGAATCATCACATTACCATACGGGGTTATATTTTAAACCTTAAAAAACTGCTTTTTGGAATCTCCTACCAGGCAGGCAGGGTTTGCTCTGCCCTTTGGACCTGCCTGGGCAGAGGGCATTGTTCTATCCAGAAGGAGGATTCCCTTCAGCCAGCTCTGCCATTGTTTCTTAGTTACTCTGCAACTCAAACCTTGTCTCCATCTCAATTTCGATGATACTTTCCATATTTTCAGCATCTTTTGCAGGGCAATCATATCTATAAGGCTTTCCTATTTCATCTGCCTCAGCAGACAGCTGTTGGCTTGGTGGCACTGAGAATTCCTTCCTTTCAGAGGGACTCTTTCCCACGTCCTCAGAGGCCAGAGACAGGAGCTGAGGCTGCTCCTTCACAGCAAGAAGGAAAAGGAGAGAATTCCCGATGCTGGAGCCCCCCCCAGCAGATTGTGACCAGTGAGAACAAACTGGGATCCTCCTGTGGAACTTCCTTCTCCTCCTGGACAATATTTCCCTCCTACTGTAATTCAAAGTGCCTGAACACTCAAGAGCAGAGATCCCTGCAGAGCCTGGAGGGGAGGAATGCCTGGGCTAAAAGCAGGAGCTCCCTGGTGCTGGATTTACTCAGAACAGGGAACTTCTGAAAAGAAACCTCTCTGATACACCAGGAAGCAGCTCTGAAGGTTAAAGAGGCTGCCAGGGCTGGTGGCAGGGCTGCTCCTGCTAAAATCTTCTCTCCAGTTTCACTATCATGTGCCAAATACTTTCCTTTTAAAACTGAAGTTTTTCCCCCGATGTTTAGCCCCAGTTAACAACTGAGAACAACTCATTCAGCTGTTCTTAGGGGAAAAAGGTGAAATACAATAACATCCTTCATAGTTCAGATAAATAAATCAATGCCCCCCTCTTCTAAAAAGTGTTGCTACGTTTGCTTTCTCCCAGATAACCATAAACAAGTTAGACTCTGAAACCAGGCACTCAGCTAAGGCTCATTTGGGATTACACATGGGCCAAGGCTGAAAAACAACATTTGGAGTGGGATGAATTGTGATTTGCTAAAAATCACTCCTCTCCTGGGCTGGACTCATGTGGTGTGGAGCAAAGGGTGACCACAGCAGCTGCAGGAAGCTCTGCCCACTTGTGGGATCAGGGAAGAGCCCAGGAGCTGCAGTCACAGGGAGTTTGAAGGGTGGAAGCAGCAGGGCCAGGCTGAGCTCAGGGAAGGGGAATAAACCCCAGGAGGATCCCAGTGCGGGATCCCACCCCTTCGGAGTCCCTCCTGAAGAGGCCTCTCCACCATGGGAATGGCTGGACTTTGTCAACAAGAGAGTGAAAAAACTGCTTCAAACCCAGCAAAGTTCTGAAGAAAAAGAGGCCAAAGACTGTGGCAAAAGTGGGGAGAGCTGGAGTCCAAAAGCTGTGCCTGAGCTGGGTCCCGAGCGGAAATGTGGGCTCTGCATGTCTGCAGATGCTGACTCCAGCCAGCCTGGACTCCTTGATGTGGTGCAGAATTAAGTCATAATTTGCAGCACTGGCAGCTGCATCTGAGAAAGGAAACCCATTAGAATGGGCCAGAGCTTGAAGAGTGCGGATCTCCTCTCAAAAGAAAAGAATTCACATCTTTCTAAACAAAGAAGTTCAGTTTTTAAATGAGTACAGGCTTTTAACTGTAAAAAAGTCAGCTTGTGTAAGCTTAGTTAAATAACCAAACCCCATTTCAAACTGAAATCTCCTCTCTTACCAGCTTTTTGCATGTATCTAATAAAAAGGCTTTTTCTTCCTAGATAGATGAAATAAATTATCTTGTAATCTTTCAGCAAAAACTTTAGACTCTAACTAGAACAATGAAGTGCCTGCATTTGTGATTTCTTTAGAATAAACTAATTCACACAGAGGAGGGAGGGGATTTTACTAGAGACCAGAAAAAGAACTAACAATTTAAATCTATTACGGGTGAATCTAAATTAAGAGAAGATTCTTACCATTACTTAGAAGCACAAACAAAATTACCTACGTGCCTATCAGATAATCACAACACAACGGGCTGATAAAATTCTGAAGGAGAAATGGCAGATTCTGTTTTAAATTGAACTTAGATTCTATTCTGTTGGATGAATGCCATGCAAGTACTGGAGAGTCCACAGCAGCTTCCTTCAGGCTGTAAAAATGCCCTGCTGGAATTGCTAAGCTGCTTGCAAAAGGCTAAAGTAAGTTTTCCAGATATATTACTGAAAAATAATTATATTATTTTCCAAATAAGTTGTGGACTCCCCTTCCCTGGAAGTGCTGCAGGCCAGGCCGGACGGGGCCTGGGGTAGCGAAAGCGCCAAAGGGGGTGCTCCAACCCAAGCTGTTCCAGGCTTTTATAAAAGCCTGGAGGTGCCCATGCCCATCCCAAGGTGCCAAGGAGCTGTCCCCAGAGGAGTGTCCCTTACCTGGGGGGATCTTGCAGACCGTGGCCGGGTGCCAGCCGTAGCGCTGGTTACAGTTCGGGGACTGCACGAAGATGGCGCTGTCGCTGAGGCACTCGGCGAACACCTCCCCGCCGATGTAGTACAGCCTCACGCCGCGGCCTGCCACACAGCCCGGGGTCAGCAGGGAAAACACCGGGGGAAGATGGAACAGGGGCTGGAACGGCTCCCTCAGGGACATCAGTGGGG
>JAHLSL010000094.1:1210477-1234424 GCA_025920805.1 Petroica traversi | reverse complement strand
ACTGTCACCGACACCTGGCACTGTCACCGACACTTGGTGCAGTCACCAAAACCTGGTGCCATCACCAACACCTGGCACTGTCACCAACACCTGGCACTGTCTACAACACCCGGCACGGTGACCAACACCTGGCACTGTCACCAACACTTGGCACGGTCACCGACACCTGGCACGGTCACCAACACCTAGCATAGCCACCAACACCTGGCACTGTCACCAACACCCGGCACGGTCACCAACACGTGGCACGGTGACCACCACGCTGGTGCCACCTTCAGGGCAAGGGTCTATCTCCACAAGCAGTAAAATCACGGAATCCCAGCCTGGCTTGGAGCAGGAAGGACCTCAGGGCCATGCAGTGCCCACCTTCCAGCATCACAGGCTGCTCCCAGCCTGTCCAAGCTGCCCCTGGGCACTTGCAGGGGTGGAGCAGTCACAGCAAATCTGGGATTTCCATTGAGCCCCTCACAATTCCTTCCCAATATCCCATCCATCCCTGCCTTCCTTCAGCCTGGAGCCATTCCCTGTGTCCTGTCCCTCCATCCCTCGTCCCAAACCCTCTCCAGCTCTCCTGGAGCCCCTTTAGGCACTGGAAGAAGCTTCCACAACAAACAACATTTGTTTCGCACATCAGCACTGCTCTGGATTTACTTTGGGATATCTGGATATTTAATATTTTTCCTTACTATTTGATGGTTGATTTGAAGATAAAGACAACAGCTCCAGGCAGGAAGAACAGCACAATTCAGTGGTAATCCTTAAACACTGCCATGTGTCCTAAACAAGCAGGGTGTTTGCACAGCTCCCAGCAATCTCTGCAAAGGTGTTACACCTTAAAATATGTGCTAATAAACCAGGATTTTAAAGCACAGATACATGAATTTTCATTGGGACAAAATCAATACAGATTCCTTTTATGTTAATTTATCTACTATGTTTATAGTAGGAACCTTACAAACAATCAAGGCTTCCAGTTTTATTTTCCAAGCTGCAGCTTGAAAATAAATAAAGATTTTTTTTTCTTCATAGCACTGCTTATTTTTATTTTTACATCTACCCTATGTCTCCTCCAGCTCATTTTCCACCTAATCCCATCCTCACCCCAGAACAGCAAACCTTCCTGGGAAAGCAGGACAAGGGTGTTCAACTCCTCTCCAGCAGAGGAAAAAGCTGGAAAAATCCTGGATGAATGGGAGCTGCCCCCAGGCACTTCCTTTGAAGTCTAACCCTTCATTTCCCTTGCTTTTCCTAATGACCCAAATGAAACACTTTGGGGCTTTGGTGAAATGAAATATTTATCTTTTTTTAATTTGTCAAAGAGAGGAAAAAAAAAAAAAAGAAAATTGATATTTTACTCGGAATTATTTCCCCCGGTTCTTTGTGCTGGCAGCTGAGTTAGAAAAACAGAACAAACCCAAAGCAAAACACATCAATAATTATTCCAGAGAGGTTGGGCTCATCTTGGCTGCCCTGAGTTTTCCCAAAAGCTCCTCTGGTACCACACACACCTTTGCAAACACTGCTGCAACAACAGGGAAGGCAAAACACAATTTATTCCAGCCCAAATTGGGGAATATTCCCAAGGAAGGTGCCTGTGGCTCCTGGGGAAGGTGATGGTTTCACTGGAGCCAACCCTGGAGTTGTGTGACCTCAAAATGAGGAAAAACTTCTTAAAAATACATATTAAAAGTGCAAAATATTCACTGAATTTAGCAAAAAGGGATGAGACAAGGAATAAAGCACCTTTGCCTGCTTGGCAGCATCCAAAGGAGGAGAAAGAAGAAAAAATAAAACTCAGAATATTCCAAATATCCCACAGGAGACAGAGCTGTGGGAAGTGTTATTCTTGTTCCCACTCTCCAGCAGCACATGTATATTGTGGATTTGGGTTTAGGTGGGGAATTAACACAAAATGGGGTTGATTTTAGGGTATTTTCCAAGGATGGGGCTCTCCCAAGCTTCCCAAAAAACAAACTTCCCAATCAGCTGGAGGGAAAAGGGCTTTTCCACCTTCCCCACCCCCATGACTTCTTCCTTCTCCCGGTCCTGCTCTGATCCCAAATCATCTCAGCACATCCAGACTTCCTTAAAATCAGCAGAATTAAACCTCAAATTTCCCTTGGGATGCTGAACTCTTCATCCCTTTTACCTTTCCTTGAACCAGCCTGTGCTGAGCAGCTCTGCCTGTACCACTACCTCAATATATTTATTATTCCACACTATTGAACAGGATTTCTTTGGAAATGACCAATATTTTTTTGCTGAAAATTGACTCTAAAAAAACCAGAATAATTTTGCTTTGTCATCCAAGCATGGAGTCCTTGAGAAGCAAAAACCCCTCAGGCTGAGCACCTTGAGGAAGGATCCATCCTTCCAAAAATTTCCTAGGAAAATTTACCACACTAAGCTGCCTCTCCAAGGCCAAATGCTGCTCAAAGAGCAAAGGTGAGGCTTTAATGGCAAAACCAGAGAGGAGAGGGAAAAAGAATGACAGAAACACTGAAACTTTCTTTTTAAACAATCTGAATTAAACATTGCACAACCTGAATTTGATTTCCAGGCCTGATTGGGGTTGTTGTTTTTTGTTTTTTTTTTCTGGTAGTTTGGGGTTTGTTGTTGTTGGGGTTTTTCTGTTGGGTTTGCTCTGTGGTTGCTTTTTTTAACTATATTTAATTTGTGAGATCCTGGATTGCGAAAGACAAAAATCCCACCCCAAGTTCTGGAAGGTTTTGGTTCTTTTATTTGTTCCTCTCTGAGCATTTTGCAGCTATCTTTAGATACTGAAACTCCTCCTTGCAGCCATTCTCCTGCTTTAAAAGCAAAGCTGAAATCAGGGGTGCAAAAATCAGGAGTGGAAATCAAGGAAAAGTGATCTAAGCAATGAAATATTTTTGCCCAGCATGGAAAAATTCAGATTTCCTCCATTAGAGATCCAATCCCTTCCCCTCCTCATCAGTTTTTATATCCCTGCCATTAATCAAATGCCTGAAAAACTCAAGTATCCAGTAACACCAACACGTGCAGAGAGGGAAAAGGAAAAAAGAAACCCAATCAGGAAGGAAAAGTTGAAATTATTCATTTTAAAAACCACGAGCAGGAGCTGGGTTTTTAAACCTGTGATTAATAAGTTGCCCAGTTGCTCTAAAATTCCCCAAGAACTGTGGCCACAGGCTGTGATTTTCTCCTGAGCACAAAACATGATCAGTAATTCCTTCCTGCAATCCTACAGCAGGAAAATGAGCATTTATTCTTGCAGCAGAACCTGGGTTTTGTGTGCAGAGCTCTGAAATATCCACAGGGCTTCACTGAGCAGTTGGATAAAATCTTAATTTTCCCTCAGCAGTGGCCAAATCAATGAGAGGGAATAAAAAAATGACCCATGCAGCACATTTGTAACTCCAGAGCTGAGCTTTTGCCACCTCTTTCCCCTGAATTTGCTGAATTTTCCAATTTCTGGGGCACTTTCAGCAGTGCTGTCATTCAAGTGCTGGAAATACAAGTTCCCTGTCCCAAGCTGAGGTTTGCAATCACTGCCAGAGAGGAAACCTTTAATTAATGCTCCTGTTTAACACCTAGGATTTACAGAAGATTAAAATAATTAACAAAGTTCATTTTCAGCAGATCTCTATGGAGAGGGGAGGTTTTTACAGATGAGTTAAAGGATTTTCCCAAAGAAAAGAAAAAGTTTGTGGCACGGCCAAGACCAGGAGTGAAGAATGAACCTCTCCCTCAGTAATATCAATAATCACCCCTATTTTGTGCTGGTACCTCTCTCATTTGCTTTTTCTTCCCACTAAAATCCTCTTTTGGATTTGGAAGGAAACCACACACCCTCTACCAAACCACCCACAGCATCAGGTAAAGATCTAAAAGGTAAAGAGAAATCCATGTTTTCTTCTGGTGCTGCAGAATTCCCCTTTGTTCTGGGTTTGCAAAGGAGCTGAAAAGAGCAAAATTATCAATATTTCTGCTGTAAATGGCTTTTCACCTGCCCATTTCCATGCCAGGCTCTGCAGCCTCCCCTTCCCCCTCTGCAGAGCTGGAGAGCTCCAGCCCTGGGAGTTGATGTCAGGATCAGATTTTGCCAGCATGAGTCATTTATTAAGATTCCAGTAAGCTCTTTAGCAGGTGCCTTGAGACTGTATTTTCAGAGTCTAATTTCACATTCAGACATCAGTACATTTTATTGGTTTACCATCAACTCTCTGCCCATCTTTGCTGCTCTCACCCTGATCCACAGAGCTCTGTCCCCTTCCCCTCCCAGCTTAATTTAGATTTCTTTGCAGAGATCTCGTTTTCTCATCTATCACCAACTCTTTTTTCCCTGTCTTTTTTACTCATCTCTGTTATTTACACCTTCTGTTCCTGCCCCAGCTGCAGGATATTGGTTGGTGGCTCCCAAACCCAGCTCCCTCTCCTCTATTTTTAGCCATTTTGTAATTTTATGCCCCTACATTTCTTTCAGCTCCTCCTTTTCCTGATATGCAGGAGCACAGAAAACAAATAAGATACCCCAGAGGCCCAACCATGCACCCTCCTACCACAATAAAAACAGAATATATCCTAATTCTTAATTAAGGCTTAATCACAAACCCCTTCCAAACTTCCTAATACACATTCCAATATTTCTGCCTTTTCTCCACAGAAAATCAGGGACAGAAGTGGAATTTGAGGCCGTGTTTCTGAAGGTTTTGCATCCCTTGTACCTCTTAAATGTGAAACTCATTTTTCCTAAGCAGTCCTGGTCCTTTTATTCATTTCAGCAAAGTTTATTGGCCCAAATCTGTGCCAGACTCACCTAAATTTATATGTTCTTGAGCCTTAAGGGTGCAGGGAGTGGCCACAGGAGAGGTTTCTGAACGTGCCTTTTTGAAAAGTCATTTATCAGAGCTCCTCAGCTCTTCCCAGAAGCCTGTATTGAAATGAAATCCAAAACCCAGCACACTTTTCATCCAAGCAATCCCTGGCCCAGGAGATTCCAGACATTTGGATGGGCAGGGCCCTTCCATGAGGAGAAAAGGGATGGATGGAAATGCCAAGGAAATGCAGATAAATCTCCCATAACCCAGAGTGCCTCCAAAACAAAAGCATTTCGAGTCTGAATTTCTGGAGCACATGGCAACCAAAAATCACAAAAGGCAAAAAAAAAGCTGCTGTAAAACTCAAGTTATCCTGTCAGCTCCCGTGGTACTTACACTGATTCACATTTAATATCTCATTTCTGTGTGCATCTTCTTGATGCTGGAGAGAAAAAAATCCTCCTGTTTGCACTGAAATCAAGGGAATTTTGCAAATCAGCATCAGCAGTTGATACAACCCAGATAAACCAGACTGAGAGAACCCAGCAAAGAAAGGGAAAAGCAACTCATGTTTCTTTTGTTTTCTGCACAGGGCTTGGACAGAAGCCTCACACCAAGAGCTGCTGCCCCAAAAATGTGTGTGCTAACAAAAGCAAAATGGATTAGCAGAGGGAGTGTGGAAAAATGACATTTTTAAGAGCTTGGCCTCCCCTTCCCAATATATACAATTCCCAGTGCCTTCAGCAGAACCTTCACATAATTACCAGAGTCAGAACTGGCTCCTCAGACAAATGTTTGTACATTCTATCAAAGCTGGGCCAAAGCCAACATTTCTTATGGAAACATTTCTGGTGGTCCTGGACAAAGAAGATGTTTACTTTATAGCAGATATAGCTAAAAATACCCCCTGCTCCAGCCTCCAATTATCTTGTTTGGAATAGTTTGAGGCTACTCGAGGCTCGTTGCTGTTATTTTCTTTATTCTACACTGAAAACGTTGCTGCTTTTCCTGTAATTTGAAACTATTTCCAGGTTTGCCATCTGTGCTGGGACCTCCCCCGCGTGGATAATGAGATCCAGGGTGAAATTTTCCAGAGTGCCCATCTCCCATTTTCAAAAGCAACTTCAGGCAGAGCCCAGTGCTCTGCTGAATTCCACAGGCCTTTTCAATCTTCTTCTAATCCCCTCATCTCTGGGTTATTTTGCTTTTCAAGCTGGGTTAGCAGCCACTCAGATATGTAATTATTTGCACCACCAGTAGCAATTAACAGTACACCACAAACAAGGGGACCTGCTCCCACAAACTTCCTCCCCAACCCCTCTGCAGGGATATCCTTTGGGATCCACCCCACACCTCAGGGGATCTGCTGTCCTTTAAATAAAACCCAGTTTGTTTAAAAAAAAACCCGAAAAAATCAACTTTCAGGGTTCCTTATCAGTGTGTCCACTTTTCCCAAAGAATTATTTATCCACCTCTCTACTCCAAATGAGCTTTCCCAGCTCCAGCATCAGTGAATGAGTTGTGGGTGAATCACTTCCCATGTGTTTGCTTCATCCCAGAGTGGATCCCCACAGGCTTTCCCCCCTAATCCCCATGACACAGAGCTGCCCAAACAAACCCTGGAGTTTCCATGTGGAATTTCCACGAGGAGTTTACAGGAGGTGTGTGCTGAGGTGAAAAGGGTGCTGGAAGAAGGCTCTGTTCATTTTACAGCTCTGAGTTCCTCCACCCTGAGTCACCAGCCATGCAGGAGAAATCCAGCTCCAAAAGAGAACCCAAAAGAGTGGGATGTCCTTGGGGAAAGCTGCAGATTTCAGATGGAACAGTTCATTAAAAGCTCACTCAAAGTTAATATTTTACAGTCTCTTCTGCCTGTAATTACCAGGGAAATCAGAGACTCTGCAAGATGGAGAAGCACTTTGTAAACTCCTGTCTCAGAATCAGCTTTTACAGCACCTCTGAGGAGCTGAGGGGAGACAGGAGGTGCTGCTGCTTTTGGGGTTGTTGCTCTGATTTGATACAAGAAGAAAAAAGGGTTCTTTGGACCAGAGAGGTGGAAAAAGAGTTTCAGCTGAAATATTTTCTTCCCCCAGCAGCAAAAAGGAAGCTGTGTATGAGGCCTACCTGAAAGCTCCCTTTCTTCCTGTCACTCTCCAGAGCAGGGGACAGAGTTGTTTTCAGGCTCAAGTCACTCCCTCACCCACCCCCTCCAGCCAGGATAATTATCTTATTCATAGAAGCCAAATTCTGCTTCCCTAAATTACAGATTATGCCTTAAAAACCTTGAGAAAAGGAGGGGGAAGAGCATCTTATCTTCCCCATGCTGCAAGACACGAGGAATTCTCTGCTTGCCAAAATTGTGATTTTTCTCAGTTCTGGCTGCACCATTTCCCTCTCCCCTCACTCTTCCCTGCCCTGCTGCTGCTGGAGTGAGGATGTTTCACTGCAAAGCTGAGCTCTGACTAATGCAGGATGTGTGGGAGAGCAGCTCCATGAATAAGAGCTCTCCAAAGCACCAGGATCTCTAAGTCACTCTTATCACCCAAACAGGATCTCCAGGCTGTGCGTGCACAGGGCCCTTCCTGGGAGGGTTTGTCACTGCTGTTGCTCCACGGAAATCCAGCTGGGGTGACAGAAAAAAAAAAGCAAGTGGCTGAAATCAACATCAACAAATATTTTATTTTCATGTAAATGTCAGGAGTAATAAAAGCTTGACGCAAGAAGCGATTAAAGAAGGGGCCAGAAAAAACTCCAGCATGAAAACAGGTCACCTTTCAACCACCACAGGACACAGAGCTCTTCCCAAATGAGATGTTTTTCAAAAATTTTCCATGAGGTGTCCATTACGAACAGCTGAAAATACCAACTGCATCCAAACTCCCATTTAAAGAACAGAGAGCCATTTCAGGTACCTTTCCTGTTGGCAGCTCCCTCCAAACTCACAAGAATATTTGATATTCACGTCCTGGGAACCTCACTGGATAAAAGCTTAAACACTGAGCATAAACCAGATGGGGAGCTTGCCAAGGAGAGGGAATGAGGAGGGAAGCAGGTAAATATTAGTTTGTACTTGCAAAAGCCAGAGCACATTTTAAAGCTGCTTTTGGTTTTCATGGCCACCTCACACGGTGCTCTGGAAGCCACTGGAAGGCCAAAGTGACACAGGGGGGGACAAGCACCTGGTGTCTCTGGACAGTGACACTGCCAGGCAAATGATGGGAAATGGCCAGCAGAATTCCAGAAATGAGATGTTTTTCTGGCTGATTTCCTTTCTGGCCCCTCTTGGCAGTGCCAGCACACAGGAGGTGGGCTGGGCTGTGTGTGTGTGGTTCTGGCACTCTCCAAAGGGGCAGGGAATGCTGTTTGGGAATGCTCTCCTCCTCTCTGCTCCCACACAGGCCTCACATCACCACCTTCCTGAGCAATAATTCCAGGAAAAGCCTGGAAGCTCTTTGGAGCCACAGGAGAGATCCCTCCAGGCCTGAAGCAGCAGCCCAAATGAATGAGAACCCAGAGAAGACAAAACAATTTCCAGTTCTTTCAAATCCTTAAGTGTTTTCAGCATTGTCCAAGGGCACAAATAGATCAGTCCAGCTCTGTGGTGCAGGCAGGATGAGAGGGACACCAACACTCTGCCAACACCAACATCCCTGCACTTTGATGGCACCATGAGACCACCACTGCTCACTCCAAATCAAAGCCCCAGCAGAACTTCTGAGCAAACCATAATCACTGAGCACACGAAATGCAGACAGGAGACCCAGGAACACCACCCAGCTCCTCCAAACCAACACCATGAGGCACAGAGGGGTAACACTCAATTATGGCCTTTTTCTGTCTCCTCTGGAGCAGCAAAATGCACTTGCTGGGTGCCTGGGTCAGCAGTGACTCAGAGAACAGAGGGTTTGGCACTGAATCATCCACAGGGTTTTAAGCACCCTCCAGGTTCTGTTGATGGGAGGTGTCTCACTACCTAAACCTTCCCTAAAAACCACCTGGGTGTGCAGGGCAGGACAGTGAGGGACACAGAGCAAGGGTGTAAAAGAGCAGGAATGCTCTGGGAGTTCCTGGGTGCTACACAAAGGAGCAATGAGCAATCTCAGATCCAGCAGCCCTGCTCACTCCCACAGCATGTGAGCACAAAAACTACACAAAGATAGGGAAACAATGGGATAAGTCACCAATATTTGACTTCACAAGTCAAGACAGTTTTCTTTCCCCTCCCCTCGTGACTAAGCCTTTGGTCCACACACCCACTCCATCCTCAAAAAAACAACTCCACGAAACAAATGGGATTGCTCTAAAATACACAGAGGCAATGACCAAGCAGCCTCCCCCTCACAGCATCAGCCTATTTACCAAGAGTCTGCTCTGTTTGGAACAGGATCCAACTCCCCCTCTCAATGAGACACTGAACACCAACAAATCCAGCTCCTCTCCACTTGCCTTCCCCATTCCCAAACCTCTGAGGCTGCAGACATCTCTGTCCCAGATGAATTTGCTGCTGCCAGGGGAAGGACACTGCAGTGCCCAAACCAGCACTCACACCCATGCCAAGGGCTGTGCCAGGGGCTCCTCCCTAGGGGAGAGCACAGGCAGCTCCAACATCCCTGAGCTCAAGCTTTGTGCTGTGTCTTAATGGGTTAAACTGGCAGAGAGAGATTTGGATTCAACACAAGGAAGGAATTCCTGCCTGTGAGGGTGCCCAGATTTGCTGTGGCTTCTCCTGGATCCCTGGCAGTGTCCAAGGCCAGGCTGGATGAGGCTTGGAGCAGTCTGGGATAGTGGAAAGTGTCCCTGCCCATGGCAAGGGATGGGATTTAAAGTCCCTTTCCACCCAAACCTTTTTATTATTCCTTGATTTTGCACCTCACCTGAATTGTGTCTCTCTGCACTGCTGGGGATGGCAAAGCCTCTGCCTGCACCTGCAGCCTCAAACCCCACGTTCAGCCCCATCCTGGCAGAGATTTGCTGCATCAAACTTTACTCTAGAAACCTACTCACCATCCTGAACATCCCTAGGAGCCTTCCCAGACATTTTCTGTCTGATAAATTTTCCTATACAAAATTTATATTTATCCCTCCCCTCAAAAAAAATCCAAACCTCTAAAGCAAGTGAAGACCTACCCCTTCTTTTTCCTTTTGGCAACCAAAACAACTTGCTTGTCCTTATGTCATCCCAGCTAATCTCTTCCTCCTCTCTGGCACATCAGATAAATATCTTGTTCCTCCAGCCCATCAGAAAACAGAGCTGCTAAAATTATCACTCTGACCCATCAATCACCCTCCTCTCTCACACTGCCCCGGATCTTCTCCGAGGTATTAAGTTCAAAACCTTGTCCTCAAGGCACTCCAGCCCTCTTTTCTAACACTCCTGAGAGCTCATCCCAACAGCAGCTCTCCCAAACTCCATATCCAGACTGGACATGCCCTGTTTGCTCCCCTTTGGCTTCTCCTTCCCTCTCTCCCTGCTTTTGGCAGCTCTCAGCATCACAGTGGAGCAGAAATTCCTTGCAGGATGATCCTTCACCATCTCGTTTCCTTGGGAAGGCTGATGAAACTCAGAGCACCAGTCAGGATCAACACGATGCAAGCAGACACAAAGCTTTGCAGGGAGCAGACAGTGCAAAATTATTCAAGTGATTAATACAGCCCATGGTTACAGTTTTCCCTGCATATTCCCAGGAGCACTGCCTTGCATCTTAGAGCCTGCCAGCTCCTCAGTACAGGCACAGTCTGTATTTTTCCCCCTCTCCTAAAGCAATAAGCACGTTCTTGGCAGCTAAATTATTAATAAGGAACAAATGGTAATTGATTTATAGATGAGCCTGAAAAAAAGGATTTGTCTTCTTCAGTCTTTTAAGTCACCATGCCCACACAGCTTTGTGCTGGTTCCATCCCCTCCAAAATGTCCCAACCAGACCTGAAGTGCAGCACTTCCAGCTCCAAATGATCCCTGGTTTTATGATCCCTTTACCTCTGTTGTATCTGACCACTGACCAGATACTGCAAAAGAGAAACAAAGTGCTCATTGTTCCTCTTCTCACCCAGCAAGAAAAGGCTTAACTGGATTAGTTCTTAAGATTTTAGTTTTTATACATTGTGAGCTTGTGAAAAAAAAAATACTCATGGAAAAGATGAGTTTTGAATTCAGGCTTTGAATATGCTGAGCTTGGGGAATTAGCTCTTAGTGCTGGTGGAAAGTTCCACAGTTCTGGCCCAGGACTTCACATGAGAAGTCTCTGTCCTGCTCCTCTGAGCGGGACTTTCTCACATTTCAGCTCCAGCACTTGCAGCAACAACCTGCACTCCTGTTCTGCTGCCTGACCCGAGGATCTCCAGGAAGGTCTTTCCCCTGCACGGATCTGTGTGAGGTTGGTGGGAGGGGAGCAGCTCCTCCACGGGCTGCTCTGTTTATTGTAATTACAGCACCACACACGCACTCCCCACTGCTTTCACAACATTCCCCACAACTTGTTTGGCACCAGGGACTGCTCAGCAGCCACAAACTCAACCTTTGTGAGGCAGACCCGTGGCTTCACTGAAAGCAACCCAAAGTTTGTTTCCAGATTGACACGTAAAACACACACAGCACTGCTGCTTCAAGGCTGGCTGCATCCCAAACAATGGCAGCTCTTCCATGAGGCAAAAGCAGACCTTCAAAGGCTTGTGGGCAAATATATACTGTCACTGAATATTTTGTCATGGAAGCAAGAGCCTAAAAATAAAGCAGGAGCAGATAATGCAGTGAGACAGCCCGGCACATCCTGCCTGTGCTCTGTAAACAGCACGATGAGAGCTGGCACCATTGTGCAAATCAGGCCACCCATAGCAAAAAGTAGGCCAGAGATTTGTGAGGCAGCCCAGCCTCCACCCCAGAGCCCCCTCAAATCCCCCTGGGCTTGGGGAGAGCTCTGGGGAGAGTGGCTGGGCTGTCCCAGGGGTTGGGAGAGGTGAGGAAGGGGCACTTTGGGGTCTCAGAGCTGAAATCCACCCTGCTGATTCTCCACGGGGATGAAATGGTGAAAATACTCATCCTCCTCCTCCTCATCATCCTCCTCCTCCCTGCCAGGGAAGGGCTGTTGGTGTCTCCTTTCCCTGGGATTACACACCAGTGCCCTGGGGAACTGGGATACATCATATTCTGCATTCCTCACTCCCATTTGCAATATCTGGGCTTGAAGGTGGAATTGTTTTGTTTAGCATAAATGAGAGAATGGTAAAAGTCACAGCAGATTGAAAAAAGTGAGGCTCTGGGGACACAGTTCTCCAACAGAGCAAAGTGAGATGAATTTCTTGTTCTGGCACATAAAACTTCACTGGATTTGGTAATTAAATCCAAGTTCTCTAAATCTGCAGGTGCTTTTTAAGTGTTTAAGGCTATCAAAATTGCCCCATTGCTCTCAATGCTTTTCTGTAAATACAGGTGGCAGATCCCTCCTGTGCAAGTGTGCAAAGAAACACTCCAGGAGTTCCAAGACCACAAAAAACAGATGTCAAAACTTGAAATCATTATTCATAACAGTCCCCAAAACCAAAATCCCTAAACAAGCCTCGGGTAGGAGCCAGGAGCACTCAGACAGTTTAATCTGTGCTCAGAACCTCCCCTGTGCCCAGAGCTATGGAAAGTTCTCAGGTGGAAAAGGCTGTCCAGAAAGGCAAACAAAAGCTCCCCAAACCTGAAAGGTTTCTTTCCTTCCAGGAGAGCTCTGCAGCTGAACCTGGGAGTGCTCATTTGCACATGGAATTAATTCAGCAAATTCCATCCCAGCCCCTGGCACCTCTGGCTCCTGAGGATGCCACAAATCCCCCTAAACCCCATCCAAATATCAGGGCTCAGAGAGAGGAGAAAGTCCCTGAGCCAGGGATTTCCATTTCCAGCAGGATGAGCAGGTAAATGAGATGGATAAACAGGAAGGAGCAGTTACTGGGTAGCCGGGTGTGAAGTGGCTTGGTGGGGAAAAGAAATGAAAAACATCTCCATCCCATTCTTCCTGCAGTAATTAATCAGATTTCACTTTCAAAGTGGGGGTGCTGAAGTCCAGGTAGCAGATCCTGGGAAATTCTGCATTCTTTTGACAGGCAGGGAAAGGAAAGAGGGGGAAATACACACTAAGAACTAAAAATAGACATTTTTCTGACAATCAGGGTGGCATCAGGAAGGGAAAGCTGTGGGGAAATGTCTGTGAGTAAAGCAAAGAGCACCAATCCTTTCTGCTTCCCTCTGCTGATCGCCCTTGATAAATTATCATGACTCTTCAGGGACTCTTTTAAAATCTGTTTTTAATTATTTACTCCTAGTTTTAAGGAAGATAAGATTGTCTCTGCCTTGAAAACTTCCACAAGGGCCATGCACTCCCACACGAAGGATTTCACTGCTGTAAAAGCTCTGGCTGCTCAGCCAGCTACTATTCAGTCGTAAAAAAAGCAACATGGATGGCTACAAGAGGTGCTGATACAGAAATCAGGCAGAAAAGTGGCATTGGGTTTTCTTGATGGTAAGAATAAAATAAGAATGAAATGAAATAAAATGAAAAAATAAAATTAAACAAAATTTAAAACGAAATTAAAATAAAATAAAATGAAAAAAATAAAATAAAATTTAAAATTAAATTAAATAAAATTTAAAATGAAATAAAATAAAATGAAATGAAAAAATAAAATAAAACAAAATTTTAAATGAAATAAAAAATAATTAAATGAAATTAAATGCAATTAAATAAAAGCAAAACAGGAAATAAAACAAAAAGTGAAAAAAGAAAAATATAATAATAAAATAAATAAAATAAAAATTAACTAAATAAAAATTAAAATAAAAATAAGATAAAAAATAAAAATAAAAAATAAAAATAAAATAATTAAAACTTAATAAAATAAAGATAAAATAAAATAAGATAAAATAAGATAAAATAAGATAAGATAAGATAAAAATAAAATAAAATAAAAATAAAATAAGATAAAATCAAATAAGATAAAATGAAATAAGATAAAATAAAATAATAAAACAAAACAAAATAAAATAAATAAAATAAAAATAAAATAAAAATAAAATAAAAATAAAATAAAAATAAAATAAAATAAAATAGCTGAAAGGGCTGGAGCAGGACCAGGGTGCCCAGTGGGGGAATCCTCCCTGACCAAGGCATTCCTGCCTCCCAAGTGAAGTGCATCCAGTGCCTGTGTCAGGTGCTGGCTTGGCAGAAGCATTTCCTGCTAATGGCTTTTTAATTGTTTTCTGAGAGCCCTGAGCCATCCCCCGAGGCAGTGAGAGGAATTCGGAGTGCCATTTGTCCCAGGGTGTGGAGCAGCAGCCACCTGCTCCCATCGCTGCCATCCCCACCTGCTGATGGGCTGGAAAGCTCCGATGAGGTGCCCAGGGAATGATCCCTCCTTGCCATTCCAGAGGCTTGGAATTTGCTGGACTTTGGGCTCAGTTAATTAAACTGTTCCACCTCAGCTCCTCAGAGGGCCCTGCAGAATTCCTGGGTTGAGGCAGAGCTTTGCTGGGCTCGGTTGGGATGAAAGAGACTTTGGAATCCTAAAACGCTGCTTGTTCTCTTAGACAATGAAGTGTTTTAACAAATAAAAAGAACATTTTATTGCAGCCCCAGCAGGCACCTCAAGGCAGCAGCCAGGAATTCTGATTTCGAGAGAACACTCACCCCACTCTGCTCTAAGTCTACCTGAATAAAAGCCAACTTATTTAGCATTTTGCTTCCTGCTGCAAAGATTGCACTCTTTGCAAGATGAGGAAAAACAAGGTGGAATATCATGTGTCACTTCCTTTTCATCCCATGCAAACCTGGGCTCAGCTCAGGCACCCTCCTTTCACCTCGGCTTTCAGGCACAATAAATTAACAAGGGTGGGCCCTCCACTCAAAGCAGCTTCCCTTCTTCATCAAATCCCTTCAGAACAAGTTCATTTGAATATATTTAATTGTGCTTGGAGACTGATAATAGCTCGAGTGGATTGCATCATCTTCACTAGAACAGTAATGCCTTTTAAGTTTCTTTTTAGTAGCTGCCTCAGACATGCCTTAGATAATTTTGTTGGCCAACTGAGGTCTAATGCAAGACAAATTCTATGAATAAATGCATTTCCAGAGCCTCGGTCTCAGAAGGTGATTTTGCAAATGGCCAATGAGAAGTGCCTGCTTTGAAGTGCTCCTGGAACTTCAACCACTGATCAAATTCTACCAAAAAAAGGCTCAGAGAAATGTTACTCCAGACTGGGTTTATCTTTCCTATAAATGCAAACTACTGCATTAAAAACAGAACTTTCCCCTATTAAATGTGCACTTTCACAGCTTGGGAGTGTTTAACTGAGCTGCTTAAAGTCAACATTTCATTTTCTTTCTCGGAACAGCTGAAAAAACTTAAAGCCAAAGTTTTCACTGGATAGAAAAGGTAACTCCAAATGCCTTTGCCCTAAAAATAAAGGATGAATTTGCAGCAGTGTGAAGGACCCAGTGACACTGAATTAACTCTGTTCTTTCCTTATCCAAAAGGCTCCTGATGTTTCCTCCATGACTGAGGATCCAGAGGTTTCTGCCCTGCTGGTGGAAATCATTGCACAAGATGCTTGGAAATGGGAAAAGAGATTTTTTTGAGCTCTGTGAGAGCCCAAATCCCCAGCAGGGCATTCACCCTCTTGTTTCAACACACTTTAATTTGATTTTGCACCTCCTGAGCTGCCCAAGCCCAGCTGGGTTTTTTTCACCAATGAAATCCCAAAGTGCTCTGCCCAAAATCCAGCACAGCAAAAAATGCACTGAGTTCTTCCTATCACTCTAAAAAAAAACTCTGGTGGATATTTTGAGGAAGGAACAGAGAATGGAGAATCCACACAGAAGGATTTATTAAATTTCTTTTCTAAGATTATTCTGCTCAAATTAAACCACCCTGACTTACACTTCACACGTTTACAACAAAACTGAGCAAATTTAGTGATATATTTTTTTTTTCAAACTTGATTACTTTCACACAGAGATTCCTTTTTGAACAACAAAAATCCCAGCACTTTCCATTAGGTACAAGGCTCCAGAATGGCATTGCTGGCTGGTGTTAATGCACATTGAACCTTAAATAAAAACCACCAAGAGAAGCCTCAAAAAATACACCAAAGCAGCCCAAAACTCAGCAGCTCAGAAGTGCCTTCCTTCAAAGCAGCAGACATTTCAGAGAAAGCACACAAAGCCACTGCCAGCTCCATCTCCATGGAACATTTTGTTTTAAAAGGCTGTTTTACAACTGCTCCTTGTCAGGATCCCAGGAATCCTCCAGACAGCCGTGCTCAGAAGGGTCAGAATTGCACAAAGAGGCTCCAAGGAGCCTCTCAAACACCTCCTGAGGGAAAAGCCACCTGGGCTCTTTCCAGTGGTGGTGCAGGAGTGCAGTTCCTGCAGCTCTGATGGATTTATTCCCTGGGCACAGGGCTTTGCTGCTCTCATTTTGCCCTGGTTTTCCTAACATCAGGCTTTTATAGGAGAGTTTTGCAGTGAGTTTGTGGGAAATGACATCACCAGCCCTCAGTTCAATCACTTGAATCCAGAAAGCTGCCTTCAAAAGGGCTTTTAAAACGCATTTGTTGATGGTTCTTTAGGATTTGAAAAAAGAAAAAATGCTGGTGCATCCAAGGCTGTGAAGTTACATAAAGAACTTCCAATTCAAACATCTGAACACTGATCCATATTCATTCTCTGTGCTGCTAATTAACCACAGGCTGATTTCCTTCAGCACTGTGTTTATTTTAGCAGCATGGCTGTCCAGGATCCACCTTTAACCAGAGCTCCAGAAAACACAACATTCACTGCCACACTGGAAAAAAATTCCCATGGAATCAGAGCTTGGCTTCTACCAACAGCACAAAAAGCTCTGGAAGCCTCCACTCACCAATTTTTCCTCAACAAGCTGCTAATGATAATTCTGAGAGATTAATCAGGTTTTTCAATACAGAGCAGATCCAGGAAAGGGCCACTTGTCCCAATTTGTCCCCAAAAAAGCAACTAAAACCCGAGGGAGCAGAGAGTTCCAGAGGAGCCCTGAGGTCCAACATCTGGAACAGGAAAAAGGCACAAAGCAGCAGAGACAGGAAGGCAAGAGGCACAATGGGCTCTTTTGAAAGCTAAAACAGCACAGAAAGGACAAATCTCAGTGCTGGGGCTGCAGTTCTGGGCAAGTTTTTGGAGGTGAGAAATAAATTGGAGGTGCTTTGAGAGCTGCACGTTGGGCTCAGCTTCCCTGGCACTCCCTACTTTTATTTAACACTTCTGTTTATTCCTCCACGTGAGGTTAAACATTGCTGAGGCAGAAACACAGCACACTTCTAAATATCCACTGCTGGGCTTGCCTGGTTTGGTTTAAAGCATGAACTGCTTTTTAAATGGCATTTCCTGATAGATTACAAACAATGAGAGCTTCAGGACTGAGCATGAAGGGTGAGAAATGAAGGGCAGTGTCACCTAAAGGCTCAGCAGCCAGCACTCACAGAATATTCCAGAATATCCACAAGGATCACTGAGTCCAACTCTTCATTAAACGGCCCTTATGGGGTGGCACAACACCAAAAAAATGTTCTGCATTGCTGAAAAAAATGCACATTTCCAGTCACGATGCCCAAAAGTCACAAAGTAAAAGGAACTTGCTGTGCCAAAAAACCAAACCCCAGCCCCCAGAACAACAAATAGAGAACAAGCCCTGTGAAAAATTGATGGTTTGACCTTGACAAAATTGTGGGCTGAATGTACTCAGCACTTCTTGTGGGACCACATTCCCAAAGAACAAGCTCTCCTTCATGTGGGGTGTTACTGATTAAAATGATTTAAGAAAAGATTTTTTTTCCTTCTTGTTCTTTCTCCCACCAATTGTTCCTTGTGTTTTGGTTCTGTTTATGCACTCAAGGTCTTTCACTCTTAACCACCACCCAACTCCAGCTCCATTGAACATTTGGGCTCTGTGTTATTTGCTGGTGGCTAAAGGAGAACAGGGTTGGGCTCCAAATTGGCAGAAATCCCATGGAGGACTTTGGGACTCTCCTCTCCCCCCATTAAATTGAATTAAAATGTGATTCTTGTGATTTTTTTTTTTCCAGAATCCCTCCTGTTGCTGAAGCAGCATCACTAAGGATGGCTCTTCTACCATGAAAAATTAATTAACATTTTAACTGATATAAAGTCATCCTGGCAGACTGTTTAGTTACCTTGGAGAACACCACTAAGGCACAACATTACAAGTAAAACTCAGCTTTTTGGGGACATTTCCAAGCTTGGTTAAATTCTTAAAGCAGGTTGGAGCTGCCCAGAAGCCAGAGCAGAGGTGCAGTCAAAACATCACACGCCTCTGCTGAAAACTCCCCCAAAATTCAGTGCCAAATCAGGACACAAACTGATAAAAGATGCTCTGTGCTGGGAGGGCACCCTCCCACGAGACAATTCTACAAAGGAATTGACCAAAATTATCACAGTGAAGTCATTGAGGGACCAAACATTTCACCAGGAGAATTTCAAAAATACTCATGACTCCAAAATTTAACTCACTGTTTCTTTGCCTTAAAAATCCCTTCCCAATGAACATGAACTCACTGCTCTTTTCCTCCTCCTCATCTGCCCGTGACTCTTGGCAAGACAAGTTTGGATTTCTTTTCTCCTAAAAATTTCTATTAAAAAAAAAAATAAATTGAAGTTCTAAGTAATCCTGCTCCATCATCCTCATGCAACCTGGAGGTACCCAAGCTTTTGCAACTGCTAACACCCCTCCTGCCACATCCTGAAGGGATTTTCCACCAGGTCAATCCTTCTTTAGCCACTCCAGGCACCAGTTTGGGTTTTAGGGCAGCTTTCTCTGAGATCTCTGCAGTTTGCTCCCTGCCACAGCACAGGGATGCTGCAATGCAGCCTTTTCACCCTGCTCTATCCCCAAAAAGCAGCTTTGCTCACCACTCTGAAATTCTGCAGGATGTTTTCAACAGCATTAAATTTTCCCTTCTTACACCATTACACAATGCCCACGATAACCTGAAGAAGGAAATGTTATCTGCAATGTAATTATGCAACTCTCTGCCCCCCATTTCATCAGAGACATCCATTTCTGATACACTTTCACTCAGTTGTCTCAGAGCCCCGAGGGATGATTTGCTCCATTTCAAAGCAGGGAAACTGAGGCACAGGGACTCTCACAGTCCTGAGGATGACAAGAACAGAAGTGTAACTCTCCCACTTCTCTTGTGCTCTTTGAGAAACTAACTGCAACCAGAAATAATAATAATAAACTTTATATCTCGCAGTGCCAAGAGAGGAAAATCTTCATAACAACTCAGAGCAGTGAAGAGTAACATTTATTACATATATTCTATTGTAAAATAGTCTAATATTTCCCCTGGCTCTTACAATTGGAGAAATGTGTGTGCAGCCCACATGTGCAATCCTGACATCCTTCTCACAGCACAGCCAGAGCCCAGGACAGACACAAACCCAAAAAACAACTCCCTTGTTCCCCTCTGCAGACTGAGGACTTGATCCAAAGCTCAGGAGGAGTTTGGGAAATGCACACAGGCTTTGGACCAGGCCAGTCATATCTGTGTGTGAGATTTGCTTACTATAACTTAAAAAAATTCATTAAAAAATCTTCTCACAGTGCAGGGTTTCCACGTCATTGCCACATTGCTCCAGCAGTGAATTCTGTAGCTTGCCCTTGACCAGTCACCCACTCTGGGTCTCTCACAGGTCACTGGGAAAATGAAATAGTGACTCCTCCCTTGCAACTCTTCATGTCTCTGTCCCATCTATTCTCTGTGGTTTGGCAGAATCAAACACATTTTGAATGAGTACTGAGTGAGTCTTTACAGCAGCAGTCTCTTATTAATTGGCTGCTGTTTTAAAAAAAAAAAAAAAAAAGAAATTCTTTTGGAGTGTCTCTTGTGGGAATTCCATGTGCTCAGGCTGTGCAGGAGGCCTCCAGGGTTACTCAGAGGAGAAGAGCTCTGCTGGAGCTCCTCCAACAAAGCAAACACAAACCAAACTGAAGTGCCCACGTTGCAGCTTCACACTTCACCAAAAAAAAAACCCTTCCAGCTCTGCTGACAAACAGCACAATTTGCCCTCTGAGGAGTCAGGAAAACACACGTGAAGCACACCCTGAGTGAAAGCACAGGGCCTGGACAAGCTCTGAGTGGCACCACTGGAACTGAGGAGTTCATGGATCTGCAGAGCCCAAGAAAGAGCAGAGAGACAAAAGAAAATCTCTCCCCACCACCTGGGCAGGTGATTCCCCACCCAAAACCTTCAAAAGGACCTGGCTGGCAAAAGCTGAGGCTGTCCAGGCTCTCTCCACGTGGGGATCTGCAGTCAGTGGCTCCAAACTGCCCAGCCCAACCTCAGGAGGTTCTGGAGCAGCTTCACTTTTGCACCCTGGGTTCCTCATGTGCAAATTCCAGCCCAGGCCACCAACACCTCTGCACCTTCTGGGCTGCCCTGGGAGTTTGGGGTTTTCTGGTCAGCTTCTTCTGACAAGTTGGAAGACTTTTAATCATTTTAAGAGCATTAATGAGGAACCCCCCCATTAATTCTGGTCAAACCAAAACACCACTAGGAAACCAAAACACACTGGAAGGGACAGCAGACACCAAAAGCAGAAGGGATCTGGGGCTTTAAAATTATCTGTAACCTGTGACAGGGAAAGTGAGAATCATGGATTTAGGGAGTTGCCAGCATGGAATTACAGGGTGAGCACAAGAAGGAGGGGAAGCTCCTCATCTCATCACACCCGGCTGAAACTGCAGTGATGGCTTGAAATTCATCTCTCCTTTCCCAGTTTCCAACAGCTGGCACACATCTCCTGCCCAGGCTGCCAAGACACAAGCAAACACTCAAAACTCTGATTAAAAACTCCTCCCCAAGCCAAAACTGAAAGGGTTGTAGCACCTGTGAGAAAGGCAACGCTCATTAACTCAAGAATTTCCCGGCTTGTTAAGTGCTACATTTCTTGACAGTATTTCAAGTGCACAGCCAAGCACATCAACATCTGTAACCAAACTCCAAACTAGCAAAAAAAACCCTCTCGCCATTTATTTGCACACCAAAACCGAGATAGGACAACAAGAATGGGAAAAAAAAAACCCCATCAAACCACAGCAGAAAAGTTAAATGGTGTTTAATAAGAAACATATATCAAGTGAAGTGATTTACAGCTGTAAAGTCTAAAATTTTAGAGGAACAAAAGAGTATTAACCTCCACAGAGAAGATATTTTGCTCATGAATCTTCTCTGGGGAAAAATAAGCAACCAGAAAACCTGTATGTTTAAAGGTATTTTTACTTTTCTGATAGGGAACATCTAAATAGGCACATATAGAATAATTCCAGAGCTTGGAGGCATAAAATGATCATTTTAAAGTGTTTTTTTCCAGCATTGTACAAACGACACAGGGAACAACGTCAATTTTGAATAGGGTGCCACTAACCTTCCCCTTCCTGCTCTGCTAAAGCCTCTCTAAAAATTGGATAATATTACACAGAAACTGTGTTGCAATTCCTAGGCACGTCAGGGTCAGATAAAGTTCACTCTTCCCTTTGAACTTTCTTTTCTCTGTGGGCTATAGTCAAATTCTTGGTGTTATTTTAACATGGTTTTAAAAGTTTAATTTCCTTTTTGTGGCTTTGCATTATTAACATCATTGACGTTAGAAGAGATAGGCAGGTCCCTTTTCATCTCTCAGAAAAAAGGGAAATATTTGTGGATTCCTCAACCCCCTACAAAAATTAATTAAAAACTTGCCTCAGCGACCCTCTGTAGCTGCTGCACAGAAGTCAAGAGGAGGAATCCTTTTCCCCTCAGCGGAATTGGGATTTTTCTCAGCCACTTTTCAGAGCAAGGAGTGTTCAGCTTCATCAGGAGGGTCCTGAACTGCTTCCCTTTGCTTCAGCCTCATCCAGAATGTCCTGAATGGGTTCCCTTTGGGTCTGAGTCTCAAATTATTTGACACATAATTTAAAATAAGCAAAGCCAAGCCCAGTTTTAAACAAATCTCACTGTTTGCAGGGAGGAACCAACCAGACCAGCAAAGATTTGCAAGGATCTGCTTCAAAAACTCTTTGTGCCCTTCTGGGAGTTGCTGCATTGGGGTAGTTTGGATTTTGTGTTTTATTTTCCTAAAGGCAAAGCCTGTGATTGGATTCCACACTCTGGGATGATTCTTTTGGGATCTAACTCCAAGATAAAACAGGTATTACAGCTGGGAATTCTGGCCACGTGGCTGAGAACAGCAGGAAAATAAAAATATTGGATCAAGAGGAAGTATCTCAGTGGCCCAGGCTGGGATTAACCTCAGCCAGGCATGGAGCACTGAGCTTTGCTTTTATAAAAGAGAAATAACAGCAAATCAACAATAAGCAAATGAAGTGTTTAAAAACCAAACTCAGCTGGAAAATAGAATTCCATCCTCGAGCAAGCTCTGTGCCTAACCTGTTCTTTGGTTTTTCATGTAGAATTCTATCCTCATTCCCGGTTAATGCACTAAAGTAACCTGAAAAAAATCAGGTCAGCAGGATGTGAGTCTGAGAGGGGCTGGTGAGCCCTCAGCACTTGGAGGAAAAAAATAAATATCAAAATATTCTGTCAGAGATACTTTTAAAACTCTAGGAATGCAGCTTCAAGCATCTGATTTTGCAGAATCTTTGAATCCAGGATGAAAAAAGCCCCAAAAAAACTAAACCAAACCAAAGATAACCCAGCATATAAACCCAGCTAAGATCCTGGAAGCTTTTCTGTAGCAGCCACTACATGCCATGGAAAAGCAGAAATTCATTTAAGTCTGAAGCACTGAAAAAAAAAAAGTCACTTAACAGAACCAAGTTAGCAAGGACAGTTTGATGCCAGTTTTCCCGTGATGACAGGCTTCTAAAAGATATGCCAGCTACAATAAATATTTCCAAATGAGATATCTGGCATTAAGTCTAGAGAGCCAAAGGCTTAAAGATGTCACATAACATGAATGCAGCTCTGTTTAATTTGCAGTTTCTGAAGCACTGAAACCCCGGGCTCGCTCTCTCTCTTTTCCCTTTCCCCTTCTCCCTTTTTTTGATGCGCCAAACCCATGAGCAACACAAGAAACTTTCTTTCGCTGGGCTCTGACTAACATTTATCATTTGTGGATAAAGTAGCCATTATTCAGCCAAACGCGAATTCAGCAAGTGCTTTTAAAAAATCACCCACCCCCCAGCAAGAACCGCAAAGCAAACAGCCGCCCACACCCTGGCTGGAGCGGGGCTCTGCATTCCTGAGCGCTGAATAACAGGAGTCTCTTTGAGCCCGGCCTTTCTTGCTGCTCCTAAAGCTTGGGAGAGACTTTCCCTTGGTGCTGCTCGGGTCTCACCTCAGCGTTTCGCTGCTTAAGGATGCTCCTGATGGCTTTTTCTTATTGAAAAAGGGGGAAAGAATCTGATTTTTTATATGTTTGTGAAGACTCTAATGTGTGTCCCTGCAGGGCTGAAAGAAAGAGCTCTCAGCCTGCAGCTGCTGGGTGATCCAGTCCCAAAGTGATGCCAAAGATGATGCCAAAGATGATGCCACTCATTGTCACCTATCCGGGCAGGGATGCCAACCCTGACACCAGAAATGGCCAGACACACCCAGAACCGATGGCTTCACCAAGTAAGAACCAGAACTGATTATTTCACCCAGCAAGAACCAGAACCAGAACCGATTATTTCATCCAGCAGAACCAAAACCGATTATTTCACCAAGCAAGAACCAGAACTGATTATTTCACCCAGCCAGAACCAGAACCAATTGCTCCACCAAGCAGGAACCAGAACCGATTATTTCACCCAGCAAGAACCAGAACTGATCATTTCACCCAGCAGAACCAGAACCGATTATTTCACCCAGCAGGAACCAGAACTGATCATTTCACCCAGCAGAACCAGAACTGATTATTTCACCCAGCCAGAACCAGAACCGATCATTTCACCCAGCAGGAACCAGAACCGATTATTTCACCCAGCAGGAACCAGAACTGATTATTTCACCCAGCAGGAACCAGAACTGATTATTCCACCCAGCAAGAACCAGAACCGATTGCTCCACCAAGCAAGAACCAGAACTGATCATTTCACCCAGCAGAACCAGAACTGATTATTTCACCCAGCAAGAACC
>JAHLSL010000094.1:1187525-1210467 GCA_025920805.1 Petroica traversi | reverse complement strand
ACCCAGCAGAACCAGAACTGATTATTTCACCCAGCAAGAACCAGAACTGATCATTCCACCCAACAGGAACCATAACTGATTATTCCACCCAACAGGAACCAGCCCTGTATCCCAAAGGGGCTGCTTTGGCTCTGGGATCTGTCCCAGCAGCTCTGATCCCGTTTTCCTGCTCTGCCCATCTCCCCCAGAGAGGCCCCTTGCAGTGCTGGACACACACAGCTCCAGGGGCAGCACATGCAGCTGTTCTGGGCTAAAATGGGACAAAAATCCTAAAAAAACCAGCAGCAGCTCTGGCTGGAGAGCAGGGAATGCTCACAGAGCCTCCAGCAGCTGCAGAAGCGATTTGGGGCAGAGCCCCCCCTCCCTGAACTCCCTTCGGAGTAAAACCACAAATATTTCCAAACAATGAAATGCAGCCACAAATAAATCCTCAACAATATGCAGAAAAACTGCTTGTGCTTGAAATCACTGCTTTACCTACCAAGAAGTTGAGTCAGTTCTCAACTTGCATTTGCTCCAGAGTCAGGAGAGCCCAGAACAAAAGTCTCACCTCAGAGTCCTGGAAATGCTGATTTTCCACACTTCCAGGGCTGAAAAGGGACCTGGAAATGCTGATTTTCCACACAACACCTTCCCTCCACACTTCCAGGATTGAAAAGGAACCTGGAAATGCTGATTTTCCACACTTCCAGGGCTGAAAAGGAACCTGGAAATACTGATTTTCCACAAAACACCTTCCCTCAAAACTTCCAGGGCTGAAAAAGGGACCTGGAAATGGTAATTTTCCACACACCGTCCCTCCACACTTCCAGGGCTGAAAAGGAACCTGGAAATGCTGATTTTCCACACTTCCAGGGCTTAAAACGGACCTGGAAATGCTGATTTTCCACACAACACCTTCCCTCCACACTTCCAGGGTTGAAAGGGACCTGGAAATGCTGATTTCCCACACGTCCAGGGCTGAAAAGGTACCTGGAAATGCTGATTTCCCACATGTCCAGAGCTGAAAAGGGAGCACCTGAGAAGTTTTGCTGCACAAAAAAGCCATTTGCAGCAGCAGCTGGATTTGAAAATCTTTAGCAGCAAACCTGATATGTCTCTTGACTTTAAGTCCTGTATTTTCCTTTTATGCAGTGTTAATGTAATATTTCCATGCTAGGGAGCAGACTTGGAGTAAAACATCACTGCTGTACCACAGCCTGCATATCCATTTAATTATTTATCAGGCTGGGGAAAGCATCAAACACTTTGGGGTTGCTGCTCTACTCCCTTCATGTCATACCATAACTTGACTGAGTTTTTATAATTTATTGAGGCAAAAAAAGAAGCAAATAAATCCAATACTAAAGACATTTAAAAATGGGATTGCCATTTTGAGTAATTGACCGAAATTAGGTAAAAATCAGTAATTTTTTTTTGCTGTAGAAGGTGATCAAACATCTTATGGTGGTGCTGTATCAAGGCCCAGAAATTCGATTTTCTTTTGCTGCCAACTTTGCCAAGATGTTTCTGGGAAGGCTGGAAGCTCCTGAGATGCCTCACACGCCAGCAGGTACCCAGGTGCTGAGCCAAAATGTTAATCCTGTATTGCTAAATCCACTATTTCCCAGAAAAACCTTGAATCACACTCAGGACTCACTTGGCCAAGGACACCGGATGTTGCTTTTTGCAAAACCTGTCACCACCACTCCCAAGTCAGCAAGAAATTGCTGGAGAGAAGCAAAATTCCCCCAGGCACAGTTGGGAACATTTGGCCCACGCTCCTTCCTCCCCTCACCTCTTTGTGCCTGAGTGTGAACAGTCCGGGAAAAGACGGACAAAAAATTCAAAAATACAAATTTTGGCTACTACTAAAACTTAGGAATTTTTGTCCTTAAAAGAATCTGAATCCAGGTGTCACACGAGTTATTTTGGTGAATAAAAGAACACCCGGAGAAAGTGTAAATGGACAGAAAAAAAGAACTCTTGATGGGTGAAGTGAAAGATTCCAGGGAAGTTGTGCTGTGAATTGATGGAGTATCCAGCACTTCACCCCCAGAATGGGCCCAGCACAATCAATGGCTCTCCAGAACTGTCAGCTGCTGCTAATTTACACTTCCATAGTTGCCATCTGCTGTTCAGCCCTTTGTGACACAGCCACCAGCCCAAGGACCTTTAACCAGCACGGGCAAAACAAAACTGCTCCAAGACTGAAATTTTATCCATGTCCCCAACGAGAAAGGAAAATGTTTAATCCGGTTATGGTTCAGCACTCCTAGTCTGGGTCACACTGCCAGGAAATACTGCTGCAGTGTCTTCAGCCATGAGCCCTGAATTTCAGGCAGAAATCAAAGATACTCATGGATATCTGAGGTAAATTAATGAAGACCTGAGAACTCCAAATAAGAAAAAAAAAAAGCTAAATGGTCTTCAGGTGCATAAATTCCTGAATGCTCCCTATCATTTTCAAGGTACATTTTATGTACCCTCATGGAAGAAGAAGATGCTCAGCTTACAAAAAAAGCGTCACCAGAAGCATTTCTTTGTTCCTTTCAGAATATTCTGAAAATTACTTTTTAAATTCAAGCTGCCATTAGAAATCTTTATTTTAAATCTGCATATTACTTCCCTTTGAAATCCCTGCTGCTAAGACACAGCACCATGAAAAACGAGTTGCTTACAGCACATCCAGCAGCCCTCAGGTGTGCAGAGCTAGAATTCCCTCCTTCAGAACTGGCTGCAGATCCCAGATTTGATCAGAAAGGAAGGGGAGATCAAAGATCCCGCGGGCTGGATGACAAATATCCAACTGGATGAGTCACTCCCAGCAGAATCAGCATGATAATGCTGAGCCCTGTAGCCAGGATTATACCCTTGCTGGAAACAATGGGACATATGGGCACAAGGAATATTCCTCTTTCTTTAAAACTGTCTATTGTTTAAGAACAAAGCAAACCGCATCCAAATACATCTGGCATCAACATCTAACAGTTCTGCAAGCTGATCCTTTTCAAAACCCCCCTGTACATCCGAGTATCCCATAAATTTTGCTGGAGCACATGGCTGTTTTCTGGAGGAGGAAGTGAACTCCTGCATTGTCCTGCTCACCCCAGGCTGCTCCTCCAGAGCCAAGTGGTCCCATCCCACCTCCCTCCTCCCTTTTCATGCGGCCTCGGGCACACTTTCCCTGGGAAAGACGGTGGCTGTTTGTCCCACAGCTCATCCCATCCCCTGCTTAGATCTGAGGAGTGTCTGGGGAAGAGGGCAGCTCTGAGTTTCATCCTGGAATGCGATGGCAGAGCTGCTTTTAATCCACATCGTCCCCACTGCTGCCAGCAGGAAACGGCTCATGTGCAGCACACAGGAAAATTGGAATATGCTCCCACAAAAAAACTGGAGACATCACAGACTGCTGTGTGTGAGCACCCAGGAAATCCAGAGATTCCTTGTTGTCCGTGCATCCCACCCCAAACACGGTTTCTGACCCCAAACAGGAACAAGCCAACCCTAAAATCTCCCCAGAGAAATGAAACATCATTAAGTGCACATCAGGCTTTGCTGAGGGACAGGCTGTGACAGTCCCCCCACGCTGAGACAAAGAACAGGGCTCACTTCAGGTCCACTCAGGGCAAGCTGGGCACCAATTTCCATTTGTATGAGGTATTTTGAGCAGAAAGAAGCCAAAAGGTATGTGAGCAATCTCCTTTCTCCTCAGCCTGCATTTAAATGCTTGGTTCCCAGGGTGCAGCTCTTGTCCAAGTAGTGACTCGAGCTGAAGAAATGAAGTGGAAATTAATCACTTTGCCATTTTAAACAGCTTCCAGGTTTCCCCAGGCTCATCCAAAAGAAGTGTTTGGGCAGAGCTTGAAGGGTTTTTTTAAAGTTTCTTCGTGCCTGGTCAAAGCTACAGGTTGTGGTAGGTCCAGAAAGTCCAATTATGGCACTGCACATGTGGAACAAGTCTGACACTGCAGAGGCATCTCAGCTCCCATTATTTTTTGTGGAGTCAATTCCTGCTGTGAGACCAACCCAGGCAGCCTGAAAATGTGGGGCTGAACTTTGCAAACCTGCCAACTTTCCCAGTGTGTAAAACTCCACAGCTGCACTCTCATTTCTGTCCCAGAAACCCTGAGCAGAAACAGAAGAGCCCCGAGCTCTGCCTGCAGAGTTTGCATGACAATGAACAATGCAGCTCCGTGCTGGCCACTGGCCACACCATCACAATAAACAAACAGCTTCCAGCATTAATCACCTTCTGACAATTTACACCACAACAGTTTATAATCTTACCTACTTTAATGCCTCCAGAGTGTCAGAGTTCATTCTGCACTAGATTGAACGCATGAATAAAGTAAATAAAAGATTCCACAGAATGGCAGCCACCCTGGAGTAGGAGTTCTTTTTCTCTGACCAAACTCACAGCACTGGAACCCTGAAATAACAGGCACAGGGAGCTTCTTCTGGACCTCAGAACCACACAGGAAAATGCTAAATAACTCATCCTTCTGCTCTAAGCTTTCCAGGAGCATCAGTTTCTCAATAAATCAAAAGGAATATTTCTGATTATTCCCTGGACCTGCAGCTTTCCAGGCACAAGGAGCTCAAGGCACCAAGCTCAGTTCAGCAGAATTTAATGCACAGTTTGTGTTCACCAACTCTGGACTCCACCTGAGGATCTCTCTGCTGAGTAACTCATCCTTCTGCTCACACACCTCTAAGCTTTCCAGGAGTTTATCAATCAGTCAAAAGGAATATTTCTGATTATTCCCTGGACCTGCAGCTTTCCAGGCACAAGAAGCTCAAGGTTCCAAGCACAAGGAGCTCAAGGCACCAAGCTCAGTTCAGCAGAATTTAATGCTCAGCTGGTGTTCACCAACTCTGGACTCCACCTGAGGATCTCTCTGCTAAGTAACTCATCCTTCTGCTCACACACCTTAAACCTTTCCAGAAGTTTATCAATCAGTCAAAAGGGATATTTCTGATTATTCCCTGGACCTGCAGCTTTCCAGGCACAAGGAGCTCAAGGCATCAAGCTCAGTTCAGCAGAATTTAATGCTCAGTTGGTGTTCACCAACTCTGGACTCCTCCTGAGGATCACTCTGCTGAATAACTCATCCTTCTGCTCACACACCTTTAACCTTTCCAGAAGCATCAGTTTATCAGTAAGTCAAAAGGAATATTTCTGATTATTCCCTGGACCTGCAGCTTTCCAGACACAAGGAGCTCAAGGCACCAAGCTCAGTTCAGCAGAATTTAATGCTCAGTTGGTGTTCACCAACTCTGCACTCCTCCTGAGGATCACTCTGCCATCATGAGATGTATTTAAATGCATTTTTCAGTGCTACTGCAACACCTCCCAGCCCTTGCTGGATGCCGCCGGCAGATGTCTTCTGCTGCCTGAAACCACATGGGATGAAGGAAAATTCCTTGCATCTCCTCAGAGCGTGTGCTCCTCACTGAGACTCCAAACTGCTTTGCTTTGCTAAGTACTTGCGAAGCATATTTCAAATCATTATAATCCTGAGGTCTCCTCTAACATTACCACAATGTATATTTATGAAGGTAAAAGCACGAGCTGCTCCCAAACAGTTATTTAACATTCATTGCAGCTTGTCCAAGCAAGCCCTCGATGCTCTGCAACCCTGCTCTTCCCTCAGGGCAGAAATGCTAAGTGCAGCTTGAAACAAGACACTGTTTTGTCCTGGATTTACCCATAAAAGAAATATTTGAAGGATTGGTAATATCTGCCTTTCCCACGAAACTGTGAAGTCCCATTAGGTCTAAATAAAAACAAAGAGAAATAGGAAAGAATATTGATTAGACCAAATTTCTGTTTTTCCTAAAATTGTGGGAATCGCACTCAAATCCTGACCCAGCCCTGCTCCTCAGGGGTGAGGGGGTTTTTAAACAAAACTTTATCAGAGACTTTCCTGGCAATTTCCCACCTTCTCCTTCAATAGTTCTTACTCTTCAAAACGATTTCTAGGCAGAATCAGAAGTGCCACAAAAGATCACTGGGCTTCTGCAGGTGGGGAGGAGAAGGAAACCTCTGGAATCATTTGGGCTGCCACTGCAGAGGGATTTGGGAATTTTGGATCCCACATTTCCACATCCCATCCCTCTCCAACAGGAGGCAAATCCCAGGCTTTAATTTAGACTAAATCAGCAATAAGGATGTGACTTCACCCTCCTGGAGCTGGGTTCAGAAAAGTCCTCTGAAGGAGCAAAAGCTACAGGAGCACACAGAACAAAAGATTTCAAAAACCCACCATGAGACAAAATTTACAGTATCATTTGAGGGGTGACTTCTACAGTCAAGCACAGGGTAAATCTTATCTCAATGAAAAAGATGAGACACCCACAGAATTAAAGACTGCCAACCCTGGGTAATCTAGCTTTAAATCTTCTCAAGTTTAGTTTAATTCCATGTTAGAGGAGAAATTTGGTTGATAAAAGGTAATTTTCTAAACACAATGCTTTTAGACTTCTGTAAAGCAATCAGCTGTGTACAACTTAGTAAAAAAACCTCCACAAAAACAGTTTAGGGAAAAAGAAAACATCTTAAAACAAAAATTATGAGAGTTTCAATCCATTGTTTCTATGCCTACAATGATGAGTGAGGTCTGAATCCCAGCAGGGTAAATAAGGAATTTGTTTATTGAAGGGGAAAAAGGGAATAATGCAGCACTTGTCAGTGTGGCCAAGAGAGGTAAAATGAAGAAATGCTGTAAGATGACCCTGGGCCAATGGCAGCTGAAATATGGTACATTTTTTTTAATGTGAGATTATCAGGTGTTAAAAAAAAATGAACACAGTGAAATCTCTGTCTTGGTATCTTTAAATAAAGGCAGGATGCATTTCTGAAAGACACACTTGTCCAGGTTACTGATTTCAATAGAGGTCAAAACTCTACCCACAAGCTCTGATTTAAAAGTGCACCATTTACAAGGTATTACACTGGGTGGTCTTGTTGCCATAAAGATAAAAAGAGACTCAGAACTGCAGCAAACTCAGAGAGAGCCAGAAATGGGATTATGCCTTTTAATGGTGCTCTACACCGGGCTAAATCAGTGCTGTAACATGAAGCCACATCCTCACTCAGCCTCCTTTTGTTTTACATTTGCTGGCCCAGAGAGATGTGATTACTGCAAACAAGGAGTTAAACGAATTATCTGATGTTCCACTTTCTTTAAAATAAAAAAAAAGTAGTAAGTAGATATTTAGAAAGCAGGCTGCAGTCACTGCAAGCTGAAAAATCACTTTATGAGCAGTCCAAAATGCTTTTAGAGTCCAAAGAAGCAGCACCCCCGCTGTTAAATATGAAGAGTGAAAAATAAAATTAAAGCAATTATTACTGCAGGGAAAGCATCTCTCAGAAACACATGGATGTTACAACAAATCTCAGGAAGGGAATGATTTGGTTAAACTCAGACATGTGATCAGTTCAATCTGGCAAAAATCTTCAGAAAATGCAGCACCTCGAGCACGTGTGAATGTGCTGGGACCATATTACTCATCCTAAGCCTGCACAGGGTAAAGGAGCTTCCTCCAGCTTTCCATGGACACAGGGAAGGTTTTCAGGACTGAGTTTGTGGGAAATCTTAATTTTAAAGAAAGCAGTTCTTAAGGTGGGTGTGCAGAAAAAGCCAGTGCCCGCATTCTCCTCCTAAATATTTGCCCTAAACCAGGACAGTGGGGAAGGTGACTAAAAAATCCCTGAACAACAGAGTGCAAAATCCCCAACGAAATTTCAGTGTTTGTGTTCAGAGAGAAATCACCACACACCCCCCTCCCCCACAGAAAAAATAAAGACAAAAATAAACCACGAAGGGAAGGAAGGGAAAACCTCACGATTTTTCAAGTTTGTTTTAGGCCTACTGCAGCAACGGCTTCACTTGGCTTTTATGTGCTTTTGTGGTGTTCTCCAGCCCTGGCCTGTAAAAGCAAAGTGCTGCACACACAAGCAGCAGAGGCTTTTATAGAGCAGAGCCCTTTGTTAGTGCTGGAAATTAGAGACAGGTGTTGATCCCAGAAGGAACCTGGGAAGCAGAAATACCGGAGGCCCTGAGCCTTTATTACCCAGATAGCTGTAAACTCCTGCCCCAGGCACAGAGCAGAGCAGCCCGTGAGAAACTCTGCCATGACTCTGCTTCACTCACACATCGGAATAAACACTTCCAGATTTCATGTCTCCCATCACACCATCGCTGTTATTCGTTATTTGCTAAGAGATGACAGAGAGCAAAGTAACATCAACAAAAGAACAGAAAACTCCACGGCTCCCCCCCAGAATCCTTAGGCTGGTTTTGCACAGCTCCCTCCAGGGTGCAAGTCCAGGCTGTTTTTCCTCCTCTGCCTTTCCAAGAGAATAAATGAACAAGCTGAACAGCTTGTGATATTTGCATGACTGGAGCGAGAGCATCGGAACAGTTTGAACAGCCAAAGCCTAAAGAGTTTGCAAGGAGTGAAAAGCAGTTTGTGACAGAGTCCTCTGAAGACCCTCACCTTGCTGCAGTTATTCCAAGTATTGTTATTAAATCTGTGATGACAAGCAAGCCCTGCCATTCCCAAGCAGCCTCTCTCTACTTATTTCCAGCTTAAAGATAATCCCACTTTTATTAGGTGCTGATCTATCACTTTATGTATTGCAGAGGAAGAGCCCAAATGCCAGGGAATGAGAAGGTTGGAGCTGAAATAATTTCATGGCTGGCTTTGGTGAAGGCAAAAAAAGACAAGGAAAGTAATGCTACACTGACTGGAGCTGCATATGGACACCACCACCCGATGGCAACAGTATGTTCAAATTACACAAGATCCTTTTGATGTAAATTAAAGGAAAAACATTTTAAGGAGTGTATTTTCAGTACACTCCAGGCACAATTCCTGTCATTGACATTTGCACGTCCACGTTCTGAAATATTCCCGTCGCTGACAAAACCTGAGGTGCTGCAGCTGATTTTCAGTAAATTAAAGACTGCTATAAAGTTGTAACATTTCACATCTGCACTGTCCAGCACATCTGCCTCACAGATTATTGCACATGGGAAGGAAGATTAGGCAATCCCAGGTAATGTTGCCTCTTGTTCAATTAATTATCTTATCTGTGTGCAAGGAATGGCCCAATTGCAGAGCCAGACTCGTTAGGACAGAGGAGAATTTCATTTATTTGTTGCACAAGGGTCACTCAGCTCCTCACGTCCCACACGATGCCAAATCCCTGCCACAGCCAGGCAGTTTTGCACCCACATTTGCCTTTGTTGTAACACCTTGCTAAATGCTTTCCACACTCAGGAAAAGTGCCAGACTGAGGATAATGTAAGAGCTCAAGTTCTTATTAAAGGACATGGCCACTAACGGGCCACTCACCTTCCACAATGAATTTAGTGTTTGCTTTGAAGGGGACATCAAAAGGTGTCTGAATTTGCATTTTCAGTGCTTGTCACCTTCAGCACAACTGCAGTGGCCTTTTGCATGTGGTGAGGTGCTGTTCACCATGAAATCATGATAAAATGATCTGCTGCAGAGCCACAAACTTGTACTGAACAATCCCTGGTGACAGGAAACTGCCAGTCCCTGGTGTGGGATGTGAGAAAACAAAACCCTCCAGCACAGTCACACTCTTCAAAGACAAGTGGTTCAGCAGTGAGTAACATTCCTGTGGTGGTTTGGAGGTAACAGGAGCTGCACTCATTGAAGTGGAAACCAGAAATAAAACTCTGTTACTGATGTAGCATTATCATAATAGGTAAAGATATCACAAAAGTGAGTGGAAATCAGACAATTCCAAGCTCTCATTTCTGTTACAATTCATTTGGCTTCCAAACAGCTCAGCAGCACAGCCAGAGATGGCTGCTTGGTCCAAATCCACTCTGCCATTTATTGGCATAGGAAGAAAATATTTGGGTTTAAAGTAAAAGATAAAAAGTTATTGACAAATAAAAGGAGGGGTTATTGCTATCTCAACTTGCCCCTTGCTGCAACAAGCTGCACTGCACACATTCACAGTGGTTTTTGGTTTCTTCTGGGAAAAACTTCATTTAAAACTTCCCAAAAGACAGGAGCAGTTTCACAGCACACACTCTCATGGTTCCTCAGTCACCTTCTTCAGGTCTGAAAACCAGTGGAGGAGATATAAATATAGACAAATGTTAAACACTTGACTGTGTCCTCCTCCAGGCTTTTGTGCCAGGAGATAAGAGCAGCAAACTAAACTGGAGAAAGGTTATCCTATGGGCAAGGCTGAATTCCCAAAGGATTGCCAACTTCAGATTGGGCAGCACTCCTCAGTGTCCCTGATAGCCATAAAAAAAATATATCAGCTTTTGTGAAACATGAGGCTTGTTTGTCTCTTGTTTATTCTAAAATAAGTTTATTCTAAAGAGGGTAAGTACCTTGGAGTGACAACCTCACTTGCTAAAAAAAAAAAAAAAGTAAAATTTAAAAATATCCTCCAGCTTGGTGTGAGGTGCAATTTTTAACCAACAGGAATAAGTTATTGGATCACTGGTAGAAAAGTTATGGGCTGTGTTTTGAAATAATCCTTGTCTTCTAAAAAGAATTCCTGAGTTATTTAATTTATAGCAATACATTACATGGGCAGTTACACTGGGCCAACTTTCAGCCACATTTGACAACACTCAACCCTCAAATGGGCCTAGAAAAATATCCTTCAGAGCCCCAAGCTGCACAGGGACCACAAAGCAAAATTAACAATTAAATGTGATAGGATTTGTAAAATCAAGAGGTGATCCTAAAGTAAAAGTGTGACCAAGTCTTTGTGCTGCCCCAGCTCCTCTCTCCCAGTGATGTGAATTCAGAGCTGTTGTGCATGGGCAAAAATGATGGCCCTGGAGTGACACAGGTGAAAAATATGTGACTTTTGAATTAATAACAAAAACCACCCCCAGTCAGGCTTCAAACCCAAGAACCTGTGGCTGGATTGTTTTACACATTCCCACTGAGTTATGCCCTCAGCTTTCATGACAAAGAACATTTTTGTTCCCTCCCAATAACCATCCTTCCCTGTTGTTTAAGGTTCTCAGCCACAGCACAAGGGAGAAAAATAACATTTAAACAAAAAAAACCCCACCCCAAGCCCTAAACAAATAAACAAAGAGAAGCACACACAGGAGAATTCAAGTCACAAAGGCACAATGAGCTGGGCAGCTGCAGCTCAGGGAACTTCAGCAGGGCCACCCAGCAGCAGGGCCCTTCCAGGAGGGGAGGGAATGTCACATCCATCCCCACCAGGACAGTCCTGGGAATTCCCTCTCCCTGCTTTTATGCCCTTAAAGCAACTCTGATCAGCATTGGAGCTGACAGGAAAACCATTATCCCATTCTTTTATTTATGTGGGCATATGTAACACTAAACAAGTGTTTTGTTCCATTAACATTTTTAATGAAGTTATAATCCCTTTTTTTCTCTCCATAGAATGATTAATTAAATACCATGTTCCAACCGAAGCTGATTCTATGGGAGACAATTTTTACATATATATTAAAAAGCCTAAATACACACATACACATATAACAAAATATAAAATTGTCCTAAAACTTCACTCCAGTCCTAAACTTCCTGCTCTTCTCTTTTTACTGAAGAGACTGTCAAATGTGCATGATCAATGGCTTCAAGCACAAACAGATCCTTCATTGACTGTCAGATGAATTGGAAACACAAACTTTGAACACAGGCTCAAAAGCCAAATTAATAACAGTGCTCATTAGCTCTACCTCCCACCTTTCCTCTTTCTTCTGGAGTAGCTGGTCTGGCAGTAGAGCAGAAAACTCTGAAATGCCATCCTAAAAATAGAAAGCAAGAAAAGAGGAAAAAGAAAAAGTGGGGGGGAACAGGAACTGAGAGAATAAGCAGAGTGAGAAGCTCTGTAATACAAAACTGTCTCCAGCTTCAAAGTCATCAGCCAATCATAATCCAATAAATGCTATTTTTTCTTTCTAAAATCAGAACACTCCACTGGCTATTTTTATTCCTGTTTAGAAGCAGCTCCCTCAACAGGGCCTTCAGACCAGCAGAGCCTGGCAGGGACTCACAGGACCCAAGTCAGGCCAGCATTTCCAAGGCCTTCCCTGGCTCCATGGGTGCATTTGTGTCTGGCACCAACTTTGTTTTACACCACAAACCCCAGCAGGGAACAAATGGAGAAGTGAAGGGAGGAAACAGAGGGGATGTTTACATGAAACTATTCTTTCAACTCTATTTAAGGGTGCTCCCTTCATGAATTCCTAGCCATCCAAATGGCTACTCTGTTCTTCCAATACCCAAATACACACATTTTTCACACACATTTTTCACACGCAACCATCAGGAACTGCACTATGGATAGGTTGGAATTAAAGCTGGTTCTTGGGTCACTCAGACACACTGAATTGCTGGGATCCTTCAGGTACTGAAAAGTCAGGGCAGAAAGGCTCCACGCTCATCCTAAGTCAGGGAAATATGACCAGAAAATGAAATAGCATCTGCTCAGCACTTTCTTACTTCCTTCCTGTGAATGCCCCACCAGTGGAAGTGTTCCAAGGAAGGCTGGAGGGTGTTCTGAGTAACCTCAGTGAAAGATGAGCTTGGAAGGCCCCATCCAATCCACACTGTTCTGAGGCCATGATTCTAAAATGCCAAAGGCTTCTTCCTCTATTTAACTGAAAATGAGATTTATGAATATAAAATCAACTAATTATTGGTATAACACAGAGAGAGCAGCTCTTGAACTGGCTCCTGTTTTCCACCCAGGGCACAGGAAGATGCCACTTCAACCCTGGATCTGGAAAACTGCAGCAGGCCTTAGGATTTCTGCCCTTTGTCCCCATCAGCCTCAGATAAGCCAACCCCATTCTCAGGACTTCACTCTCCCCATCAGCAAAAGGGAGTAAAAATCCTTCTGCTCTAAAGGATTTAAGATTAGAAGTCTGGTATAAAATGAGAGGCCACAAATGCTCTCCCTTCAAAAGCACGTAATGAAAAGGTCTTTAAGAGGACTCAATGAATATTGTATAGTAAAGATTTATTGTTATTATTTTTAAATGGGAGTAGCTGCCTGCACTGGAGCTTAATTGTTCTCCTTCAAGGAAAGTAAAACACACAGGGAAAAATCCAGAGGCTGTTTTGCTCTCAGCTCATCTAAGTAACCCTGATCTCAGTGGTTGTTTCTCCATCCTTAATTTTAGTGAGGAGATACATTAAACACCCTGTTTCCCACAGCAAGGCTTCAAATTCATCTTGCTTCAATAGCTTTGAAAAGAGCATTTATTTCAAACTTGTAAATGATTTAAAAGAGAACGTTTAATTAATAATGTTGTTTCCAGCCAGATGGCCAGCTATTAGTTTTCACTCATCTCTTTCAGAACAATTCCCCACAAGTCTTCAGATGCAAAGGAGCTTTGAAGCAAATAGATGTGAGTGCTCAACACCCTCAGAGGCTGCCAAAACATTCAGCAAAAGACACAGCTACAGGTACAGAAATTGCATTTTCTCCAAGTGGTTTTGCTGCAGGCCATGGTTGTAAAAGTCCACCAGCAGCAGACAGACAATGCTTTCATTTACCATCCTGTATTTGGATGGCATTAAATTCACATATGGCTATAGAATATTACTTAAGTGAAAATATGAGGCTGCATGTATAGAGTTTCCCCTGGACTTGTGCTAACAGACCTCAGACTGGAGCTCAGGAGCAGAACTCTGTGGTATGATGTGTATCAACCAGTCAAAATATTCCATGTGTACAGGAGGCCCTGCTACAGAGATGAATAGATAAATATTAGGCAAACCCAGCCAAGGTTTACCACTAAACATCTGTGGAATTCTAATATTCTCACTGACGTAGCACCTACATATTTTCAAAGGGAGCTGCCAACAAAAATTAAAGCTGCTTTCTTAGTACAAATGAGATGCTGGGCAGCAACAGAAAGCTTTTTAAAGCAGCAAGGTAATGGAGTTTGCAACAGGTTTTTAAAATCTTGGGATTTTAAAAGCTTTCCCAACTGTAATTAAATTCCCTGCCAGGCAGGGACTGTATTTGGGAGGTAGTTAAAGGACAAGCAGGGTGCAGTGTTTTGCTCACACCGTGGTGTGGAACAAACCCTGATGTTTTCCATCTTCCCCAACCACAATGCCCATTCATTCTGCAGCAATTCACGACTGAAAACCTGCTTTTATTCAGTTGTGATTGGCAAAAACAGAAGGTGCAACTGCAATTCCATACCTGAACTTTCAGCCTGTAGTTGTCCCAAACAAGCAACACCAGGCTTTGGGAAAAGCTTCAGTGATCAGCTGTCTACCTACACACGAGTTATTTATGGCATCTAATTCAGAGCAAAGCTCAGCTCTGTTTGCAGAGTGCCAGCAGACTTTTACTGGCAACAAAAACCAGCTGGAAAATGGTATCAGCTTTGATAAGTGGACAGTGATAATCTGCTCTTTAAAATTTCCCATTTTGCTGTGTAAAGCTTCGTTCTGCCACAGTGCTTTCACATCTGGTTTGCACTTTCCACCATTCTTGGGCAAAAAATAAGATGTTAAAAAATAAGTGGATGTTAAAAAATAAGATCATTTTGAACAGAAAACAAGCACATGAAACAGGCCAATAGGACTGATTTGACTGAGGGTGAAGCTTGTACTGAGTAAATAGGTAAATTTAGACCTAAGAAGCAGATCTAGAAAAAGATCAGCCAACTTCATCTGTAAATCTGCCTGTGAAACTCCTACACAATCATTAATCCACCATCTCCAGTGCCCACTGGAGTTTTGCTTGAATGTCTCAGGCCAACATCAGGAACTATTCCAGATTTTTTATCCCACAGGCTGCTGATTGTTGGGAAAGCAAGGATAGATGTCATTAGCAGACCTTGTGCTCCTGAGTTCAAGGCCTGTAATTGTGGGGGGCTTTATCCAGGAAACATTTCTGCTTCCTGAGCTTGTGTGGCTGTGGGGCAGGGGAGGGGCACATTGGAATAAGGGCTTTAGCACTGATTTGAAAGCTGGTTAAAATGGTTAAAAAAAGGAAAAAAAACAACACAAAACTGCCCAATGCTGCCTTAGGCACAGGATTACCCAATCCAGAGCTACCTCAGCTACAAATGTGGAGGATCTCTGCCCAGCCCCACCACTGCCCATCAGCAAATCCTCAATGAAATACGAGTGAACTCTGAAAAATTAAAGTTTTGCAGAGAAGCATCATTTCCATCAAACTTCCAGCTAAACCCTGCCTGGCTTCCTGCCAGATTTCCATCCCTGGCCTGGCAAATCCAGTCTGATGGACTGGAGCCACCAGGTATCACAGGCTCTTCTGCTTCGAATCCTACAAAGAACTCACAGAAGCCACCAAATCCCTGATTTTAAAAGGGAAAAGTGGGCAATATCCAATCTACAAACACCTCTCTCTGCTTTCAGTTCTCTGCTTTTCTGTGCTGACCTGACTCTCCCTTCACTTGCCTGTAAATCAGAAGTAAATTCACTGAAATCCACATAACTACACAAACACGAGTGGGAAAAGCCTCTAGACTCCAGCTGCTTATCAGCCTTCGTTTTACACTGAGTGCTTTTTAAACAGAATTTTTCAGGTACTGTTACACATGTGCTACAAACTGGCTCTGCATCTGAGTCCAAGGGAACAACAATTTATTCAACAAATAATAAGTATCCCTATGAAAAAAACCACATCTGGTCCTTCTGGGAATAACAAAATTAAAGGTGCTTGTAGCTGGGTCTTTGTCTTCCCACACAGCAACACTGAAAATCCAGGAGATGGGGGGATGGAAATTTAGGGGGAAAAGAATTCTCCAGCTGTTAAGTAGATAAAGCAACAACAGTCACACATTCAAAACAGAAACACAGGCCACAGATGTTTTCCTCACCAATATTTTGGTGAACCTTAACTGTTCTACATCTGTGAAGAGTAAGTGAATTTCTCTTTTCATGTTCAAGCAATCAGAACAGGAAGGATGAAGTTTCTCCTCTTTTGTTGTGAAAAAGGAGAGTCAGTGTCAGCATCCATCATTCAACCACTGCTGGCTGCAGCTTCACCACAAAGGAGGAAATTTCTGTTTAGACTTCCTTATTTAAAAAAAGATCAAGTTATGGTTAATGAACGTCACCATTTCAGAGAGAAACTCCCACCTTTCCTATGACGCAATTTGTGAGGAAAATTTACTGAAATTCTCAACTTATGAAGTGAGAAAAGGAGGGTTCACCATGACTTCCACCCTGAGAACCTTGCAGGAAGCAAGAATCCCAGGGTGGATTCTGGGAAGGGATTTCTACAGGTGGGTTTTACTACATTTCTCACAGGTAGGTTCTACTGGAGTTTTAAGCAAGTTCTTTCATGAGGTTCACCAGGGAGATTTATAATTTCATGTTTTCCACAGCAGCAGCAGCTCCTCAAGTCAGAAGTCTCTGCAGGACACACAAAACCCTCCCCTGCTGCTGAAATCTGGATAGCTGGAACTGTGATCCTTTAAAAAGCAGGGTGGTATTTCTTACCTCTTGTGAAGATAAGGGTTACCTGTGATTTATCTGGTTGGGTTTTTAATAGGGTTACTATTCCAATGTGCAAATACTTTATTCCCATTCATGTTTGTGAGGAGTTGAGTTTTTAGGACAGAAAAAAAGAGCTCTGGCTTTGTGCTTCCCTAAGGACAAGCCCCCCACTCTGGTGGCAAAGAGCTGCAGCAAATGAGGATCAGACCTAAAAGGCTTCAAAACATCTTTAAAAGCAGCATTACTGCAAATATCCACATATTATTGGCTCCTCCATTACACCAAACTGATCTATGGTGCCAAGAGCTCAATTAACACCAATTCCAAAAGGAATTAGCAAACATCTGCTGGAGCTGAGGATCACCCTTGGAACTGCAGTGTCTGGGCAGGAACTTCTGCCCTGGCTTCATTCCCTTCCTTCTCTGCCCATCAGGACTGGAAAAGGGATTTTTACACAGCACATCAAGGCAGACAAGGACAAAAGTTAATTAGGACTATTCATAAGGCTGGCTGGAGGAGTGCTGCATCCCATCCCTGAAAATTTAATTGCACTCAGCAGAGGAAAGCTAAAACATGGTAATAATAAAAAAATAACCCGAACAACAGAAAGGGATAATTTGGGAATAAAAACTGATTTCAATTTAATTCAAGCACTTGTTGGCCCTATTTATTTCATCAAGTAGTTCATGCAGGATAATGGCTTTACTGTGCATCTAACAGCATAAGAAGTCCCTAATAAATTAACAAGTGAAAATTAATGGCTGCTCAGTCCATTAAATCTTGTTAATTTTATTTTTGTTGTAATAATGTAGCAATCACAAGTTTACATTATTAAACCAATATTTATTAGAAGAACTCATTTTAATTGGATCCCTGATGTGATAATCCAGTACAGTGTGTATTTCTTTATTTCATCAATTTTTTGCATTTATTTCTCATTATATTTAAATGACTGCTATATTCAGGGTCTTTTCCTAATCCTATGAAAGTTAAGCAACCATTTTAAACATTTTATTTCACACAGATTCAACACTTACTACTCAATATAATGAGAACATCATGAGTCCCTTCAGAAGCTATTTTAACTCTTTCTGTCTCCTGAGAAAAGGCAGAAGAATAAAAGGCAGAGATAGGAATATGTGGAAGCATCTTAACAAATGGTAAAATCCTTTTTTTTCCCTTAGCCCCTCAATACCTTGGATAAACATTCATGTTTTCAAAACAAGAGGTATTTTAATGCAATGTGTGAGCTGGCCTGCACAACTCAGGTAAAAAAATAAATATATATATTGACAAAACACTTTGAATTGTAGTGACTGCTGGCAGAGAAATTAGAAATTAATAAAGGGCTGGGTGTGATGTGCTGTTCCAGCAGCAGCTCCTTTGAGGGAGCAGAACTCCTCCCCAGGCTCCCTCCTCTCCCTGCCACAATAACTGAGTGTGTGGCTGCTCCTGAACTGTGGTACCAACGTTATTGCTCCTGCCTGACTGCAGAGCTGTGTTTTTGGCAATGCCACGTGTGGAATTCACACACATTGAGAGGCAGGGAGGAGTGTGAGGGTGGTGAGAAAAAGCTGGAGGGGCTGCAGAAAAAGCTGTGCCCAGAGAGGGGGATTTGACCTGTGGGGGGATGGCACAGAGGGAGATGAGAAAAGCAGGACTGTGGGCAGAAAGTCATGGAATCACAAAGAATCACAGACCTGGAAGGGACCCACAAATATCAAATCCAACTCCTGGCCTGCACAGGACCATCCCCAAGAGTCCCAAACGCTCCTGGAGCTCGGTCAGGCCCAGGTTCATGTGCACTCACTGTATTTTCACCTTCAGAGTCCCCACAGAGGCCACAGGGCTGGTGTGTGGTGGCACAGCTCCCCAGGGCACTGCAGCAGCACAAAGGTTGGGGCAGAGCTATAAAACCTGCCCATAAAGCAGGACAGAGGTCACTGACACGGGTTGGCAGCAGGAAAATCCCCAGCAGGATGGAGCCAGGCAGGGTGAGGGCAGCCAGAGGTGTCTGAACACATGGACTGGGCTGAAACCACCAGGGCTGTGTCCCTGTGGGCACCCTCAGATAAGGCCATGAAATATTAAAGCTCCTCACACACAGCGACAGAAAATTGAAAACAAGGTTTGAAATTGGCATTAAAAATATATATAAATGTGCACACACAAAACTGTGAGTGGTCCTTTGCTTGTTGCTGCAACCAGATGGGCACCAGTCCCAAATGAAGAGAATGGAATCAGAGATACCCCGAGCTGGAAGGAACCCACAAGGAGCAATGACCCCAAAATCAGGCAGCCTCTGCCCTTTAATATACTCAGTTTCCATATTCTCCTGGTATCACCTCAAAACTAAGAGCATGATCAATTCCTGCAAATATTGTGTGGTGCTGAAGCTGTGCTCACACCCAAAATGGTCCTGAAATTCTTCTGCCTTATGTTCCTTGTGTATTATCCCTGGTTTTCCCCACCAAAATGTAAATCATTTAAGGAACACCTTGTTCGGTGGCTTTTAAGAAGCAAATGTGCCATGTTTCCATTTCAATTGCTACATTCTACCCTTATCAAATGGGTTCCACAAGAAATAACAGCCACCTCTCTCCAAAACTGTTTTCTAAATAAAATAAAAACCCTACCACTTAAAAGAAAGTGTTCATTACATACAGGAATCCTGGCTCCCCAAAAACCACTGGTGATACCAAAACAAATAAATACAGTAATGAGTTCAAAAGAAAAATGTGCATATGAAAATATATTACAAAATGTCAGGAGATTTATGTCTTAGTGTGTGGAGCACCACTAAAGCTTTAGAAACAAAGCATTTACTATCTCATAGAGCAAGAAGATACCACATAGACTTTAGAAATTACTGAGTGCCTGCCACACGGTCTGGCTTGTGCAGAGAAGACCCTAAAAATGTTGAGTTAAACACTCATCACGCTTCATTTCTAAGGCACATGCTGCTGGTTTCTCAGGTGCACAGAACTCTTCAGCTCAGGGACAGTGTTAGAAACTCTTTTTTTTTGCAGGTTTGTATGAATCTCAGGTGTAGATGTCATTCTTACCACATTTTTGGGTCTCAGAAAGGAACAGAGCCACCAAAAATTCAAAACTTTTGCAAGCAGCTGGAGCAGATCTTTGCCTGCTCACTGAGCAAAGCAGAGAGGCCACCAGCACCCAGCTGGCTGTGCTGGGTAGGTGCTAATGGCACACTTATCCTCAGGTTGGTCTGAAAAGTGATAAAAATGCTCATCCTGAAAGCTGGGCTTTCAAGATAACGCAGCTGTGACAAAGAATGCATTTTCATGGGCAGAAGAATGTGTGTTCTCTACTTTATCACCCAACACAGGATGAAAAAACCTTCCTGCCGGGCAGGCCCACAACTCACGAGGGCAGCTCTAACACCAAAGGCCACCAGCTCAGGGCACAGAGGTTTCAAGGAAGGGCAGGATGGGCTTTGGCAGCTGTGCCCAGAGGAGAAGGGAAGGAAAATCTTCTAAAAGAGCCGTCCTGTGCAGCACCAGCACCGCGAGGAACCACCAGATGGTCTGAGAGACCCTCAGGTGGAAATGACTTCCTCCTCCAGCATTAAAAACAAGAAGGAAAAATATTTCTTGCCAGGAGATCACACTGAGATCCTTGAAGGCCTCTCCAGCCTCTAACATAAAACGTGGGGCCTGAGGTGTCTGTCACATCATCCTAGCAATGGAGCACTTGGAGGAGTAATTCATGCTGAGTGAATACACAAGCAAATAACAAATCCTTGTTTACTTATCTGTCAGGAGATAGCATGTAGTACATATTTCCAGATCCCAGCAGATAAACATGACAGCAGGAATACATTTGTTATTCTAATTCCTCAGCCCTACAACAAACAAGTATTTTTTTCCTGCCCTTTCCTCAAACAACCCCACCTGATGAGTGCAGGAATTTGCTGTGTTTCTGCACATGCAATGTTTCTGCAAAGCTCCAGCCCTTTTCCATGTGAAACTTGCTCTGTCTCATGGATACAATAGCTAATTTTGGACTTACCCTGCTCCTGCTGGGCCAGAGTCATCACTGGCATGGCTCCACTGTAATTCAGTCTACTGATGCATTACAGACAATGCACAACATGAGCTAATCCTTAATGATGCTTTTCCCCTCTTTCTCCCCCCTCAATATATTATTTGAGTAAAGAGTAAAATGACATCAGTAAAAATTATTAAATAAAACCAAACAAGCAGCAAACTAAAACCACGCTGAAATTGTCTTGCAAACACTAATTTCAGATGACACAGTAATCACATTCACAGATACATTAGGACAAGCAGGGCAGCCCAGAGGAAAAGGCACTGCTCTTAAAGTCACAAGGCCTGCTTAGAGCAGCAGCTCTGCACTGATTTCAGGGAGATTGTCCCATGTTCCCCACACCATTCCTCAAACACACATATATTAACATCTCAGCACAGGAAACCTAACCGTGCTCATTTCCAAACAATAAGAAAAGCACAAATTAAGTTTTGTTTCAAAACTAATGCCAAGGTATAAGGGGCTCCCATGGAACCAGGCTGATGCCTCCCCCCAGGGTGGTTTAAGAGCTGCAGGATCCAGACTCAGTGTCATAAATTAACATGAAATGTTTTAAACTCCTGCACAGATTTTCTGGAACAGAGGAGGAAAGACGTTCAGTAGGAACAGCCAGGACAATCTCTGAAGGTGAGAATATTCCTGACTTGTGACATCTCTTTGTGTTATTTATTTTCAACCTTTATTATTTTCATTTTTAAATAAAGCATTGTATCTGGCCCAACTCTTTTGTTCGTTTAAACCATAAAATATCAAACCTTTCCTTATCTAAACCACCTTGTTAGGAGCCACAGAAGTTCCACGGGACTTCATGCTCTGCTCCCTAACGGGTCAGCATCAGCCACACACAATACCCAGGTCACAGGGCTGCTCCAGCAATTTTCTTCTTTTGAAATGGTAAATATTTCAGTGAAGTGTTTTAAACACGGAATCATCTGCGTGGAAAGCACGCTGCTCACCAAGAACTTTAAAAACAGAGGTTTTAAGGCATTTGTATTGTGTGGTGGCTCTACAGGTTTTGATTTCTGCTTCAAGTAGAAGCCGGAGTAACTCTAACAAAGGCTGAGCTCTCATTTGCATTACTGGCCAAAATCTTTGCCACAGTCATTCACCACCAAAAAAGATAAGGAGGTTTTATTTTTTTCTTTTAAAAAAATACTCCAATTGCTGGAAGAAAATTTTAGGAGTTCCAAACATCCACATTTCTAAGCCACTTGCTTCACTTTTTCATGCAACAGATGCTGCTTTGTATCAGCTCCTGCATATTAAATCATTCTGACAACCAAGAAAGCATACATTTGTTTGTGCCAGAGAGAAGCATGAATACACACACACACACAGATATCTTCTCACGCAGAAGCACACAATTATGCAGCATTCAAATATTTGGGATGAACTTTGGCCTTTGCTTAAAAAAAAAAAAAAGAAAGAAAAAAAAAAGTACTCTCAAACAACAATCAGGAACAGACCCAGCAGTCATCTGCCTGAGCTCACAGAAATCAACAATCTGCAGCAATAAAACACCACTTGAGAGCAGCCATTTGAAAGTTACTTGGAAAATTATTCTTAGATGGGATAGTTTTATACATGTCTTCTTTGATTTATGATGGCCCTATGGATCGAGCTCGGAATGGAGGCTAAAAATAAAACCTATGTTCATTCAAAAAATGGAGGAAAAAATCAGTTATATTCACCCTCGCATGCGTGGGGGCTTTTTTTTATTTTGCACTCCAAACAATCTCCTTCAGCTCTGCCATTTGCATTCGCGATTTAAAAACTGACTCGAAAACATCAGCAGAGCAGGGCTCTAAATCAGCCCTTCAGAGTAACATGCAAGAACCCAAACAACCCGAACAAAACCGTTTTCCTGACGCATTAATCGCAAGAAAATCTTACTGCAACAGCACTTGAGAACACGCTGAAACTTCTGACAATGAGAGCACCCTCAGTGAGTGGAACTAATCCACAGCGCTTCCAACTTTTTTCTTTCTTTCTTTTTTATCATCTCGGCTCGAGGTATATTTTCCCCACTACGTTTTCGCTCTCGTTACTAGAGAGTAATTCAATGTTGTAGCCAGTTACGGGGTTTTTCTTTAGTAGAAAAGGAGCAGGCAGAGAGAGGACCTGCACCGCACCAAGTGCGGCAGGGCCGGGACACAAAACAAGCCCTGTCCCGGCCGTGCCGGAGCTCGGGGGTCTCTCGGATCCCCCCAAACCCGCAGGGCCCCGTGAGCCGCGCCCTCCGCACCCCGGTACCTGGGGATGGTGATGCACTTGGTGTTGATGTTCTGCGTGGTGATCGCCTTCTCCAGCTCGTCCAGCTGCCCCGTCTTCTTCAGCTTCTTCACCAGGCTCTTCACCGCCTTCTCGCACCATTTCTCCTCCTGCCCGTTCTGCTCGCCTTTCT
>JAHLSL010000094.1:1159741-1180539 GCA_025920805.1 Petroica traversi | reverse complement strand
AATAATAATAATAATAATAATAATAATAATAATAATAATAATAATAATAATAATAATAAAGGGGTCATGTTTCCTACCTTGTCTTGGCCCAGGTGAGGTGAGCTGAAGGAGGAGGTTCTGATGCAATTCTGTCCTGGGAGTTAAGGATTTAAGGACCATCCCATGTGTGAGCTTGCAGTGAGCTCCTGAGGGACAGGGACACTGCAAAAGAAACCAGAGCTGTGGAGAAAGTCCAATTAATTATCAATCATTAATTTACCTGAGCTACTGAACAAATTAAGGATGTTGCTTTATTGTAACACATTAGGACCTACATATTTATTCTTTCTTTTAGGATAAACTAAGCAGCATCACTTGGATCTGGATCAAGATTTCAAAGCCAACCTCAGGGCTGCCTGCATAAGGCTCCTTGTTGGTCTTGATAGGAGATTTTGGGGATCTTTTTAAAATGAAAATGTCACATCATTGGTTACAAGGCTTTCTGTAATGCATCAAAGTCATTTTTTCAATATTGGTGGTCTCTCCCCTCCCAGGCTGTTGGGAGTAGAATTGAAAATCACGTGCTCCAGCATTTAGAGAGACCCTGTGAAGTGAATGGCAGCCAATTTAGGTAGCTGGCTACAGCCTTGACAGAAATTTTCAAAGGCACACGTGATTTTTATGACCTTAGGAGTATTTCTTGCCTTTGGAAATCTCTTTCATAGCTCAACTTCTGATACCTGTTGACAAAAACTCTGTCTTGGGTTTGTTATCAGTGCTTACAGATGTCCTTTATAGATTTACACATTTGAAAGTCCCTGAAACCAACTGTGGGTACTGGAGGGGGGAGTGCAAAGCAAGGAGATAATTTCAGTTACCTAACATTCATCTGACTTAGTCATGCAGAACTGGATCAGTGCAGCTGATAGGGAGTGATGATTAAACCAAAGCTTGAGTCTTTATTCCCATGTGATCACTGCCATTGTCTCTGCTATCAAGGTTGATCTGACAGGAACTTTTATTTAGAATCAGCCACACTTCTTTCCCCCGCCTACCCCAAAGGCACCAGAGTCTTTTGCAGCTCCCCAGCTTGCAGAAAGTAAAATGTAATTTAGGTCTCCAGTGCAATGAGGGAGCTGGGGAAAAGAGATCTGGCTTCTTTATTTCAATCCAAAACCCATTATAGGGTTATAAAGAATCCCAAGGAATTATAGGGTTTGTAAAGAATCCCAGAATGGTTTGGGTTTGAAGGATCCTCAAAGCCCATCCCATTCCACCTTCCCAGGTTGCTCCAAGCCCTTCTCAACCTGGCCTTGGACAATCCTAGGCCTGGGACAGCCACAGCTTCTCTGGTTGGTGGAGAGTTTGAAGGTCTTTGGGCTGAAAAAAACAGAATTCCGTATTTCAGTTCTTAAATGTCCATTGATTCCTTGATTTCTCATATAAATTAATATTTTAAAATATGTATATATTTCAGTACTCCTTGCAATGTTGCATAATTGTGGTGTAAGCCCAGCACTATTGAGCTTTGAAGGCAAATTTATGAAGGTAAGGATATTTTTAGAACAAGAGGGTCCAGAAAATATTAATAAAATATTAATAGTGATCACTTTAGGCAGAAATTTCACACTTACAGGATACAGAATGTGCTAGTAGATAAAGGTTAATGAACAGGTCCATACCTCAGCTCTGGTCCACAGGGCATCACCTGTTCCACAGGGCTGACTTTGCTTTCAGTGAAGCTGCCTCAGAAGAGAAATTATCCCCTCACCTCTTCTTCCATTGCTGCCCAGATGCAGCAATGACAAACCAAAGGCTTCCCAGAACTTCCCAAAGAGCTGCTCCATTCCTGAAAGAAATGAAGCCAGGTTAGAAACTCAATTTGCAAAGCTGGTTGTCTCCAAGTCTGGTTTCTGGTTTGGGGTTTGTGTTGCTTTCTGGATTGTTTCTTAAAAACTTAACCAAGCCTGCTGAGGTGGAGATTGAGGCATGTTTGAAATGAGTCAGCTTTGTTTTTAGGTCTTCTGACAGTTCTGAGAGGTTGTGAGTTTTCCTCAAAGACTACTGAGCTGTGACCTGAGGATCTCCTGGCTCTGAAGCATCCACATGTCCATGGTGGCTGTGGAAAGGGGGCTGGGGAGCAGGGAGAGGAGGCTGTGAGGGTGCTGGGAGCAGGGGGGAACACCCAACATCAATGTCATTTCTTAATCCTCAGTTTGGGCTTGGATGGAAGAAGAATCCTGAAAAGGAGCTGGGGTGAGGCAGGATGATCCCAAAGCTGCTGCAGTGCCAGGCAGGATTTGAGTGGATTTATGGAAGCTGAGAGTTCAGGCTTTGCTCTGCTCTGGGTTGGCACTTGCTAACCTGAGGGATTCTTCTACAGAGCAATTTGGATATTCTGGGCCCTTTATTTTATGAATTATTTGCTTCATTTTCTAAAATACCTCTGAGGCAAGAAGGGAACGGGGGCAAGTTGTGAAATAATTCTCTGATCAGCCACTCAAAGCCCCATGAGATCCATTATTGTCACAGCAAATCTCCCCGTGGTGTGTGCAAACTCAATCCCCACTTCTGTGCTGTCATGGCAAAACTCACATCCCTCACACCCTCCCAGCCCCCTGGGGCCTTGGCCCATTTTGGGGCTACCTGAGGGATGTGAAACAATGTTCTTCCCCTGCTTTTGGGACGTGGAGAGGCCCCAAGTCAGGGGAGAAATGTGAAGGCAGCCACCCAGATGTGGCTGCCACAATGAGGGAGGCAGAGCCTTTTGTCTCTGCTGTCACTAAAGCTGCAGAACAATTTATCTGATCTGTGCATGGAGCAACGTGATGTGTCTTTCCATTGTGTGCAAACATTTCTCTTGCTTAAAATGCTCCACTTCATGGAGCAGTTACTCCTGAAAACCTTTTGTATTTCTTCAGTGCAATTAATGCTGGAAGAGACCAAGTCACCAGTTTGCCAGTAGAAAGGATTAAACTTCCTGTTGCTACTTGTAGAATCCATAGATTATGTGCAGTGCTTTGCACAAGCACAGTGAGACCTAAACACCTTACAATCTATTCATCTCTATCAGATAGAGCTCCCTGCTCAGCCTAAATCATTAATAAATGTTGTCTGAGTCATTAACGTACCCAAACTGATGAACGCTGGGCAGTTGAGATGAATTCAAGGAGCACAAAATTGACAGCAAACTGTCCCATTCCCATCACTCTCCCAATGGAAAAAACAAAAAGGAAAAAGGCAACGAATTGTTCAATGACAATGGGGTGAGGATGAAGGCATAAAGCCCTTTGAGAGAGAAGAAATTCCTTATGAATAGACTGGAAAAGTTGAAATCGTGCAAAGGGAGAAGGGCAGGGCTGAGTTGCAGCCCCTGAGTTGCAGGGGACATGGACTGACAGGAGTCTGACAACAGAGAGGGTCCAACCTCAGGGTTCCCTGCAAACAGAAAGGTGGGTGGCAGGATTGAAAGGCAAAGGTGAAGCTGAGGAGGGCTTGGATTTCTTTGCCTTTAAGGGATTTTATAGCCAATGGTATGTTAATTTTGTGTGGTGCCAAAGTCAATATAAACTGCAGAGAAAATCAGATCTGTAGTGGTCGAGGATGTGGAGAAACAGCCAATTGTGTATTTAACAGGAAGCCAGGGAGATCAAAGAGTTTTCAAAATGGTTTTGTTTTTAACTGATACCATGGCTTTATTTTGTTTAGATTGAGCTGGGGGCCTCTCTGAAGAGGATGAAAGGAGAACAGAAATGTGTAACAAAGACATTTCCCCTCTCCTTAATAGTCAAGGGAAGTTGACATCCCTGACAAGCAATAGCACCATTATATGCAGGGCTGCAAGAAAGGAAGCTATTTTATCCTGGGGAGGAAAGAGTAATGTTATCTTCCAGCAAAGAGGTGAAGTTTTGCAGAAATTCAGGGCTGTTAATAGACTGTTATGACAGGGTGCAATTTGATTTTGAGTGAACAATGCGTGTCCCAGGCCTGAGCACTCCCCAGTCAGCACAGATCAAACAGAGCCCAGGCACAGCCTCATCTCTGCTAACAGATCCTCCCAAAAGCCCTGCTTGTTTTAAGAGTTAAATCAGAATTTTGCTTTTAGCTATTTTCAGCTCGACATGAAGGGATGGTTTTGCATTAATGGCAGTGGCAAAGTCTAGCCTGTAATGAATTAAGATAGAATAACATGAGACTCTGCAGAGAGAATTCTCTGAAAGATCTTCTGTAAAAAGGAACATCTTGTAACACTTTTGGAGCAGGCCTTGGGCACAAAATTTTTGAATTAATTAAGTGTATGCATAAATCTGCCTTTGCTGATCAAAACACTGAATCATCTTTATACTTTTTTTCCTGATACAGAATAGATTTGAGTGAATGCTTGAACACGTACTTGTTTTGCAGGACTTTGAACTCAGTGTGCATCAATGCCCTGCTTCAGTTTCATCCTCCCAGTTTGCAGGCAGCCTTCTGAAGCTCAACTCTTAACTTCCAGTTAAAACAGGATATTGAAGATTACAGATTAGAGGATACAAGAGGAAGGGGCTGTGCCACGGGAGGCACAGATGCCCTCCCTGCTTCAGAATGAGGAACAAACAAGAGGCTGTTTCCCATTTCTGCAGCCCCAGCTGCTCTGAGCACCAGAGCCTCAGCAGCCCCTGCCAGGGTTGCTGCAGTTAAGGTGGTGCCAGCCTTTCCAGCAGAAACCATGTATTAACCTGGCCACAAACACTTGCTTCAGGCTGAGGCTTAGCACTGAAAATTACCACTCCTTCAGCAATTCTGAAAACATTTCCCTCTTCCCCTCCCAGAATTCTACAAGTATTTTCATGCAGAATATCTAGGATTGATAAAGTTGCCCTTTGGGTCGGTGTCACCATCATCTCCAAACAACTTTGTACCTCTGAGTGAGCTGTGCCACCATCCTGCTCAGGAAGAGCTGCACTCCTGAGACGAAACCTTCAGTGCCCAGAACATGACAGGAATCATTCATGGAGGAATTATGGCCTCTCGGGTAGAATCTAAATCCATGTATATTCAGGATTTCCCTTTTGCTGTATCATGCAGCTGACAGAGCAGATCAGAGCCATCTCAACATCATCTTCACCACCACAATCCCTTTCTTGCTGTTCAGGCTGTCAGCTAAACCTGTATCTCCACAATTCACCCAGTTTGCTCTTTTCCTGCTTATGGACGACTCTCCATTTAATGTAACAGCTCTAGGGATGTAGGAGGCACCCCTGCCTTGATTCTTTTGCCTGCTGGCAGAGCCCTCCATCCCTATTATCCAACTAAAACCCAGCATTCATCTCCATGGGGGGAACAGTGCAAGGCTGTGTCCCAGCCCTCGGAGGTGATGCCAGGCTGGCAGCAGTGTGAGTTACCCCTCCTTCCCCACACTGTGCAGCCCTCATGTGAGAGCAGCGAGGCTGTGAAACCCCATCTTCCTTTCTCTACCACAGCTGTGGTTGAGTTGATGAGTTTTTGTTCCCCTTTCTGGCATGTGCTGCTACTCCAGGCTGGGAGGGATTGGAGCTTCCCTCTGGCTCCCCTGCCATGGTGGCACGCTGGTGAGTCAGGCAGCCTCTGTCACCCACAGGCAGCTGCCTCTGGGCTTTGTGGTCTCCGCTGAAAAACGCGAGGAGCCTTCACTTCACTGGGCTTAACCCAGGGCTTTCAGTGCTCCCCGTGGGACTCGGCTTGCCCTCGCTCCGTCCTTTTGTTTTCAAACCCAAAGCCTCTTTAGTTTCGGGATTACCCGCGGCTCTCTCTGGCAGCTGTTGTTGATCACCTGGGGATCTCCCTCTTTCCTCCTCGAGGCCGAGCCCGTGGATTGTTTGATCCGTTTGATCCGTGCTGGGATGCAGGCAGCACATCCAGACCTGGCAGAGCACGGGGCAGGAGCCAGAGGGAGAAATTCCCTGCTGCAGGGAGGAGATGGCTCTGTCCCAAACCAGGGCCGGCACCTGTGCTCAGGAGCTCCCATCCCTTCCCAAAGGGACATTTCTTCCACACAAGTACTCAATAAATATTTTTGGCCATTGGCAGCTCATTTAGGCCATCAGCTGGAGGGAGGGGGTCGTGAAATGGCACTGGAAATCCCACAGAAATGCTGAGAAAAACAAAACTACCCTCAGATTAATTGGTGCTCTTTTTTTTTTCGTCTCGCTGAATAAAGGAAATTTTTCAACTCATCAGAGAAGGGAAGAAATTACATTGCCTGTAGTAATGGTGCCCAGAAGGAGGAACTAACCTGGTTCACTCTGGTGGAACAGAGAGCAGAAAGTTGCTGAGGTGTGGAGGACTCCTGTGCTGCTCACACCAGCTCCTCTAAAACAACATGCACCAAATCAGCACAGAAAAATGCCTGGCACCAGGCATTAACCCAGGATAACACAGCCCAGCAGGAATGCAGCCTGACATTCCTCCGAAGATGTGCAGCATTCCCTAATCCACCTGACTTGATTTTAAGGAATAAAAAGCAGATTAAACCCTAAAATACAGTATTGTACATACATGACACCTCTCAGGGGCTCTGAAGCAGTGACCCGCTGCCTGCTCCTGTGTGACTCCCTTCTCCCAGATGGAATTTCCCTGGTGACTGCACAGGCAGCACAGCTGTGCTTGTGCCTGGGGCTCCCTGCTTTGGAAGGGTTGGATCTACCACGGGCACGATGCTGGGGCAGAGCAAACACGTGCCTGGAGTTTCCAGCCCTCCCTCTGCCACCAAAAGGTCTGGGGAGCCCCACGATCCTTCCTGGAGCTCAGCAAGCCTTGAGGGATGGCCATGCTTTGTCTGGAGGGGTTTTACAGCTCTTGGGGCCCAGCTCTGCTCCCCAGGCACCAGACAAAGCTGAGCAGGTCACAATGTCACAGGAAGACCTGTCTGGAAGCCAGGAAGGGCAGAGGAGCCCGTGGTCTGGCTGGGGGCTCGGGGAGATGATGATCTGTACACTGAGGAGTTTATAATTTCCAAAAGAACACCTTACCCTATCGCTTCCCCTTCCTTTGTCATCAGAGAGAAACTCACACTTTCCTAACTGAAGGTTCAGTCTAAACATAAATGTCACTGAAAGCCCAGCGAGACCTTTGCTTCTCTGGTTTCACTCTCCTGAGCTGTGGGGAAGATTATGCAACAGGAACCCTGGGGTGACTCATCTTCTGGCATTGCAGTAAATTAGGAAATGTTTGCTGCGATCTTGTAGGGCTTTTTACGGGCTATTTGTGGGCTGCTTTTTTCTTTGCCAGCGTCTCCAAATCCCAAGTGTTGCCTGTTGCCCTTGGCTGAGCTAGGAAAAGGCTCCTCAGTAGGTGCTGCAGGTCAGCTTTGGAGCAGAGGGGAACAACAGCTGTTGGAAGGAAATGATGGTAAAGAAATTCTGAATGTCCTTGCTCAGCATTTTTGCCCCCCTGTGTGAATATTTCTCACAAGTCTTTGAATCAGTGGCTTTGTCTCTCTGGTGTAACTCTTAACAACCCTCTCAGCCATCAGGCACTAAGGGGGTCAAGGAGATTTTCCTCCTAAGTTTGTTCCTGAAGCACAAGGCTTGTCAAGATCACAGAGACTCTTCTAAGACAGTCTGAATATATCAGAGGAAGGACAAATTGAATGGAAGAAAAATCATGTCAGGCTCATCCCTCCTTCTTTTGCAGCTTCTTTTGGTATGGTTCAAAATAAATGTACACTTGTCTTGAAGCACGAGAATTCACAAGGTGAGCCTTCCCTTTCCGAATTTATGGCAAGAATTAATTTTTGGAAGGAAACTGCAAAATAAAACATTAATATTGTGAGATTAAAAGTAAAACCACGAGGACTGGAAACACTATGAAGGACATTAACTAGACTGTTGGTTAAGTTGTGTGATGCCATATATAACCCTGATGTAAAGATGTGAGTCTTTGTTGCAATTTCATTTCTGGTTATTCTTGGTCCATATTCTTGGAGGATTAGAAGAGAGAAAGTCTTAAAGCTACATCAGAAATTCCACAAATGCCCCCAGTTGTTAAAAAAGTCCAGTCCTGAGCTAGGACTTTGCTGAGCTACATGACCTATTATGGTTGATATAAACTGAAATATCAGGGAAATAAAAAGGGGCATGAGGTTCTCAGCTTGCTCTGTACAGTATCTCATTTTTTCCAAAAAAAGAAAGTATGAACTTATTTTGCCACGGAAATCAAATAAGGCATCAAAGCCCAATTTCCTAAGGACAGTATCTATCAGTTTCTTTGAAGCAGACGTTTTTATGACTAGCAATGTTAACAAATCCAAACTAAGTATCCAATCTGTCAAGGAGAAAAATAAGTTTAGAATGAAAGTAAGTATTGCTCGTTAAACTTTAATGGCAAGGCATTTAAAAGAAGAAAACCATCCATTATAACGTTGGTGGAATAGTGTGTTGTCAGATTCCCCAGAGAGGACTTTTATCATGATGTTTAAATATATTATATTAAGGGATGGCTGTTACTCTGTTCTCCAAACAGGAGACTTTTTAGAGGAAAAGTTTCAGAGCAATATAAATCCAGTGGAGAAAATTTCCCTCTTGCCCAGCAATTAAAAGGAACTGTTGGAAATTAATCCTACCTGTCCCAAAGGATGTGGTGGGGGAAGAGCTGTGCTGATGCAAAGATGAACCAAGCAGCATATATTCAACCTTGAAGAGGTTATTCCATTTCTTTGGGATCTGCAGGATGAAAGACTTCTGTAATTGGTACCTACCATGAGAAAGAGACATTGTTTTAGGTTTGGTTATGAGTTTAGACCCACACTGATAAATCCTGAAGCTGGAGAATCTTTGCCTGCTGATCACACCCCAGCTTTGTGTCCCAGCTGGTCTCTGTGCAGGTGCCCACAGCCAAGGCACATCACCAGCATCTCCTGAGCACTTTCCTACTTTCCTGGAATGCTCCCCTTGCCATGGCTCCATCCCCCATGTCAAACACACCCTTTTCCCTGACTGCCATTGCCTTTTTCAAGGCAGAACTCGTTCCATGTTTCCTTTCCTACCCCTCACTTCAGTGATCACACCACGAGCCCCTGACTCAAGTCAGCCCCACTTCTGTCGAAGCAGAGCTCTCCCTTTAAGGCCTGTTTATTTTGAAAATATTCCATTTTAGCTATAAACTACTTCCACACCCAGAAATCCATCACAAGAAATGAAAGGGGAGAGCTGCAGAGCTTTGGCCCAGCTTTCTCTCGGGGAATCTCAGCACTGCAGAGGCCAAGAGCCCCAGGCATGGTGATGTCCCAGCTGATGGATGCAGTGCTCAGCTCTATCTCCAGCAACTCCACCAGCCTTTGAACCAAAGATTACCTCCTCTGCAATCTTTAATGATTTAATACCTTTAATATCACTGTCTCATCTCACTTTCTTTGGTTGCAAAACACTATGAGGTCACTCCAGCAGCCAAACGTGGCGCTCAGAGTTGGTGCTGCAGCTCTGCCCCGATGCCAAGACTTGCTGAAATCTTTGCCAAACTTTCATCACTTGAGCTGAAAATTTCATGTCTAAGGCCTGGTTTGCCTTGAAGTTTTATTTACTCTTTGATTTAAATTAAATCAAGTGAAGCCATTCTGGAAGGAACCAGAGAAGACACAGACCTGGTGACCTGGCTGTCAATTTATTGTGGCCTCCACAAAAACATTTATCACAGATTTTATTGCCATGTCCTTGTTTTCTCCTCACTTCCTATCAGCATGAAGGCAAGACCTTATTAAGAGGTGAATAAAGGCTGCAAGGTGATGGAAGCTATAACCTGATAGCCTCAGCTCCATTTGCTGCAGGAGATGGGAAGCATGTAGGGAATTAGGAGGAAATTAGAAAGAGAACCAATTAATGCACCTGAAAACCAACCTGGAAAAAATGTCTGCAAAATCCTTGCCTCCATCACAGAAATTCTGAGCAGAATCAGGCAAGTCACTTGGGTAAAAAATTCCCAGATCATCATTAAATATACATTCTGCATTCACCAGGTTCTGAGGGGAACTGAAGACAGAATGGCTTTAAGAAGCTGCAGCACTGCAAGGGACCAGGATTGCTCATATCATGTCCAAACCCAGAGCTGATGAATACCCTTAAACTTGATTTCTCTCTGCCTCAAATGACATCTATAACCCAAGCAAATGCCACTCCCACACCTCACAGGGGAACATGAGGAATAAATCTGCTCATGCCTGCCATCAATGCCCAAAGAGCTCCCAAGGAAATGAATAATTCTGTGTTTGGAGCAGGATTTGAATAGTGAGCAGTAAGTGAGGCATGGGGGCACACATTGCACAACCAGGAAGAACAAGAGGGTGAATAATGGTTCAGTGAGCAAGTTTGTACATGGAAAGAGACAGGAGCCCTACGAGGAAAAGTGCAGAGCCAGAGTAGAGAATAACACTCCAAGACAGGGGCATGGGAATGTTCAGACTCAGGGAACCTCCTTCCTTCTCCTTCCTACCTTTTGAGAACTCGATGCTGAGTTCTTGATTTGGATGCTAAAGTGCCAAAATAAGTCTTGCTCTGAAAAAGAAGCATAGCTGAGGTCAGAGACAAGGCAGATACCTTGCACACAACAAAAAGGGTTGGGATCACTTTGGGCTGGAAAAGATTTCTTGCTTTTCAGTCTCTGCCCACAAATGGTGCCCTGCCTACACCTCTCTGAACAATTGTCTTGAGAGTTTCCTGTTCTCAGAGCTGCCACAGACCTGCTGTGTTTGCCTGTTCTGTTGTCACCTTTCTGGGGACACCAGTGGGCAATGGACCCCTGGACATGTTCCACACAGATGAGATTGAAGGCCCACAGCTCCCTGCTCTGCAGTGACACAGCTTGGAGTTCATAGCAGCACATTTCATTTCTTCTGCCTGAGATTTGAGTAGCTCTGTTCCACCTCCATCAACAACAGCCTTGGTCCTGCCCTTGGCAAATGGCAAAACTCCTGCTCGTTGCACAGGGAGTGGTGTTGGAGCACAAGATTTTGTATTTTTTTTTTAGCTGGGTGGTGCAGAGACTTTTTGTCAGGCTCAGCAGGAGAATTGGGAATATCCAGTCATCTGTGTGAGTCCAAGAGCAGCCAAAATATGGGCAGGCAAGAAATCTGCTGCTGTGAGCCACTGTAAGGTTGTGGAAGCAGAGAATGATGCCTCCCTTAAGCATCATCTGCTACAGCTCTGGAGCTGTTCCCTCTGCAGCTCCCATTGTTTCAAATAGGTTTCAAAGTGTTCATCGAGTAAACTGGAACTGTTATTTGTCACACATCTGGCAGCACAAGGACTGCCTTTCAGAATTGGAGTCCCCAGAGAATATGTTTTCCTGCCCCACTTTCCTTGGAGATGCACACAGTGAGTCTCAGCCACTTACACATGTGGAAAAAAAATTGATTTTTAAAGCAAGTGACCTTAATCCAGGGAGACATGTCAACCTTGGATGTATCTCAAGTTTCCCTTCCAAGGCTGCTGCAGTAATCCCCAGTTCATAAAGCTGAAGGCTGGGGAAATCAGAGACTCGTGGTCCTTGTGCTTGGCCTCTGCACAGCTGCACAGTTGGCTATTCCCTCCTGGGTCAGCCTTTAAAAGGACTTAACCAAGGCTGACAAACCTAAAATTAGATTTGCCAGCTCTGGGAGGAGTGTGAACATGTCCCTCCTGTCTCAAGGCTGCATCTGTATCCAGCCAGGGCTGACTGGAAACCAGAATTGTTTTATACCAGGAGCTGTGGGGACAGACTGGCAGGAAGGGAGCACAAATAAATGCTGGTTTGAGTTGTGCTCAAGTCCAGTGACTCCACCAGGTTTTGGATCAGGCCCTCCATGGGAATAAGGGTGGTGGGAGACTGTCCTCTGCACAGAAATGTTGTTACACTCACAATGAATGCCCTTAAATGACAATTTCCTGTCCACTCTGGTCCTCTGTGTGTCTTCTCTGCCAGCAAATCCCACGGGGAAGGGAGTGTCTGTTATTCCATGTTTGTTTAGTGCCTCGTACAATGAGCCTCTCTTCCAGTTGGGGCCACTTGATGCTGCCACAATACAAATAATAACGATTCTAATAATAAAATGCAGACTTCAATGGGCCAAGCTGCTCAGCAGCATTGGCCTGTCTTGCTGACTTGCTTCCTCCCACTTCCTCGCTTCCTCCTCTGGTAGAAGAGCTCTTCTACATCACCAATTCCCAAAGGTGGTTGTCCTCACTGTTGTTTGGCTCTGCAGGAAGCACCATTGCTTAAGACACTTGGCTTTCTTTTTTAATTTTTTTTTTCCACTGACGTGCTGCAGAAATTCTCCTTCCACACCCTTCACTTCCCGGGAATATCCATCCCTTTGGATCATTGGATTGTTGTCCTGGCCACGGCACCACTTGCACTTTCTCCAGCCCAAAAAACAGGGAAGAAGTGGAGACACCAGCCATGGGCACAGGCTGGGAGGAGCTGGCAGAAATCACAACAGAATCATGGAATCACCAAGGCTGGAAAAGCCCTCCAAGCCCATGGAGTCCAACCCTTCCCCATCACTGCCAAGGACACTGAGCTGTGTCCCCAAGTGCCACATCCCCATGAGTAAATCCCTCCTGGGATTCCTGCAGCCCCTCCAGCTGCACACTTGGGGGTCTCAGCAAGGACAACACCCTGGCACAGGATTAGGGAGCAGCGAGTGCTGGGATAACTCCTTCCCACAGCCCTTTGTGGATGCAGCCAGTTCAGCTTTGTGTCCAGGGCTGGTTTCAATTTGGCTTCTCACAGAGCACTCCGTTGACAAAAATGGCTCTTGGCTAAAGTTCTTCTTTGTTTTGGTTGGAATTTTCCAAGTTTTCGGACAAAAATGCACATGAGGAGGGTTTTGATTTTCTGTCACTTAATCTGCTCCTCTGTTGGAAAAACGGAAGCTCAGTGGAAAAACTGACAGCCTAATGAATGTGAGCCCTCAATAAAAAGTTACAAGAATCAAGGAACAAAAATCTGTGAAAAAATTTTAACGGCACAACCATTTTTGCAGAGAATATATTTAACATTTTCCAACCAGCTTTAGCAGTGACCTGTAATTAAAGAGGAGTCCAAGCCACAGAGTTCAGAACCAGACTTTCCCAGAATTTATGGGTGTCTGCGTTTGGTTGAGTCCAATATGAACCATGGCAAGAGCTGGCATTCAGCTCCCACCTCTCCCAAGGCTGGGCAGAGGTGGTTTGGAAGCATCTCTTCATTCAGGGTATCCTGATCTGGCTCAGAGGAACTTCCACCCTTCCCAAGCCATGGGTAGGGACAGCAGGACAGACAGATGTCTGTGAAGCTCCCAGCATCATCTGGGAATGCTTCACACCATAAGACAATAACCCTTTGGAAATTAAAGCCAACTACAGCAAAAATCAAGAGTGAAAGAAAAGAGGCAAGGAGAGAGAGAGAAAAAAAAAGGAATTGCACAGGTATTTTTCAAGAAATGCCAGGAGTTGAGTCAAACCACAAGCTGACTCAAGCATAACTCAAAGGGATTCCTCACTCACCTCTGGCTGGGTGTAGGAGAGGTTGTTAGCACTGCCAGGCTGTGCCCAGGGGCTGGAGAAGGGTCTGAGGTCTCCTTGCTCCTGGTGCAGTGGGGAAACATTTGTACCACCCTCAAGGTATGTATTTCTCTGCTGGAGATTCCGGGACAGGTTTTCATGCTGGCTCCACGTCTTGGGTGCTGACCTCCTTAGAAAATCTGTCCCAGGCAGGTGCTGCCAAGTTCCTGAAACATAGGCCGTGGGCAATTTTGGAAATATGGCCACACCTGTCCTCGTTTCGCATCGCTATCAACTCCAGCAAATCTTTAGATTGGCCTGATTTCAGCTTTGTTTTTGAGTCCCTGCTGCCAGGTGTTGTTTGGGGAAGCACGCTGTCCTCGCCACGGCGCATTCTGTCTCAGAACAACTTAATCTCATGTTTTGGCCCCAAACCAAGGGGCCATTCCTACAGGCTAATAGAAATGCTTGGTTTATTGTCTAGCTGGGAACACTCCGGGGTGGTTGGAAAGGGATCCCAGAGTCTGATAAAACCAGGCTACCTGTCTTTCCTTGTTGAGACTGGTTGGGGCAGGCTGCCAGCAACAGCTGTTTCTTAATTGCACAGACACTTATCTTGTTCTGACACCACATGCAAACATTAATGGCTTTCTGCAAATATGAATTTGGAGAGTCACTCTGTGGGCTTTCCAAAGCCGTGTGTATTTCTTAGTCCAACAGAAGAGACAGATGGAGGGGCAGAGTCCTGGGGACACATCTAAGCAGAGACACACACTTGGTGACACAAAATGGCCTTGTAACAACAATTCCAAGCAGAGGAGGCAAAGGCCAGATGCCAAATTCAAAGCAATGTGGGTCAATATCAGTGATGTATTTGAAGGAAAGAGATTGGTCCCAGTTGGGCTACACACAGCCCTGACTGAGGCTGTAGGGGATCATCAGATCCCAGAATGGTTTGGGTTAAAAGGACTTTAAAGCCCATCCTTTTCCACTCCCTGCCATGGGCTGGGACACCTTCCACTCTCCCAGGTTGCTCCAAGCCTCGTGCAGCCTGGCCTTGGACACTTCCAGGAATCCAGGGGCAGTCACAGCTTCTCTGAGCACCCTGTGCCAGGGCCTCCCCACCCTCAGGGATATTTTGTCCAGCCAGCAGCACACAGCTCCATAACCACCCACATGGCTCTCCCTGCTGCCTCCAGGGCTTTCCCAGGGCTGGCTGGGCTTGGCCAGCCCCCCAGGCCCTGCTGGTGCTGCCACCAGTGCAGGGCACTGGTTCCTGGGGCCCTGGACACATCTGTGTCAGGGCAGCCTCGGTTTCTGCGAGTCCTCCCTGAGCGCCCCTCCGCCCACGCCTGCTCAGTGCCCATCTCTAATTTTCCACCCGAGGAAGCCTGTCTGGCTCTTTGGGTGGGAGCCTCTCTCAAGGTTCCCAGCTCTGCCTGGCTTTCAGCTGAGAGTTTTATTTTTGGTGCTGAGCCCTAAAGCCAAAACCCCGCTCCTCCCTTTGCTCTGACCGCCGGTGCTGGGAGGCTGCTGTAAACAGGCTGGGAAGGGAGCAGAGAGGGAGCAGAGCAGAGCCCCTGCTGCAGGGGGGCTGCAGGGATACACCCCCCTGGCTGTCCCTAGGATTTGTAATTAAGACATGAGATCACCAGGAAAGGGGACCTGGAAATATCTCTGTTCCTTGGTCAAGGCCTGACATTTAAGGTTGCCCCTGCTAAATGGAGGCCTCAAAGAGAAAACAGCAGCTGGAATAGTCAGTGTTGGTCATCAGCTGTCTGTCTACCTCTCACATCCTCAATCCCATGAGAAATCCTATGGAATTGAACAGCTTAAATAATAGCTTCCACATAGATTAAATCGAGGCATTGCTCTAAAAAAAACCCCCACAATGTATGAGAGTGATCTTTCAAAAGCTTCCTTTCAAAAATCTGTAGTGGGTTAATCCTTATGCATTACATTAAATGTATGATTTAAATGATTCATAAACAAAGGTCAGCTCTGCTCCAGAAACTTTCCCTTGCCCAGCTTCTCTCCTTGGGAATATGGATTTTCACCACATTTATGGACCAAACCCCCACACTGTACTCTTGCCACCAAGCCAAGACAGATTTTTGGTGCCAAACTTTATGATGTTCTTCTGTAAGGAAATATTTTCTTTATCTGTACAAAAGGCAAAGGATCTGATAAACCCATTTCCCTTCTAGACCCTGACACACAATGTGTAACCCCGGTGGGCCTGAAATGATCTTCACTCAAATTTTATTTCTCAGTTTCTGTTCTCTTAGTTGCACTGGGCTCTTTCACTTTTCCCTTTCTTTCTTCTAGACAAATGAATGAATGGAACTCTCACCCCACACACTCTGTTTGCACAACGTACAACTTCCTAATTTCTCTTAAAAGCAAGAGTGAAACTTTGCAGCTGGAGCAGAATGGGGTTGAGCAAGCATTTGCTGCCCAAATGATAGAGAGGAAAGCAGGCCAAAAGGGAATGGCACATACAGCAACTGTTATCTGGTGTCTGAGCCACATCGAGGCACTAAAATAAGTAATTGTGCTTAATTGAGTCTTGAATGGACTTGATGTTAAACATATGCTGAAGGACTTGGTTGGACTTCATGGTCTTAAAGGTCCTTTCCAAACTTAACCATTCTATGATTTTACTGAGTGCCCTGCATGACACAGGGAAGCAGCAATTTGCCTTATTCCAGCTAAACTGGCATTTGGTGGGTGGCTGGGAGCTCAGGGCCTGCTGGGGATGCTGCTGTCCTACACCTGAGTGACCTGCCTGGCAGCACAGCCCTTTGAACTGGGACTGTGTGCTGGGAGCAGAGATCTGGGGTTGTTCTGCCGAGTTTCTGAATGGCTCCATTGACCAGATCCAGTGAGCATTGAAATCAAACAACTTGTCCAAAAGCTTGGTTTTCCTCCTAACCCCAAATTTCCAGCCCTGATAAAAGCAGGGGTGTAACACTCGGGCAGTTTCAACCCCCCAAACCCAAAAATACCTGGGCACTGGCTGCAGCACAGCTTCAGCAAGGCACTGTCATTCTGGCTGCTCCTTCCAGGCTGGAAAAGGTGCAGATCTTCAGGTGCAATCCCACTTGGAAAGCATCATTGCTTGGAAGCCTCCAGCCCGGGCCAGGAGCCGGCATCAGCACATCCCTGGTGGTGCCAGCAAAGCCTCTCTCACCTGGCTGCCCCCACACTCAGAGGGAACATTATTGTTGTGTCACTCCAATACTGGGGCTCCACTGAGGAATATTTTCCATCTGCAAGGGAAAAAAGCCTCTGTGAGTCGCAGCCAGGTTGCTCAAACAGAGGGGAGTGATCCAAGGTGCTGGGTTTCCACATGCACACACTTCCCTCTGCAGTGCCCTGCAAGGGACAGGAATTATCCTGGGCTGTGCCACATGTGTGCCAGGGAAGTGAGTGAGTGAGGAGAGCACGAAAGGGATGGGAAACAACTCCTCTCTTCTATTCACAGCATTTTTAATTTATTTTGTTTTTAAATCTGCCCCTCTCTCCTGCGTTCCCAGCATCACACAGGCTCGGGCTCTATGGCTTGCTGGAACTGGCTTGCCCAAAAGTTTTTCATTAACATTTCACCGTGAAGAAATCCACACATCAGCCACACAGGCATGTGGTTTCAATCCCTCAAAATACTGATTCATTACGTGTTTAGCAAACATTTTCTCCTGCATCTGCAAACAATAGCTACTTCTAGACTTTCACTGGCCCGTGGTCACTGCTGCTACAATGCCTTGGCTTCCCTGAAACCAAAAAGGTGAAGTTTCTTCCCAAAGGGCAGCTGCCCCTCTAATGGGTCTGTCCTTCTGCAGCCATCCCCAGCAGCTCAGAGGAGCTGGGATTTAACCCTCTGTGCTGTCACCCTCAGAAAATGGGAAGGTCACAACTGTCCTCTAGGGCTGCAGAGCTTGGAGAACTCTTCAAGGAGCCTTGGTCCATCTGAAATCCTTTAAAAACAGAGTTAAATAAGGAGCCTGTGGCCAGGGTGAGGCACACACCTCTGCCCTTCTGGGGCAGCTGAGCACTGGCAGCACCCTGAGCAGGGCAGCCTCTCCCCCTTGGCATCCCTGCCGGGTCTGTGCTTTGTCCTTGGCAGCCGAGGTGAGTCACCGGCAGCGCTGAAATCGCAGCTCCCGCTCGGGGCAGCTGTTCAAATAACCTGAGACACACAGCCATCCATTCCCTGAAAAACAACAGCAGCCCCTTCTGCAGGGCTGCTTTGTGCAGGGGTGAGGGGGCACAGCTGATGGCACGGGGACCAGGTAAACCCCAAAGGCAGCGAAATTCCTACAAATTCCCTAAAAGCCTGAGGTCCTCCTTCCCTGCACAGCACACACACACCGAAGCAGATTTTACTCACTTCTCTGAGAAGGCAGAATTACTCACAGGTGGTTCTTTTCAAAAATACATATGGGCTGAGGCTGAGAACATATGGTCTGATGGCATATTAATAACAGCGAGCTGAGGTTCCCTGCTACTCACACAGCAAAAAGCAGATCGAGGGAAGGACACCTTTCAGGAGGAATTCCTGCTGCCCTGGCTGCATGAATCACCCCTAAGCAGGTCACCCTGTTCCCAAAGCCCTGCCTAAGAAAAGCAACCATTTATGGATATGAGAGATAAGGGGGTTTTTATCCCTTGTGCAGACGCCAGGGATGAAACCACAGACTTTCTCCCCCGTTATTCTGGGATGAAAGCACATTTTTGTGGGATACACATAACAAAGGTCGTGATGTCTGGAGGAGTTTTGGTCGCTGTTTTCCTACGGTCCCCCCCAGTGCTGATGGTTGTGAATGAGGAGGGTTTTCTACAGGGCTCACAGTGGTGCCAATCTGGGCATTCCTACTTCAGATTATCCTTCCTCCCCTAAATCACCTCTTCCTCCTCCCTTTCTACTTAAAAAGGGAGATGATTTATTCTAGGGGAAGGCGTGATGACTTTGCAGACGTTTTCCTTGACCTGCCCTGCTCTTAGTTGCCAATTACAAATGAAGGAGCGGGGCAGAGCAGCCCAGCTCCCACACTGGCACACACAGCCCCAGCTGCCTCTCCCAGGCACATTCCCATCTCTGAGGAAATCCAAGGTTAAAACTGCTCCACTGACCCTTCCCTGCTTCTCCCTTCTGACAGGGCAGCCTTGGAGCTGTGATTTATGGCACTGGGAGAAAAGCAACCCCTCCCTTGAGGGTCTCATCCTCACTCAGGAGAGCAGGGAGGATTTCCCAGCTCCATCAGGATCCTGCTCTTATCTCCTCAGTCCTGGAAGAGATCAAACACAGCTGGGAGCAGCTTCATCCAAACAAAGCCTGGAAGGAGATGCCTCAGCCAGCTCATACCTCACTCCTTCAGTGGGATAAACTCTTGGCAAAAGCCAAAGGGTGGCCTGTGGCTCTCCTGCAGGAGAATTGGAATAGGTCAGGCTTTTCCCTAATACTGGGCTCAGCTCGTGCCAGCAGTGCCCACTTCTGCACCCACAGCTCAGAGATGCTTCTTGCAACTGTGCCCAGGATCTCACTGCTGCCAATAAAACCAGCTCAGGGTGGATGCCTGAAGTGCCCTGATGTGCATTTGCCAAATTTTTTGCGGCTGGATTAACTGCACTGGAGTGGGGAAAGAGAGTGGGGACTTGAGAGGATGCAGGAAACAATACAGATTTTATTTCTTCCTGGGTTAAAGGCAATGACTTGTTTCAGGTTGCAGCATAAGGCAGGAAGAAAGAGGAAAGGAGCTGTTGTTTGCTGTGAAGAACCCCAGGGACACCCAGATCAACCAAACCTGAAAGAAAAGGAGCCCCAGTTCCAGAAATTGCACCAGAAATGGGGGGTGAGGTGCTGCCCTCACTTCTGCACCATTAGACCAATATCCCTCACTTCAGTTAAATGTGCCTGCATGGCCAATTGGTTTTCCTAAAAATAAAGTCAATTGGAAATCACAATTTCCAATTGTGATTCCAATTCCAACTGTCTTCCAATTCCAGCCTAAAAAAGAAATACAGAAATCCCTGCCCAGCATCCTGTCCTAAGGGTCTGTATTTCCAGGGATCTGGAGTGCTGCTGATGGGACTGGGCTTCACCTCCCTCCTATTTGATCCATCCTGTGGAAAACTCAGCGTGCCCAGGGTGAAAATCCAGCTGGATAAAATAAATGTCTAATCTCTTACAACACCCAGTAAAACAAAGGTGCACGGAAGATTGACTTTTATCGCAAATTTACCACAGTTGATTTTTCCAGCTGAGGATCTTCCTTCTCTGCTGGGCCTTAAATTTGTCTGCAGGAAAGGACTGTGGAGAGGGAAGGCAAATGAGTGAAGGTGTGAAATCAATATACATAAACTCAATGGCCCTGAGCCTCCAGGCTGAGGCTTTAGTTGGCTGCACTTCATGCAAAACGACCTGAGACCCCTCTATTTGACTCCAGGCAAGCCTTCAGACAGACCTTTCACCTTCCACCTCTGCTAATTCATCTTGGCTTTGTGTTTATGGACAACAAATTCAGCTTTTTGTCCCCAGAGAAGCTGGAATCATGGCAGGGGAGGGAGAGGCAGGGCCTGCCATGCTCTGTTGCCAGCCCAGGAGGGCAATCCCTGTCCCAGAAGCTCATGCAGGATATTTAACTTTGGTATCAGATTTCCTTCCAGCTCAAAAGATACCACAGTATGTCTGCATGTGTGCTCTGAGCTGGAATATATCAGTTAAATCCCATGGGTTTTAAAGGACAGGTGTATCCATTAATGCTCTGGCTTCCTATCAATTCATTTATTTCATCTGCATGAGTGGCCTAGGTTTAAATAACTTGTGTTTGCTACAAGAAACTGTGAGCAGGAAGAGCCAACAGAGACATTTCCAGGGAAACTTTAGAGCCTCTTCCAGTGCCTAAAGGGGCTCCAGGAGAGCTGGAGAGGGGTTTGGGACAAGGGATGGAGGGACAGGATGCAGGGAGTGGCTTCCCACTGGGAAAGGGAAGATTTAGATGGATATTTGGAAAGCATTCCTGGCTGCGAGGGTAGGGAGGGGCTGGGATGGCATTCCCAGAGCAGCTGTGGAAGTGTCCAAGGCCAAAGGTTGGAGCACCCTAGGACAGTGGAAGGTGTCCTCGATCATGGCAGGGGTGGCACTGGTGAGCTTTTGGCTCCCTCCAACGTAACCTTCGACTGTTTAACTGCTCCAAACGCAGCCGGTGCAGCAGTGAGGTCAAAGCCGACAGCCCCGAGACTCTGTGGAGCCCCGGTCTTCAGCCGCCCTCAGCCGCGCTCCCTCAGGGCCCGGCCCGCACCCGGCGCTCCCTCAGGGCTCGGCCCGCTCTCCCTCAGGGCTCGGCC
>JAHLSL010000094.1:1132503-1158499 GCA_025920805.1 Petroica traversi | reverse complement strand
AATTCCAGAGCCAGGACAAACTGCCCCTCAAAAGAGGAATTCCAGAGCCAGGACAAACTGCCCCTCAGAAGATGAATTTCACAGCTGCCCAAATGCCCGGGCTGCCCTTCCCTGCTTGTTTGCCATGAACAACCAGATGTGCCAGGTGTCTCCAGTGCCACAGGCAATGCCATCAACATTCCCTCCATGGAAAATACCTCTCTAGATGTGCCCTTCCTTTGTGTTTTCCCAGCCATGGGCAGGCTCAGAGCCACCCTGGATGGTCTTTCTGTCCCACCATTGCTCCCAGCAGAGCCTTGCAGGAATTCCTATCCACCCCTAAGTGCTGCATTCCCAGAATTATCAGCAGAATCAAAGATTATCCTGAGATGGAAGAGACCCACAAGAATCTTTAGGTCAAACTCCTGACTCTGTGCACGACACCCCAAAAATCCCATTACGTGCCTAGTAGTCCATAATAGGAATAATAATAGTTCAAAATAGGGTTGTGGACTCTGCCAGGACCCTGCCAGGTCCTGAGAGCCCCAGCCCTCCCTCCTGACACCCCTGCAAGGGTTAACAGCAGGGCTGATGCCCAGGAAGGGTGGAAGGTGCCCACAGCAAAACAAGTGATGTTCCCAGATAGTTTTGTTTGATCAATGCTATCAGGCTGATAGATTGTTCAGGGAAGCTTTTTATCTCAGCCCTCACATCTGTTCTGCATTTGGAGGCAGCCTGAGAGGCTGGGGGTGCAGAGCAGGTGCTGTGAGTGTCTGGTGAACATTAGGGAACGTTCACTCAGAGGCTCCAGAGCTGCCAAAAAGTGCACTGATTGGACAGATGTTACTTCATTACTGTCAACTCGTCATCCTGGATGTTTTAAGGGAACAGTTGTTTGTTAAGGAAACACAGCTGTTACCAAGAAATTCGTTTTTCCTTTCCTCTTCTTGGCTGCAGGGCAGAGGAAGAGCCCAAGGTACCTGGGCACTGCAGAGCCACTTTTTGGGCAGCTCCCTGTGGGCAAGGAGGGGGCACAGGACTGGAAGGACCTTGCCTGGTCACCTGCCCCCCATTGCCTCAGGGCTGATCCTAATTTAAAATTCTCCTGGATGTGTTTTCCTTACCTGGTGTTCAGAATTCCCAGTGCTGGAAATCATCTGGCACTGATGTTCCTGTTGTGGGGTCGCTGCTGGAGCCTTGCAGTGGAGGTGGCTTTGACCTTCCTCCCATCCAGCTGCAGGGCAGATCTTCCAGAAATTATCCCCAAAGTAGGATTTGTTTCAAGGACCTGCACGGGAGGGGAATTGGAACACATGGAAAACAGGAATTCCCACCTGGAGGGCACATGCAGGAGGACTGGATCTGCTTTATCTGATTGCACACCTTCCAGAAAAAGGGTCTGTAGGCTTCCCTCTGGTGTTCAGGCTGGGTTTCATCCAGAAATCCTCATTGGGAATGTCAAACCTGTGCTTTCTGGGGCACAGCACTCCTGTCTCATCCCACAAGAGCAGTGCTGGGAGCACCCTGCAAAAATAGGGAACAGCTTTGGTGCACAGCTGATCTCCTGATCTCTGATCTCCTCTCACCTGAGTGAGGATCAGCACCAACCAGGTCTTCTCCATCCTCTGCCCTCAGTCCTTCTCTCCTTTGGACAGAGCCAATTGCAGCCCACGATTGTTAAGGATTAATTATTAATCCCTGCTGTCCTGTGGTGCTGGGTGGGAGGCAGAGGTTGCTCCAAACCCTCAGTGGGGTTCTTGGAGGAGAAGGTGGGCATGGATGCAGTGACAGCCCCTGGATCCAAGCCTGGGAGTGGATATCTGCTGCAATTTCGGGAGCACTCATCAGCAAACTCCTGCTTTTTGAGGGATCTAACCCAGAGCCAGGCTCATTTTGCTTTTCCCTGCAGCTGAGTGGGAACTGCAGCTGATCTAAGCACCCTCTGTGAGATCTCCAGAGCAGGATCCTGGAGCCACAGAGTTGTGCCAGCTCAGGCAGCCTCTGATCAATTCTGAGTCCTCATCCCACCATCAATTAGCACAGTAACTGATTGCCCTGCCCCTGCCCAGCTCTAGCCATACGTCTTCCCACAGCCCCGTTCTCCCTTATCGATTTTTACCCTCCAGCTTTTCCGCTTTGATCGATTCCGAGAGGAACGTGCAAATGAGGAGTCAAACATCTTTATGACCTGAGAACTTATCAAAGGAATTCACTGCTCCTAACAACCCCCCTTCGGTGCTGGGTAAGCATTTACCAGCCGATATTTGCTGGCAGGAGGAGCAGGCTGCTCATCCACAGGGATGGAACAGATCCTTCATTCAGCTCATCCCAAGGCTGCGGGCAGAGAAAGAAGTTGGCTCCATTTTACACCTCTTTATTTCTGTTTTCAGCTCAGGTGCTGCTCTGGGGGCAGTAAGTCCCCCAAACCCAAGTTTTTATCACTGGGGAGTCCTGCAAAGCTCTCAGGGATGGGTACCTGAGAGCAGCTCCTTGGTGTCAGGGAGAGGCTGGAAGATGATCCTGAATATCAGAATCTGAGCTTCAAACACTCCAGGAATCAGGCACTGGAAGGAGATGCTGAAAGAAGAGAGAAAACACCAACAGAAATATGGTGCAGTGCTTGCTAATCATAGAGCCATAAAATCACCTAATCATAAAATCACAGAATTGTAAAATAATAGAATCTAAAATCATAGAATCTAAAATCACAGAATCACAGGATTGGAAGAGTTTGGGTTGGAAGGGACCTTTCAAGGTCATCTGGTCCAACCCCCTGCCATGAACAGGAGCAGCTTCCACCAGACCCTCTAGACAGAGGAACCATTGAATTCTTTGGTGGGATTCCAGCCATGCCCAACTTCTCCCTGCCAAGCAAATCATGAGTTTAAAGGCTGCTGACACTGATGGTTTTATGGAAATACACACATTTTGAAGGAGGCAGAAAGCTATTGATTAAATTAATTAATTAAATCTCCTCCAAACCAAGACAGAGCCAACCAAACCTGCCATGGGAGCAGCTCCTGTCCCAACACAGGTCACCTTTCCAATGTGACCCTCAGCCAGGTCATGGCCTGGAGAATCCCTCTCCTGGAGCACAAGTCTCCTACCAACAAGGCAGGAACAGACAGGAAAATAATTCCACGCTTGAAATGAGAGGTCACAACCTCCTCAGGCTGCTCAAGATTTGCAAAACCACCAAGGACTGGTGATTTTTAGGAGTCCCCAGTGGTTCTCTATTGTCAATAAACAGAACACTGTGAGCCAGTGTTCCCCTCCAGTCCCAAAAACTGGGAATTCCCAGCCTGAAGTTCTCTCCTAGCCATGCCCCTGGAATGGCAGGCAAGGTGCTGCAGTACCTGAACACCAGGATTTCCTTGGGTGATTAATGTTAAATAAAAGTTGAAAGCTCTTTGCAGTTACAGCTGGAGCCAGAGACTTTGAGGAGGAATCTGCTGAAAATGAGTTTTATATACTGACTGGCTGAATGGATAATTAAACAAATAACAAAAGTGAAATGCAATTTTGTTCTACCTCCTGGGAACATTATTGTTAGTTTATTCTTCTTATCAAAAGACTTAAGGAAAAAAAAAACCCCAACAAAACAACAATGCAATTGAACAATATTGCTTTTGTAAACAATTTGAAAATCCAATAACTGTAAAACTTATGACATGTTATTAAAATGTCTTATTTTTTTTCCCTCTACAAGTGAGAAAGCAATTCCAATCTCAGATGTTATAATTTAATTATACACTTTAGGTTCTAAAGACACCATAATTCTTAGCACTGAATACTTTCCATTTAATGTCCTTCTGGCATGTTTGAGGAGCTCAGGCTTTGCTGAGCACGTTGGTCCAGTCTCCCAAAATCTCTGCTCTTCCCAGGGAGAGCAGGAGGCCACCACGCCTCCCCAGTGTCCCCACAGCTCCCTGGGGACACTCACACAGCCCTGGGGTACCTGGGAAGAGGACATGGAGAAGGAAAAATTTTGTGGAGACCCCACAGCTCCTTCCAGGATCTGCTCCTTCCAGTTCCTTCATCAGGAACTGGAGTGACAGGACAAGGGGGAATGGGTTCAAACTGAAAAAAGGTATGTTTTGATTCGATTTTGGGAAGAAATCCTTCCCTGTGAGGGTGGGGATGCCCTGGCACAGATTCCCAGAGAAGCTGTGGCTGCCCCTGGATCCCTGGAAGTGTCCAAAAGGCCAGGTTGAACATGGGGTGGGACAAGATGAATTTTAAGGTCCCTTCCAACCCAAACCATTCCAAGATTCTATGATTTGGGAACGGTGAGTGGAGAGGATGGTGAACCCTGAGTGGGGAAATGGTGGCCTGGAGAACCAGGACAGGAGAGCTGAGCCAGGACCACCCAAATCCCACCACACCAGGTCCTTGTCAGTGCTTCCAGGATTCTCAACCTGGCTGTTCCCTGTCTGCCATCTCTCATCCCTCTCCTCCCCACTTGGATGCAGATTTGAGGGTCTTCAGCAGGACCCACCCCTGCAGCAAGAGAGCTCCCAACACAAGAACTAATTGGAACAAAATTTAAATGCTAACAAATAAATAAAGGCAAGCTACAGTGCCCTGGTAATAAGATACCTTTGGATGTTCATTACGCTGGATTTCCAGGCAGTTAAATAGTTTAATGCATTTCCCTTTGGCTTGCATATCAATCTTGGAGCCTGTCTGGAAGCTGCTTCCCATCCTCCCCAGTCCTACATTTCTGGAAAATGCCAGCACCAGCAGTGGCTCCCACCAGGTAGGGGCTGTGATCCTGTGACAGCAGCAGCCTGGGGATAATTGATGGCAAGTGATTGCCAGCATGTGATGATTATCTTGTCGGGTTGTCTGTGAGACAATTAATGGCAATGAAAAGAATTCCTTTAATTAATCATTTCCTGAAAATAAACGCATCAGAATAAAATAAATCACCCAGCTCCTGCTAAAAATGGGTTGCTGGCAAAGGCTGCTGCGTGTTAGTGATGGAGCTGATGGTGGGGAAGAGGCAGCAGAGAGGCTGAAATGGAAGTGGTGCCAATCTCCCTCCAAGGCTTGGAAATGAGGGAATGGACTGGTGTCAGTAATGGATCAGCTTCAGGGGCCCCAAAATGAGTGGGATGATGAGGTTTGGTGGCTCAGCCATGCTTGGAGCTGGGATTTCATGGAGAAGCACAGGGATGTTCCTCACTGCTCTGTTCTCCATGGCAGCAGAGCCCCTGGGAATGGGAGCACGGATTGGTGTGGGGTGTGCTGCACCCCTTGTTCCTGCCCTGACCACCAAAGCCCTTTGCTTTCTGTCCTTTCGCTCCCAGGACTCAGATTTCCAATCCGTGGTGGCCTCAACCCAGATCCTGCTGCAGCAGAGCCCCCGGAGCTGCTCCCTGTGCCCCTGATGCTCAGCCTTCAATTCCCACAGTGTTCCTTTGCTCCCAACCCTCCCAGAGCCACAAATCCTGCCACAAATTCCCTTGGAATGCTGTATATCCATGCAGGTGGACCTGGATGAGCCCCATCCAGCATCCCCAGATGGCATTTGGGGGTTTGAGATGCCAAAAGAGCTCCTGCTTCCCAAAAAACTCCTTGTGAGAAAGCATTTCCTAGGGATGAGCCCACCTTTAGCTGCTGCCAGGTTATGGGGTGTAAATCAGGCAGAATTCCACCTTCAGAGAAAACAATGGGCAAGGGGAAAAAAGAAAACAGGTAGGTGCTAAAAATAATCATAAATAACCCCACACAAAACGTGTCACAAACTGAGGGCATTTTAAGAATGCAGAAAGTTTCTAAAATTAATTTTCTTCATTTTGCTTTATTAAAATTGCTTTCATTTATCTCCCGTGTTAAATATTTTATTTTTCCATATTAATGGCTGCAATTTCTACTGCAGCTTGTTTCTGTCATTAACACTGTACAAACTTAATATCATTAGTAGTTTTTTCCCTTAATTATGTGAGTGGAGAAGAAAAACATCAAAGTTTCCGTGAAATTGGAATAGTATATCTAAATTGCCTCATGTTTATTTTAACATTAACAGTAAATGAAGCTAATGGGCTTTTATATTATTAAAAGCAGCCATTTGTGTCCTGCCTGCTGTAATGTATAGCAAAGCTTTAAAAGATGTTAAATAATTAGTTATTTAATAGGGATGCACAAAATAGATCAAACAAAAGGCAAACTTCCTGCAAGCAGCAACTTTGGATGGAGCCAGGGCCCCTTTGTGATGCCTCAGAATTGGGGTTTTTTCCTGTCCCACTGTTATTCTGATTGCTCTTATCTCCTGCAGGCCCAGAGGGGCACCAGCCTGGGGACATCGTGCCTGGAGGTGACAGGGATGGCATCCATGGAATGATGGCACTGGGAGTGACAGGACAACTGGGAGGGGTTCAGCTGAAAGAGGGGAGGTTTTGCTTCGATTTTGGGAAGAAATCCTTCCCTGTGAGGGTGGAAGTTGCCCCTGGATCCCTGGAAGTGTCCAAGCCATGTTGGACAGGGCTTGGAGCAGCTCCTGCCCACACTCAGGGACAGCACTGACCTTTCCTCATCCCTGGAAAAGGCTCCTCTGCCCCAGGAGGTGAAGGGGGAGATGCCAAAAAAAACCCAAAAACCCACAGGATGCCAAGGGCAGCCTCAAGCACTGGGGTGTCCCTGTGTGAGCCAGCACTTGCCAAGCATAATCCAGGAGTTGTTTACTCCAAAATTCCCACTCATAAAGGCACCCTCCCTTCCTGGGAAAAGCCTCTCTGATGTGAGCAGCAAACATCATGGATGTGAGGAGCAGCATTCCCTGTTGGGGAAGATGAAATAGGAAAGCCTTAGAGATATGATTGCCTTGCAAAAGATGCTGGAAATATGGAAAGTAGAATCGAAATTGAGATGAAGACAAGGTTTGAGTTGAAGAGTAACTCAGAAACAATGGCAGAGCTGGCTGAAGGGAATCCTCCTTCTTGATAGAACAATGCCCTCTGCCCAGGCAGGGCCAAAGGGCAGAGCAAACCCTGCCTGCCTGGTAGGAGATTCCAAAAAGCAGTTTTTTAAGGTTTAAAATATAACCCCGTACGCTAATGTGATGATTCTTATTGTATTATATTGCAAATATTGTAGAGTTTGTAGCTTGTCTCAGATTGGTTAAAGAGAATTAGAATATTCAACAGAGAAGATGATTTATTGTATTGTAAATGGTAAATTGGTCCTTTTTTGCTCTCTCTTTTTACCTCTTTCTCTCTCTCTCTCTGGGCTGCTCTGAGCTGTGTCTTGCAGCCCAGCAGCCTCTCACACCCACGCTCTTTCACAATAAACTCCCATGCTCTAAACCCATCTTTAGAGATCTCTCGTTTCTATTTTACCCTCAGAACCAAATCCCACAGAGTTCAATCCTACAATTCCCTCCATCACTCCTCCCTCGGATGAGCCTCTGGATTTCAGCACAAGGACAAGCTCCAGAGCAAGCTGCCAACCTGGGGCCAAATCACAACATTCCAAGAGAATATTTGGATATTTTGGCTGTCTGTCCAATGGGGAGGAGCTGCAGGATCAGCACCACTTTCCTGGATTCCCATGAGGCAGCACAAACTCCATTCCTTTATCACCTGTGATGGCACAGGATGACAATTAAACACCTCCTGGTGTCACCTCACACTTTAAACCCACCATTAACAACCTTTATCTCCTTTTCCCATTTTTTTTTTCTGTGTTGGAGAGATGGATGGACTCAAATCACCCCCAGAGAGAAGGGGTGTGCAAATGACAGCACTTCTCTCTTCCAGCCTATTAGTGCTGTTAAAAATGTGCCTGGAATTAAGAACAATAACAAACTACTGCAGCTTAAATAAAATCAATAGCAAGTGGCAGATTAGCAGAAGGCCTTGGGAAAAGCTGGGAGAACACAGGGAGGGGAGAACACCTGGGAATGACAGAAAACTCTGGTGCTCCCTGGCTTAATTCAAGAAGGGATTGACTCCCAGGGGTGATTTTCAGTTTGCTGCTCATCTCAAAGCATCTCCCCAAGGATTTTTTTTTGAGCACCAAACCACCCCCAGCCTCCAGTGTAACTCCAGCCCTGGCAGGCAGAGCAATGCTATTTCCTATGGAAAACCATCGGGGTAGGGATCACTCTGCCTCTCTGCACATGTAGGGCTGGCAGAAAATAAATAAACTGGCCCTGGACTGCAAGCCACAGGAATCTGTCATGTGAGGAGGAGTGGAGAGGGGAGAAATCACCGTGTGGTTGTCAATTCCATCAAGGAAAAGTAGTTCACACCAGCAGAGTGTGAGTTTGCACCCGGCTGAAGGGCCCAGTTGCTCTTTCATCACTCCCAGGCTCATGGCTGGACTGGAAAAAGGAGCCCCAGAAGGCAAACACAGCTTGGACAAAGCAGTCCAGGAGAGGAGGGAGCTGGGGGAATCCCTGTGGGGAGAGGAGGGGCTGTGCCAAGTGGTTTTGCTTCAGGGAAAGGAGGAGGTGGAGTGGGAGAAGAGAGGAATTGCTTAGGGAGAGATGGGGTGTCCCTAAAACTTCCAGATTGAGGATCTTGGGATGGCACCACACTTGGAATTGGAAACCAGAGAGGTCTCTGAGCCCTTTGCCCTGCTGGGCATGGCCTCCCTCACTGAGAGCCAGACTCAAACAGGACACCAGGTCCCAGCTGAGGTCCCAGCTTCAACCCCAGGGAGCTCCAGCAGCCAGGAGCAAAAGGACAAACCCATCACCCCTGGTGTGAAGCAGCACTGGGCACCCTGGGACAGTGCAAGGTGTCCCTGTCCCTGGCAGGGTTTGGAATGAGAGGAGCTCTAAGGTCCCTTCCCACCCAAACCATTCCCTGATTGTGACCTGCTCCTGTTCCCAGCTGCAATTTTGGGGAGATTCTGCACTTCCAGCAGCATCCCTGCTCCCCACCCCACAGTGGGTACCCCTGGCCCCTCACCCAAGGCAGCAGTGACCAGGAAGCCACCTTGGGAAGGCAGATTTGTCCCCTTCTGTCCCACACCCACCAGGAGCGTGGCCTGAAAGGGAGGATAATTCCAGGGAAGTGGCAACTTTCCTTCTGCTTAACTTGCTTTGGAAGGAGCAGTTGGGGGTACTAGAGAAACTAATGTAAGGTAATGTAATCATTTACAGAAGATTTGTGGTAAATGAATGTTTGGCCTCTGTCCAGGCACGCAGCCAGGGCTCATTACGCCCGAGGAGATGGCAGGGAAAGCTTTCCAGGGCCACTGTTTGTCTTTCATTTCATCTCATGTCTGACCCTCCTGACCTCGCTGAAGGCTTTGCTTTTGCAGGGCTGGCTTTCAAACGGGATTTCTGAAAGGCAGCTCTGCAAAAGCTCCTTGTGCTGGGCCCTTGGAGTGGTAACGAGCTGCAGCTTTCCCAAACTCTGCCACTTTAGTGAAGAACAGATTTTTTTTTTTTTTTAATGGTTATTATTATTTTTTTTCCACATGAAAACAGCAGCGAGGGCCCTGGGATAGGGTAACTTAGCAACTCCACCGCAGGGATTAGGAAAATTGACTCCAGACCAAACTAAAACAGCAGAGTTTCCTGTTTTGAGCCACTCTGGACTATATTAAAATTATTTATGAAAAGAGTAAGAGGGAGGGGAAGGATGGGGAGCTGGGGCTGCTGCTGGGGGAGATGAGCCTGGGGGGATTTTTTTCATCCCTCTACTGAGCTCACAGCAGGGATGGGAGGAATATCAGGGGATGCTGAGCAGGAACTCAGCATCAGCACCAGGGATCACCTGCTCATGCAAAGCTTGGGCCAGCAAATCTGTCCCTCTAAAAACACTGGGAAGTTGGGAGTTCCTGGGATAAAATGGATGGAGACCACGAGCAAACACTGGCCCCTCATCCCCCGTGGGGACTCCACCACCCCAGAGCCTGCTCTGTGTGACAGGATTGAACCAGGGGGTGGAGAAATGGGGCCACCAAGGTTTTGAGGGAGCTTTTTCACTTTTTTTGGCTGTTCCCATTGCAGAGCCCTGGAGATGTGCAGGGAGAGCTGAGGCTTGAGCCCTCCCAGCTGTGCCAGGGAACCCCACCAGATCCCAGAATCTTGGAATCCCAGGAAGGTTTAGCTGGAAAGAATATTAAAGGGACACCTTCCACTACCCCAGGTTGCTCCAAGCCCCATCCAGCCTGGCTTTGGACACTGGGGATGAACACCAGTGGACTGGCACAGCCCCTTTGCTCCCAAATTTTCCCTGCTGGGAATTTTCTTCCACTCCTCCCAGGGTGCCCTTGTGGTCAGGATGTGGCAGCTCCATTTTCTTTTATTGTTACAGATTTCAAAGAGCAGCTTTTGTTGTAGGCTTTTTTTTTTGAGGGGGGGAATGAAATTGAGTAAAAAGCAGTTCTGGTGTCAAACTTCCCAAGGGAGAAGAAAAAAAAGATAAAGAAACCAAATGGAAAGAGCAAAGAGATTGCTTAAAATGATCAGATGGCTTGAAGCAGCCTTTTCCCAGAATTTCCATGTTCCAAACCTTCCTGGGAGCATGTTCAGGGAATCTAAAAGATGGTGACTGTGCTGGAAAGCTCCACAGAGGAGAAATCAGCTAGAAAATGTCATTGCAGGTTGGTTAAAACGGGCTGAGGACCTTCCCAGCATGGTCAGATCCCTGCTGGAGTGTCCAAGGCCAGGCTGGACAGGGCTTGGAGCACCCTGGGACAGTGGGAGGTGTCCCTGCTATGGCAGGGGTGGAATGGGATGAACTTTATGTCCCTCCCAACCCAAACCACCCCAGGATTCCATAATTTATCACCCTAAAGCAGCCATGCCTTGAACGTGCACAAAGCAAATCCTAAAGGCAGAGAAAAAGTCCCTTGTCAGAGCCCAGCTCTGCTGCCATTTATCTTCTACTCCTTAAGACATATTAAAATAGATTTAAAAAGACTTTTAAGGGTGTTTTTTTTTCCTCTTTAAGGAACACATTAGTGGCTTTTGTTTTAATTAAAATAGGTATTGAAATCCTCCATGAAGCTTCAGTGGAATTGTTACAGACTGCAGTTCCCTTACGTGCAGAGCAGCCAAAATGTAGCTGCTGTCTTGCAACGAGGCAGAAGCCTTATTAATTTAGTTCAATCAAATCAAAGCTGCTTTAATTTACAAAGCAATAAAATCTGCAAGCATCACTTTAGATCAAAGAACTAAAAACAGCCTCAACACAAGTGGAATGTTTATTTTGTACAATGGTCCATAACTGCATTTATGTGATTTAAAAGCTTTTTGAAGCATGTGATAATATTACATGCATATAGAATTGTGTCCTTGTTGTGGATCATTACTCCCCACAGAGACCAAAAAGCATTTGCTGTTCAACCCCTACCTAAAATATTTCCTTTTACATTATTTTTTTTTCCCTCCCTTGCCTTAAATGGGATCTCTATGGTAATTTTTTTTGTGGGGCTGTGATGCAAAATCATTTACTAAAAGGGATGCTGGATGGCATAAAGAAAACTCAGCCACTTTTTCAACTTTGGGTGAAGGGGATATTTGACATTTTCAGAGGTTTCACTCAAGGAACACAAATTTAGGAGCCTAACCTCACCACGGCTGTGCAAAACACCAAGCAAAAAGAGATTTTTTTGTTGTAGGGCCGAATTCCATCCTCCTATAGATCTCAAATAGATCTGAAAGAGGTCGAGGAAAAATGGGGAGAGCATGAACTGGGATGGGTGTGAGATGCCCCAATCTCCTGGTGTTCCAAGAGGCCACCAAAAAAGGAGCAGAGAGAGCCCTAAAAGCGTTTTTAGGTTTCAGCCGGGTGTCTGTAAATAATCCGGTGCAACAATGCCCCCTCTACTGTACTCGGCAAGGAATGAAAAGTATTTGCACGGTAACAAAGGAATTTAATGGCTTGGAAAATGACTGGTTTTCCCCGAGCATCCAGCTCGGGGTTGGAAAAATCTGCACCAAAGTGCTGAAAAATTGAACTCTGCTTCTCACCTAAGCCCTAAATCCTTCCAGATGTGGGCTGGGGGAATATCTGGAGCTCTGAAAGAGCCACCCCAGAGGGCTGGCAGTGTTTGCCAGCATTGTTTGGATCACCAGCACAGCATTTTCTGCCTCTTGCGTATTTTTGTTGATTTAGGAATATTTCTGCCAGAGTTTTTTTGGATTCTGCTTTCCCCCAAACCCTGAACTGAACATTTTCTCCTTTTTTTTTCTTCCGTTGATGTTTTCCTCAGAGCGGGAGATGGTGGCAAAAACAGGGGAGTGCCACGAAAAAGAGTTGAAATCCAAGCCTGAGTTTTTATATATTAAAAAAAAAAAAAAAATGAGCACTGAGAAAATCAATTGCAGTGGAACGATGGAAAACTCATGGAACTGCCACGGCTTTCTAAGAAAAACCCCAACTCAGCCAGAGTCCTGTGTGCCACGGCTGGCTTTGTGAGCAGCAATGAGCCCGCCAGAGCTGGAATAAAGGACAATATACCACTAAAAAGTGCTTTTTAGATGTTTTTAGTGAAGTTCAGTGTTTTTGTGAACCGTTCTGAGTTCCAGCCGTGCTGGCCCGTGATTTTCTGCCTCCCTCCCCTTGCTGACATCCCCACGGCAGAAGAAAAAAAAAAAAAAAAAAAGCCAATTAAAGCCGGGTGGATTTTTAAAATTTTAGAGTCACTGTAAATAATCTGGAGCATGAATTACGCAGCGAGGGCGGCGGTAATTGCCGGCTTCTTCACTTTTTATTAGCGGCAGCACCCTGGGAGCTGCTTTATTGGCCCATTCGGCTGGGAAAGAGCCGTGCTGGGGACAAAGTGCCCTCCCTAAATCTGCCTGCGGGGCGTTTACCTGCCTGGCATCACTGCTGCCCCCAGCCCCAGCGGTGATTTAAGCACTTCAGGCCTCGAATTCGGTGTTTTCCCCGAGCTCTGGAGATCTCCGGGCGTTTTTATCCCAATTTCTCCGAGATACTGACCCTGTTTGCATCCAGCGGGAGCCGAGCTCCCATTCACGGCTCTGCCATTCAAAGCCAAACCCTTCATTCACTCCTGCTTTGGTTGAGGGAGTGAATGAACCATCCTGGTGGAAAAAAAACACAGGAGCATCCCCCTGCTGCACCCGCAGGAAAAAACCTCTCCCTGCCACCTCTCCCAGAAAATGTTCATGTTATAAACGCATATTATAGTGGTGGTTTTTTGCAAATAATGAATGCTATGTGTATAATACTGATCCTTGTAGAAGCAGTGTTTAAATGTAGCCATTCTAGTTTTACTTAATAGTTGAGAAATAACTAACATTGCTATGTGAAATATCACTCACAAACCACCCCTCAAGCAAGGGGATTTACTCCTATCGAGATATTCCTGTATAAGAGACCCCTCTGCCAAATTGACAGACAACTATACAAACTTCTACTTCTATCAAGATATTCCTGGATAAGAGACTCCTCTACCAAATTGACAAACAACTATGCAAACTTCTGCTTCTGTCAAGATATTCCTGGATAAGAAGCTCCTCTGCCAAATTAACAAACAACTATATAAATTTCTACTTCTATCGAGATATTCCTGGATAAGAGACCCCTCTGCCAAATTGACAACTATGCAAACTTCTACTTCTATCAAGATATTCCTGGATAAGAGACTCCTCTGCTGGGAATTGACAAAGGACTAACTGAATTCTTCAAAAGCACTTCATTAGAATTATACAACGAGCTGTAACAGTAAAAAAGTATATAAAGAAAGTCTCTCTCTAGGAAAGGTGAGCACTGGCTCTGTGCCAGCACACCCGGCGTCCCGGGACGCTGTAATTCCTTTGCCTTGTCTTTGTCTTTTCTTGTTGATTTTTTATTAAAAACCTTTTAACTTTAAGAGAAAAAGACCTCGTTTTTAACATTCCCAACACTCCAGCCCGTCCTGCTCCGCTACCTATTAATGAAAGCAGCAGCATCCCCTCCCTCCCCTGCTCGTCCTTGACTCTCTCGAAGATGGCTTTATAAAGCACAGCAAACTTGGGCGGCGGCAGATGGCAGATAAGTAGGAATGGTAAATAGTTTTAATTACTGCATAATGTAAGCGAGACAATAAAGGGGGAAAGAGAGTGGCAGCAAGCTGCTGCCATGGCAGCCCTGAAACTGTTGTGGGAGCCGATTTTTCTGCGAGGCAGCATGTGCTGCTTGCAGTCTTAGGAGGGCTTTAAAAAGAGAACGCCGAAAAATATTAATTGCACGGCTCATCTGCCCATCCATCTTCGGCAGCGAGTCACACGCTTCCTTAATTTCAGGGGAACCGTTTGCAAATGGGAATCATGCAAATGAGTATTTTAGCTATTCATTTGTTTTACTGCGAGTGCTTTGTGAGCAAATGGCCTCCAGCTTGCAATGAATTAAAAGACACGGGCACTGGAGACCGATTTTTAATACAAAGTCTTGACACAGAGACGACCCCGACCGGCAACACAGAAAATGTTGGCATAGCAACTTTGGGCATTTTCATGCAAATTGGCTCCTGTATGGATGATACCAGTGCAGTGTTTTCCTTCAACTAATCATCATAAAATTAGTTTCACTATATTTAAATGCTCCTACTTAATGCATTATATCCATATGCATGAAATTGCCTCGGCTAATGCAGTACATAAAATGCCAAAGATACAATGAATAGCCAAATTGCAAACAGTTATGTTATCTGCCCATAAAAAACTCCTTTTCCCCTTATTGAATGCGTGGGCCCCAGAGGCATCTATCACAAATTGCTATTAATGCACACACTCACACTCACACACTAAACACCTACATTTAAGTAACACTGAGGCTCTTATGCAACCAAAATCTGAATTCTTTGTGCTTGGTGTTGTCTGTGGTTGTGCTCATCAGCTTTGCAGGGAGATGGACAAGAAGTTCTATTATTTCTATTTTATAAACAGTTTTCTAAACTTCAAGAAATGACATTTCGCATGAAACCAACCTGAGTTGCATCCCACTGCTTCTTGCAATGCTCAGGAGGAAAGGGAGGAACTTCTGAATTTCCTTGCCTTTGATGATTTCATCCCAAATTCTGCTGCTAAACTGCACCTAGGGGCTTTTTGAAAAAAAAAACAAATTTATTTTTTATACTTTGACAACAATGATTGAAGGACAGATTTGTCCTGCACGTGTCTTTGTTTAACAATTTCCTCTTCAATTTGGGAGGAGGAATTGCCAGTGACTTCCCAAGGGGCTCTTGGATGTCCCCAAACACCACGTTCCTCTCTTGTGGAGGGCTCTGTGCACCAGGCAAGGTTTGCAGGACAGACTGACAGGATATTTTGTCTGTCTGAAGCACTGGGGGACAACAAATCCTGAGGCAAACTTTACATCCTGCTCAATGCTGCTGGGGGAGTTCTGGCTCTGGAAATCCCAAGGGAAATCAGGGGGGAAATCCCTGTCCCACCTAGGAGAGGTTTGGGATGGATCTCTGATTCTGTGGAAGGGACAAAGGGGACCATCAGGGAGGGGCTGAAATCTCTCTGCTCCCTGAGTACATAAAACAAGTCCCCAAAAGTGCAAAAGAGGAGCAGAGCCAGAGTTCCACAGATGGGAAAGGTCCCAAAGGACCAAATCCAGCACCTACACTGGATACTGTGCATCCTCTTCATCACAAAACATCTGACTGGGGGCACATTTTAATTTCTCTGTGTAATATTCTATAGAATCGGGGCCCAAATGCACTTCCAGGAAATATCAATTTTGAATGCTGAAAATATGGGTGGGCCCAAGGCAGCAGCAAAGAGCTCTTTGGAGGCTTTTAGGAAATCTCTGATTGTTGAACAATTATGGAATCAGAAAATCCTGAAAGCTCATCCAGATCCATCCCTGCCAGGGGCAGGGACACTTTCCACTCTTGGAACACTCCCAGGGATCCAGGGGCAACCACAGCAAATCTGAGAATTCCAGCCCAGCCAGAATTCCTTCCCAAAATCCCACCCAAATCTCCCCTTTCCCACTCTGAAGCCACTCCCTGTGTCCTGCCCCTCCATCCCTTGTCCCCAATCCCTCTCCAGCTCTCCTGAGGGTTTGGAATTCTGCAATTCCCTCTGTGTGCATCTCCTCAGTGGTTTGGTGCCACTGCACAGAGATAAACCACCTTTACCTCATCACTCAAGGACTAATTGCAAGATGATTTAATTAAAGCATACCTCTCCTTCCCCCAAGTTAGTTGTATTTCATATTGCTCTAGCAGGAGCAATTTGCAGGAATTAAGCATTGCTGGAGTGCTACAGGTGCAGTGCAAGAATAAAAAGCCCTTCCTGCAGCAGCAGCAGGCAGTGCCACCAGAGCTCCCTGAAATCTCTCTAAATGACTCATTAATTCAGCAAATGCTGCACTTTGCAGCAAACATTCAAATGAGCCACAAAGAGGCCGGTTTCAAAACTTGCAGGTTATTCATAATTGCTCAATGAACACTTCATGCAAATGGATTTCAGCCCAAAGTGCTGCCTTTTGAATGTTCCCTGCAGAACGCACAATTAGCCCCAAGAATTTATGACATCAAGGTTTTTAAGGCCAAGAACAGGATGAGGAGAGGGAGAACACGGATAAAGGAACTTTTTTGGGCAGCAGGAAGAGGCACAGACCCAGGAGAAGCCAAATTTTGGCCCAGCAGCTGGGAAGGAATGAATTTGTCACACAGGGAGGCCTGGGGATGCTGCAGGACCTGTGACAGATTCCCACATCCCCAGATCTGTGCACAGCCAAATTTGCCACGTTTTAAACACTCCAACAACACCCACGGGGAAGTGGGAGAGGGGAAATGATCCCTCAGCACATCCCACTGCCACCCAACATCCACAGCTCTGCTTCCTGCCAGGGCCAACAATTTTTCAAGCTGTTCATTCCCTCCATCTCACGACCCTCCAGTGCCTCCCAGATATTGGCAATCCTAATTTTTATTGCCAGTTTCTGGGAGAGTGAAGTGGTTTTTTTGTCTCCATGTCACCCTGGAGAGCCCACGTGGCAGGGAATGAAGCTGGTGGGGAGCAAAGCAGGAGGGGCAGAAGCTGCTGGGGTGGTGCTGCCACTGCTCCCAGAGGTGGCACTGCCAGTGTCACCTCCGAGGCCACCAGCATTGCAGGGGCCTGCCTGGAGGTTCAGCCTCATCCTATGGAGCAAGGAAGGGCTGCTGCACAAATTAGAGCCAAATTCTGCTGAAAGAGAGAGAAAAATGAGCGTTTCTTTGACTTGTTCTAAAAAATTCGACACAAAAAGTGCATTATTTTTTTTTTTGAGATCTGTGTTTCCCTGGCTGGGGAAAGCAGCTCTGAAATGTGCTGGGCAGGCTCTTCCCAAGGAATCCATGGGATGGGGAAGGAGCCTGGAAAGGGAAGGGAATTGAGATCCTGATTTCCACCAAGGGGATGGAAGAATCCAGCTGCTCAAGAGGCCCTGGATGGTTTAAACCGGTAAAACTGAGCCAAATCTCTCCCTCCCACCCCTCTGTTCTCCAGCCCAGGTGACAAGAACAGGGCAGCTCCCACCGAGGCCTCTCTATCACTCACTTAAAACACAATTTGATATTTAGTACCTCATTAATCTCTTTTTTTTTTTTAATTTCAAACCCCCCCTTCTCTCCTCCCCCAGACCAGGGAGCGCTTCTGCTCCTTCCCCTCCGCTAAATAACTCAGGTCATAAAAGGTAATACCATGGGTAGCAGAATGTAAACAAACACATTCTACCTCAATAAACATGCTAATTTCCAGCTCTAATATTCACAAGTAAAATATCCATCACGCAGCCCCTATTTGGCAGAGGCAGCAGCCCTCATCAGTCAATGAAGTAGGCTCCTGCCAGTTCACTGCGGGAGGCAAATAGTACAACTTAACTCACTTGATGATGCCCTTGGGGGGAAAACATGAGCCTCAGAAACGAGCCTGCAAATGTGATAAAAGGATAATCTTGCATAAATGAGCCCAGATCATCATTACCTGCATGAATTGAGGGATTGGGTAGGAATTGAGGAGGGGAGGAAGAGCTCTGCCTCCCCCAGTGCCAGGGCACAGCCCCCCTGAGATTGGATTTAGGGCTGACCCCACCAAGCTCCTCCTGCTCATGGACATTTCTGGAGGTGCCTTTTGAGTCCTGCAGCAACCAGAGGATGAATAAAGACCTTCCAAAATGGCATTAAGGAATGGAAACAGCCCAAAAAATGCCTTACTGAGGTGGTGGAACCCCTCAGAACAAGAGATGCCAGCAAATGGCCAAAAAGCTGGGGTGCAAGGGGGTGCCCTGCAATTCCAAAGGCAATTCCAAGGGCAATTCCAAGGGCAATTCCTGCAGTGCTGCTGAGCCTCTTGGCTGCTCTCAGGGTCCTCCCAGGGCTGGAGGGAAGCTGGGGTGTCCCAGACCTCTGCAGTGGATCACCCTGAAAGGTCCTTCCCACCCAAAGCATTCCCCAATTTTGGGATATTCTCCCAAATTCAGTATCTTAAACCCCACACTGGCACAGCTGAGGGGCAACACTCCCCATGGCCAGGGGTGCACATTTTCCCAGTTTTCCCCCCAAAAAACATCTTTTCAACCACCTGTGCCCCTTCCCAGAGGCACAGGAGGGTTTTTTCCCTCTGTGTGTGGGGATGGGCAGCAGGAGACAGGGCAGTTTCTCTGTATCAGCCTTGATTTTCAGCCATTTGCTGTGGTCAAATCCCTAAAAAAAAATAACCAAATGGGATTTTTTTTCCCCACAGGATGCAAAGGAACACCCAGCTCATCCCACCAGGCTGCTGGGCTCGGTCTCTGCCAGAGCATTTGGGGGATGCTGTTGGTTTTGGGAAGGGTTTTAGCCCTCCTGAGCAAAAGCTCAGTGTTCCTGTTCCCACAGGATCCCCATGCCTCAATTTCCCCAAGTACCACAATATTCAACTCATGTAGGAACTACAACAGTTTAAAACCATTTGACTCCTCCAAAACCAGAGCTTTGAAGGGTAAATCCCAAAGCCTTCAGAATAAGAAAATCAATTGGGATTTACTTTCCTGCCCAGGTTCATATCTTGGACTCCACAAAGTGATGAATTTGGGGATCCCCTGGAGCTCCCCAAAACCCTTTCACAAGCACAAGGCACTTGCTGGACTTGTTTGGCTCAGTGACTTTGCATCTGCAAACCAAAATCCATCCCCTTCTCCCCACAACCACAGCCACGCAGCTGATTCAGGGAGCATTTGAAATGCTCATTGAAAAGGCCCAATTAAAAACACGATTCTTAATTATTTGGACAATGTCTTCATCTTGTGGTTCCATCTGTTGCTCAGTGCTGCACGGAGCTGATGGAAATCTGGGCTCACATCAGCCCTGCCCTGCTCAGGGGGAGCAGGAACAGCAGGAACCACCAGGGGAGTGGGGAAGAGGGGATTTGCTGCCTGGTTTGTAGGGCAGGGAGTGGCTCCCAGTGACATTCCCAAACTGGGCCCTGCAGCCACCCAGAGACAAAGCCAGGAGTCCCAAACTGTCCCCTCTGTGCCAGGTGTGTGACATTCCCAAACTGTCCCCTCTGTCCCAGGTGTGTGACATTCCCAAACTGTCCCCTCTGTCCTGCAGCTGAGGATTAACTCAGCAGCTCCTGCACAGCTCCACCAAGGCTGCTTTTCCCAATTTTGGCCAATTCCCAGGCTGGGATAACAAGGTGGGTGTGTATTTATTACCTGAGAGTTCTGAATTTACAGGAAATCCTGGAAAAACCCTGAACTACACCACAGGATTGTGTTTTATACTCTGTGTGCCAGGAGACAAAATATTCTGTGTGCAGGATATCACTGAACCCACTCCATTTCCAACCTCAGCACCTCAATCCCATTTTTCTGGGATCTTCCTGTTACAAAAACCTTGAACAAACAGTACAAAATACTATTTCATACTCCTTCTTTTTTTGTTGGTTTTTTTTTTAGCTGCTATTTGCATTTTCAGCCACAATCCCCCTTTTAATTACACGGTGCACTAAAGGCTACAACACTTGAGAAACTCAGAGATCCTTGGAAATGAGATCCAGGATATAAATTAGCCTCTGATTCCTGAAGATTTTCCTTTCTATTTAAGAAACCCACATTTTCAGCTGGGGAAAGCCAGGACACCTCATGTGGAACTGCTCTCACCCCAAACTGAGGGATCTGAGACAACTTGGAGAGAAATTTCAGTGAGCACCACCATGGTTTTGGGAAATCCTCTGCTTGGAAACCCCAAGGAAGAAAATGGAGCAGCTGTTTAGGGGTTAAATCTATTTTTCAGTGGTTATTTGGGCTTGTGGAAAGGGGAAAGAAAAAAAAGAAATCAGTAAAACAGAGGAGCAGAAGTCTTATTGCAAGTCTTGGCTGAGAAATGAGTTGGCCGTGCCAAAAAGTGACACATTTAGGTTGGTGTGTAATTTTGATCTACACCTTGAAAACACTTCTCCACGTTTTTGTAAATTTGGCTTTGAATAGGCCAGAGGGAGGGGAAGAACACTGAAAACTCCCATTTCTTATCACGACAACCCCAGGGTGTAAAATGTCCTGGCTGAATGGGTGGGGGTTGAATAAGAGGGGGTGGAAAAGGTGACTCAGGAGTGCAGGAAGGATGAAACTCTGACAGGGATCTCCTGAGGAGGTGAGAGGCTTTGAAAGCAAAGTCCAGCAGCTGGGACAACCCCAAGGGGCTGGGGGTGACCCCAAAAGAGCTGTGGGTGCTGCTTTGGTGACCCTGGGGTGGCTCCCTCTCTCCTGAGTGTTCCATGCATGGAATTCATGGGGTGAGGATCTCAGAGAGCACAACACAAACCCTCAACAGAAACCACAGATCCCCTCCTTGATGATGATGATGAGCTGCAGCCACCAAGAAAATGCCATTTTGGGCCTTTCACAGGAAAAAATGAGGTTTTTCCCCTGTAATTCCCTGAGATCCCCATGCCAGCAGTCCCAGTGTGGGTGGGGTCACTGGTCCCATCACAGCCCAGCAGGGACAGGGTGACACCAAACCCCCCCAGGGTGCTGCTCACACGGTGACAGACACCTGGAGCAATCTGAGAATTGTTTAATAATGAGAATTTGGGATCCTGAGGTTAAAAACGCCTCGTTCTCATCCTTCCATAAATCCCCAGCAGCTTTTACCAGGCTTTAATTCCTCACATCAAGAGCCAAACCTTCCCCTTCTTCATCCTGGCCATTCCCCAGGGCTAATTCTTGCTTTTCATTCCCACGTGGGCAGGGTGAATCTGCTATTTCCCAACAAATCCTTCCTCCTTGCAGCTTCTTCCTTGAGATATTAATTTTATTTTTTTTTAAATTATCTCTTCTCCCAGTATCTCCCATTTAGTGATGCTACTTCAGCCAAGTGGGATTTTTGGAGGCCCTGCCAGTGCTGCCCATCAGCAGAGGATGGAGATTGCTCCACATGGATCCATCCCAAAAAGGCCTTTTGGATGGGGATCCCAATCAGAAATTTGCCACTCGGGCCCCTCTCTAATTTTATTATTTCCGTCGAAATAAATTATGGACTTAATTGGAATTTCTGATTTGATCTGCCTACTCCCCACGCTGCATAAATATCCCTCAGCATTTATTTTTCCCCTTGCCCACAGCTCATTATATTTCCCTACCCTGGGATTGGGGTGTTTTTTTTTTTAATAGCAATTTTCTCCCATCTGTCGGGGAAAATCCTGGAGGAAATGAAGTTATTTGGGGGCTCTGCTTCCTTCCCTGCTCTCCCAGGGCTCCCCAGGAATGTGCTGGGACAGGGAGGTCCCCAGGGAGCCACCAAGCTCCTCCTCGTGCACACATTAATTACCATGGAAATGACTCTGTGCCAAACCCAGATTTTTTGGGGGATTTTTTGGGGCTCTCTGCAGCTGCAGCCCCAATTTTGCTCTGTGCTTTTGAGGCAGGTGCAGGGAAATTGTTATTTTGGGTGCCACGACAGTGATTTTCTCACCTTAACTGCCCACTTCAGTTCTAAAAATCCCATTTAATGCCTTTAGAAAGGATTCCCCTGTGCCTCTGGAAGCTGACAATGCCCAGCAGGGGAAGCAGGACAACGAAAATACCCTAAATACCAATTTTAGAATCACAGAACATCATAAAATTGTAGAATTTTGTAAAGAAACCCACAAGGATCATGAAATGCAGCTCCTGGTGTACACAGGACCATCCCAAGGATCCCATCCTGTTCCTGGCCCTGTAAAAATCACCATTTAGCCACCCAAAATTCTGACTTTTCTCAGCAGGTTCTAAAACAGCCCCGTAAAAATCACCATTTATCCCCCCCAAAAACTCTGACTTTTCTCAGCAGGTTCTAACACTGGGCTGTGTAAAAATCACCATTGTCCACCCCAAACTCTGACTTTTCTCAGCAGGTTCTAAGACTGGGCCTTGTAAAAATCACCATTTATCCACCCAAAACTGTGACCTTTCTCTAGCACTGGGAGCTATAAAAATCACCATTTATGCCCCAAAAAACTCTAACTTTCCCAGCAGGTTCTAACACTGGGAGCTATAAAAAAAAAAATCACCATTTATGCCCCAAAACTCTGACTTTTTTCAACAGGTTTCTAACACTGGGCCATGTAAAAATCATCACTTATCCAACCCCCAAAACTCTAACTTTTCTCAGCAGCTTCTAACATTGTGAGCTACAAATATCACCATTTATCCCCCGGAAACTGTGACCTTTCTCAGCAGGTTCTAACACTGGGAGCCATAAAAATCACCATTTATCCCCCCCAAAATTCTGAATTTTCTCAGCAGGTTCTAACACTGGGAGCTACAAAAATCACCATTTATCCACCCAAAACTGTGACCTTTCTCTAGCACTGGGAGCTACAAAAATCACCATTTATGCCCCAAAATAATTTTTCCCAGCAGGTTCTAACACTGGGAGCTACAAAAATCACCATTTATGCCCCAAAACTCTGACTTTTCCCAGCAGTTTTCCCTCAGGCCCTGCAGGCCTCACATCCCCAAATCCCCCCATCTTTTCCCTGGGCCCTCAGACCTCACCAGCTCCTGCAGGGATTTCGAGGATGTCCCCATGGAATATTCAGCCTTGAATTCAACCTTCCTGATCCATAACCTCCCTCATTTTGGTTGGAATATCAATTTTGTTCGCTAATTCCTCTGACTTTCCTCCCTCAGCCCCCTCAGCCCTCAGAACCAGCTGGGGGCGGTTTAGGCCGAGCGAAGGCCGTGAGGGCTCGGCCTTGTATAAACCCCACTTTTCACCTCATCTCTGTGTTTTCCTGAGGTAAAACTCCATCACCTGGGGCTGAGGAGTGCAGGAAGGGGTCGGGAGAGTTTGTTTTTTGTCTTTTTTTTAAACCAAATCCATTAAAATAACGATATAAAGCAATGCCAACAGAGCCGCGCTCCTCGGCCTTTAATCTCGGCTGGGGCCTAGCGGGGTAAATGCTGTTCCTGGCTTTTTTCTTAATGAAAAATTAAACAGAAATGATACGGGGAAAAGACCCCACAGTTATAGGGTATATATTTATAGGGTAGGAATGTTTAATAAGGGACCGGGCATAAGGGGATCGCTTCTCAAAAACTTGCGCACTCAGCCTGGCAAATATCCAGTTACAAGTTACATATTCATCAGTTTGCACAATGGATCTCTAAATATTCATTACCTGTCCAGGATTCATATTATAATTAGCTGAAAACTCATTAGCATTTCCAAACGCAGACGCACTGACCTGCATTGCTGTGTGCTCCCGGCCGGGGCCTTCAGGATGAAGTGAGAAATCTTCCTCAGATTAAATAAATAATCTTCCTCACATGAAGTGAGAAATCTTCCTCACATGAAGTGAGTCTTCCTCAGATTAAATAAACAGTCTTCCTCAGATGAAGTGAATCTTCCTCAGATGAAGTAAATAGCCTTCCTCAGATGAAGTGAGAAGTTTTCCTCAGGTGAAGTAAGTGGTCTTCCTCAGATGAACACCTGACTTTTCTTCCTTGTGCATGCTCTTGTAAGGAAGATTAATCCACAAACACCAGGGATTTCTGTCCAAAAAGGAGACAGAGAAGTCTTGTCACTTTATTCGAATAAAGAGCATTTCCCCAGGGGTCTCTCGGATTTTTGGAGGATGCAGCCTCCTTTTTATCCCAATTTCCTGCCTGTCCCTCTCTCTTTCCCCATTGGCTGAGGTATTCCAGACTTTCCAAAAACACCCAATACCTATGACTCCCCTTTAATGTATAATTCCCCTCCCACCCTGTCCTTCCCTCGTGTCACTTGGTGAAATTCCTTATGGAATTTATGGATCTTCTCATTGCTCCTTTCATCTTCCAATATTCAATTTTATGTATCTGCAGACCTTTGGTTTGTCTGTAAATGCAAATTTCCCTCCTTCCATTCATCAATCAGTGGAATCCTCCCCATTGCTTCCTTTATCTCTCAGTGCTGGTTTTATCTACTGGCAAGACCCACAGTTTATTTGTAAAGACAAGTTCCTTATTCCTTTCACTCTCCAAGTTCTTGGCTCAAGTCCAAACCCCTGAGCTGGTGTCAGGATTGAAAATGGGATCTTTGGTCATGGTTTCTGCCCCTTATCAATGGCCCTACATCCTCTTATCAATGGCCCAGCAGCCTCTCCTTTCTGCTTAGCAAGCACAGTAAGTGTGGAACAAGCCATATAAATGATTTAGCAAATAGCTGCAGAATTTAACAATACCAGTAGCACCCACAAACAGCAGTTAACCCTTAAATCCTCAGCCTTCTGTATCAGAAGGAATAACTTATCAAAAGGAGAGGGGAGAGTTTCATACATTAAAGATTCCTGTACCAGCAAGGGAAGCCAAGACAAACAGCATGAAGGATTTTCATTGCCTGGAGTTGGATGTGATGGGGATAAAGTGCAGCCACATTTCCAGGAGAAATGAATTTGCTGCCATTAATCAGGCAGTTTGGGCTCTCAAACCTCACCCCATTTCCAAAGGAAAATCCAATTAATTAGTCCATCCCCCCCAGAACAATCTGGGACACAAAGTTAATCCCCAGCTCCCCTTTGCTTGGGGATGGAATGAGCTCCCTGAGGCTTTCAAGGTGGTTCTGGGCATCTCCACCTTGGTGCTGTTGCTCATTTTTCCTTTTCCAGAGGAAAAGGATCTTTTTTTGTGATCTGAAGAACATTGGGGCTGAGCTGGACCTGGACAGCACCAGCATGGAGGGTTGGGGAGGGTTCTTTGGTTCAGGAGGAGCTCAGAGCTCCTTGAGCAGAAGCCTTTGCCCTTCCCAAAGAGCCACCACAGATTCAGAGAATCCTTGAGGGTGGAGAAGACCTCAAGTCCACCTGACATGGAGAAACACCCAACCACCCCTTGTGGCCCAGCCTCTCTGCTTTCCCAGGCCATGAGCAGGGCCTGGTCTGTGACTGATGCCATTCCTTGGAATGTTTTTATTAAATTTCCTCGGAATGCAGATTTAATAAATAAGGATCCACCATGCCCTCAAAATGTCAGCACAGCCAAGCCTGGCAGTGCCATCAGCTCCTCATTTGGTGCCACCTCGTGCCACGCTCTGGTGGCAATTCCAGAGGCTCCCAAAGGGCTCTCAGGGCTGGGGAATTCAGAACCCAGAGATTTTTCTCCCCCAGCCCCTGGAGGACGTGCCTGGGACTCAAAGGCTGAGCCTGGCAGGGAATTGAATTCCAAAGAGCATTGCTGGAGCCAGGAGTGAGGGCTGGGGAGAGCACACCCAGGCAGGAAGATTAATTGGAATTGTGGGAGATAGCCCTTAGCTCACCCGTGATTATAATTACCTTAAATTGCTATTTAATGGTTTTCACATCATCTTTGACAGTAGGTTATTTTTGTAATCTTTATTTAAAATAAACTCTTTTCCTGCCTTGTCGCTGAAACCCTTCCCTGCTTCCTTTTGTGCTGGGTTTCACGAGGAGATCAGTTTGTTTTCATTAGCCCCAGACTTCTGTGTCATTCCATTATTGCCACAAGATTAGAAAATGAGTAGCTCCCCCAAAAGGGCTTCTGGGTGAACAAACTTTCTGGTTAGAGCAGAATGAAGTGGAGCCTTTTTTCCCTGCTCCACAGCCTGTCATTCCCTAATTCCTCCCTGCCAGAGCAGCAGGAAAAGCTGG
>JAHLSL010000094.1:1086358-1096627 GCA_025920805.1 Petroica traversi | reverse complement strand
ATCCAGAGGGTTCCTGGCCATGAAGGGATCAGAGTCCTGGATCCAGAAGGTTCCTGGCCATGGAGAGGATCAGGAGCTGCAGAGCCCACGGGAGGAAGGTGCAGGGTCCTCTCAAGGGTGGGATGCTCCAGGAGCATCACCCACATCCCAGATCCACCACAGGCAGGGCTGTGGGCATTGCAAAGCAAAACTCCCAAGGATTTCCCTGCCCATCAAGCCCAAAGAGTGATTAATTAGATTAATTAGGGGTACAAGAATGCCAAAGGTGAAACCCTAAATGAGGAATTGTTCTCACACGTCCAAGAGTGACATCAGCCCATGGGACAGGAGCCTCCAAAAGGCCTTTCAAGCTTCAGGAGATAAAATCCAGCTTCCAAAATCATCTCTTCCCTTTGTCCCAAAAATCCAAGGTTTCCAAATGTGGAGTGGCTCAAAATTTCCATTGACTTCAGGTTGGAAAAGACCTCGAAGATCAATTCCAACCATTAACTGCCTGCTCCACCACTAAATTATATCCCAAAGTATAAAAAAAAAATTAGGAAAAAAACACCAAAATGAGGGTTATTCAAAAAATAATGGGGTGGGGGGAATGACCTGGGACTCTGGTGCCAGGCAGAGAATTGGCTCAGTGCTCACAACCAAATTTTAGGAGTTGCTAAATTTAAGAAAACACCTTGTAACGAGTTATGAAAGCAATTGATTAAATCAGAACCTGACACCATGGAAAAATCACTTCTTGCTCGAGGGGGAGGTGAAGAAATGTTGATTTTTTTTTTAATGCAAATATAACCAGGCTGATTTGATTTGAATTTTTTTTTTTTGCAAATTTTAATTTTTTTTTTTTTTTTTTTGCAAATATAACCAGGCCCATTTGTGCCAAGGAGTTTTTCCTTTTCCAACCTGCACTGTGCAGGGGAATCTGATCCCAGCTCAGGTTTGTGCTCAGTGGCTCAGGAGATGCCACCACCCCGAGCCAGGTGCAAACCAGAGCAGCAGGAAATCTATTTTTTCTTGGATTAACACGTCGGGCCAACTCAATCCTGCTCATTTCACCAGGATTTTCCAACTGCAAGGACACCTTTGCCTGTGGTTTATGGGGAAAGGAACCTCCGGGGGGGAGAGCCAAGCTAGAAAAGCGATCCCTGTGAATTTTAAAGCCTTTTATCCACACCTTGCTGAAAACGTGAGCAGGATGGTGGCAAATTGGGTCATTTCACACCAAAAATGAGTTTGCTGGGCGTTATTTCTCCAGGTTTCCCATCGCTGCAGCTCCCCCGTTCTGTGCTGCCAAAATGTTTCTCCTCCCTGCTTGGAAAGGAATTGATGCAATGAAGATCGTGCCCATATTTGCATTTAAATAATAATTTTCCCAAAAGAGTGCTGGATTAATTTAAAAACAACCCCAAACACGGGGCAGGAGGAGACAGGGCCATCCCTGCTCCCTGCTAATGGGGTGTTAAATTATCCCAATTAAAAGCCTTTAACTCCAGCAACAAAATCTTGGCACGGCCAAAGGCAATTGCTTATCGAACCCCAGAAAATAACCCCAAAAAACCCGATAACGATTCCTAAAAGCATCTGAGGAATTCTGAGTGGGATGAGGAGCCCCATCAGTGGTGGTGGCAGGGATGGAGCTCTTCAGGAAGAGGCTCCTGCTGGAATCCAGAGCCCGCCCAGGGCTGAGTTAATGAATTCACTCCCTGCTCCTTCGGATTTGTTCAGAAAATTCGGGTTTTGTGTTCCCCCGAGCTGAATTCTGCCGGCAGCAGCGCGGGGAAGAATCTCTGGAATTAGAGAATCCTTTAAATGCTGGGAAATAGCCCTGAAGGTCAAGTCCAACCTTTATCCAACACCTCCAGCACCAAACTCGGCCCCACCTGAAAACGGAGGAAAAAAGATTTGCTGGCCCTGAGACTCATCCAGGTCTTTGCAGGGTGCCCAAAATATAAATTTCTCTTGTTTGGAGAGCCAGGAGCACATCAGGGTTGCTCTAAATGCCACAGATTGAGGTCAGACTGGTTTGGAAATCCTGCAGCAGCTCTGCATCCCCATCCTGCTGGAAGCTGGAGCAGCAAAGGGGAAAATAACACGGGGGGAGGAAAAAAAGGCAGCTGAACTTTGTTTAACCCCTCAACGAGTGCAAAGGGATTTCTTCTTTTCTTCCCTCTGGTTTGTCCATCCCTAATTAATATCTCAGAGAAAGCCATGCTGGAGTTTCATAACCAGAGCGGGGAGGCTGGCCCAGGGCTGCCTGGGGTTGCAGAAATTCAGAGTTTTTGCTTTGTCCTCCCAGGCCAGGCCGTGGGGCTGAGCTGGAGACATCACAGCTCTCTTTGGCCCCAAAAAGTCCTCAAAAGGCCACCAAAATGGGATGGTGTGGGAGCTGGAACTCCCTGCTCTGAAGGCAGCACGGGGACGTGGATTGGACAGGGATTTCAGCACACAAAGATTGACCCATACAGGATAAAATTATGGCCTCTCAGTGGGGACAATTCCCCCTAAAATCCCATTTATCCCGAGGGGGAGGAGCTCGGCCTTGGAGGTTGGATCCACCCAAGGCTCAGCTCCTTGAGGAGCAAGGAAACAACTCCCTCTCTATCCTCAACTCCAGGGCCAGCAGCTGCTTCAGGGAATTCAAATATTTCTGCTTTCAGCTGCTAAAAACCAGGATTTCTCATCCCAGGAGCACTGAAGACCCATGGGACTGGCCTGGGGGAGGCTGCAGCACCCTGAGCTGCAGTTGGATTTTAAGAGTTATTTCCTGGCAATGGGAGTGTCAGGATTATTCATTCATTCATTCCAGCCAATTCCCACCAAAAATCCCAGACTTGCCATTAGATATCCACAACAGAAGTCAGGCCTGAGCTCAAGCAGGCCAGGGAACAAGATCTGTGCTAAATCATCCATTACCCAGCCAAGGGAGTGAAATAAAACCACCGTGACTTCCCAGCAAGCCAAAATATGACACTGCTGCTGTAGAAACCTTTGATCCTGGAGGACAACAAGTGCTTGGAAGGAATCTCCATTCACCAATTCCTCCCACTCGTGGGCTACCAAAACCATCTCTCTGTGGAGGGACCAAGGTTTTCCACCAGATGTTGGGGGTTGATCTTCAAAAGCACCACCAAAAGCTTTTAGGACCTGCAGGTCACCAGGACCTGGTGCTGCCTGGAAGGTTCTTGGGGTGTCCCAAACCCAAATCACCCCCATCACAGCTGGCTCCTCCTGCAGCCAGAAAAGGGGGCTCCACGGGAGGGATTTTCTCCAAAGGAGACACATCCTGAAAATGCATTCCAGTTTCCTTTTCCCCACTCACATCTGGGCTGTGTTCCTAGGTAGCCAAACACTTTCCTTCCCCACTCCCAGAAAAACCTTTCCTCTGCTGAGAAACGACCCCCAGCAGCTCCTAAACCTCACCGAGGAACAACAGAATGCAGGAGGGGGAAAAAAAAAACCCACTGAATAAAGCTCTGGAAAAAACCCCGGGCAGAAACGATGCCGTTTGGATAAGAAATTCCGAGAGCCCCGTGTCAGTCCGTGGTGCTTTGTATTAAACCCAGATGGAGATCATCTCCTCTTCAAAGAGAAGTGGCTGCAGTTGTTACAGTCGGCCAGCTGGTTCTGAGCTCCCCTTTTCCCTGCAGTGCAATTCATCCCCTGCTCCTCGGAGCTCTGGAAGATCTGTGCAATTTGTAAGCAGCGCACAACGCAGCTCAGCTGTAATTCCATAAATCACCCCGCAGCCTCCGTTTGAGAATAAATCTTCTGATAGCTCTGCGCTGCAAAGGTTTGGTTGTTTTGGGGTTGTTTTTTTTTTTTCCCCTCCTTCCTTGCCTTTCGGAGAGGAAAAAGATTCAAAGACATTTGCAAAATCCACAAGGGGTCAGTGTCTTGGCAGGAATCCTCCTCCAAGCGCTGAGGAGCTCAGGCACAGCCCCAGCTCCAGGATGTTTTTAATACTCCGAGACAAGGGCAGCATTTGTGGGGGCAGGGGGTTGATTTTGATGTTTCTTTCCTTTTTAATGTTTAAAAAAAAAAGCGACTCGAGCAGCAATTCTGCTTTGCTGCGCTGGTTTTGGGGGGATGCTGACCTTGGAGCTGGCATTGCTCAACCAGGGTGCGACCTGGGGCTGGGCAGGGAGGGGGCTCAGCTTTCCCAGTGCCCAAATCATCCCCAAAATTCACAGCCCCAAAATTCTCCAGGGGTTCTCCAGCTCGGTGGTGTCACCCCCAGCACTTCTGGGGTGGATGGAGCGAGGTGAGGTTGCACAGAGAAGAGGAAAAGGGTCAGAAATAGCCCAAATCTCAGCCCAAACTCACATCCGACCACGGGGCCTTTGTTGCCCTGAACTCGTGCACACACAAAGCCTCAAATAAAGCCCAGTCCTCAAATCCTGACCCACCTGAGGGCTCTGAGACCAAACCAGGTGTGAGGAGGGGTGGAAGCATCTCCAAGGTCCCTTCCAACCCAAGCTGTGGTGGAACAGAGCATTTCCCAGCCCATCTCCAAACACTGACCCCAGAGGGGTTTCCCCAATAAATAAAACACTCGTCCAGTGCTGCCCCAGAAGTTCATCCATGACCACATAAGAAGCATTTCCAAGCCCATCTGCTGCGTTTTTCCTGCCCTCGTGGAGGATTCAGAGTTGTTCTGCTGATTTTCCACTGACTCAGGGGCTGGAAGCCTCAGCAGCCTTGGCCTGCTCTCCCTTTCTCAGGTGTGGGGCTCCAGAGGAGCCCAAAGCCACAGGAGAGGTCTCTGAGGGTTGGTTGGACAGGAAGGATTGCCCAAGTCTTACTCGAGGAGCAGCTCTGACCTCCCACCCTCCCTCCACACACCCCCACTTACTTATCTGGGAGGAAACGTTTCACAACATCGCATTAAAAAAAAAAAAATTCTTTTGCATTTAATAAACCAAAGTTTACGGCCATTAAGCTGCTGGCAAAAAGCCTTCTGGGAATCTCAGCTCAGCTTGTCTCATTTCAGGCTGAAAAGCCCCAGCCATGTTGGTTAACTCCAAAAATCAGCACCACACAAGCTCTTCCATCTGGTTTGATCCCAGCTTATTTTTTGAGAGGTTTCCCAAGCAGGAATTCAAGGCTATAATGGGGTTTTTTTTAAGGGAAAACCAAAGCTGAGCTCAGTTCCCATCAGGGCACCACACACCCGAAGCCACCTCAGATTCCTGCTCTGCAATTCCAAAGGTTGCTGATCCCAAGAGCAGCACAAATCCCACGGGTTTAACCCCAGACAGGGAACAGGCCTGGCTGATGGCTCTGCTTTCAGGGACTGATAAAACTGGGAGGCAGAGAGGATGGAAGTTCTGCCACCACATTCCCAGGGATGGAGGGTGATCCCAAAGCTTCCCTGCCTGGATTCTGGAGAAGGACATGGATCCTGTTGGGGATTTCTCCACCAACACCCCCAGCTGGAGGAGGGGAGGATTTGCCCTCAGAAACAGCAGAAGCCACAACCAGAAGGGACCTCACAGCACAAACACAACTCAGCAGGGACTTTCCTGGTGGGAGACTCAGAAAGCAAAGCAGAAGAGCCTTTGTGAGCCTCCTGGAGCTCCTGCAAACTGAGCTGCTCCTTCAGATCCAGCCCCAAACCTCCCAGCCCGAAATCCACACCTCTGGCAGTGCTGAGGAACAAAAACGGGTCATCTTTGGACCTGCTGAAGCCATTTCTAAAGTGCTGAGGAACAAAAATGGGTCAATTTTGGACCTGCTGAAGCCATTTCTAAAGTGCTGAGGAACAAAAATGGGTCAGTTTTGGACCTGCTGAAGCCATTTCTAAAGTGCTGAGGAACAAAAATGGGTCAACTTTGGACCTGCTGAAGCCATTTCTAAAGTGCTGCTGTGACACAAGAGCTGCAGAAGCTGCTCCAGCTTCCCTGGGCTGATGCTCCCACTGCATCCCTACCACGAGCTGGCTCACAGAGGCCTCAGAAGGAAGAGGAAAATGCTGAATTCCCCAGCATTTGAATCACGGGAGGCTTTGCCAAGAATGGGCCTCCCTGGTTCCAGTTTCATAATTCCTCCCTGCTCCCAGCCCCGCTCAGACCCCGCTTGGGTAATAATTAACTGTTCCCAGCACAGACCTTCCAAATTAACAGCACCCAGGAGTTTATTTCTGCTAATTATGCTGGTTTGGAAGGAGGAGAGGAAGGAAAGCAATTTCCAGAGATCTGGGGGGGTTTTCTTCTCACCCTTCCCCCTCAGAATCCTTGGGGAGAAGGAGCTTCACACCCACCCGGAGCTTCCCCAGAAATGGGGTTGTGGTTCCAATTCTGCAGCCCCAAAGTGAGCACAGATCCCTGGGCCAGCAGAGGAGGGACCCAGGTCCCTTCTCAGAGGGGTTTGTGCCACCAGCCAGGAGAGCCTCGTGTCCCAAATGCCACCCACGGCCACCAGAGATGGACAATGCCAGAGGGTGTTGGGACAAGGAGCAGAATCTTCTCCCTCCAAAAAAAAACCTCTGGGGACTCCTCCCTTTGCTGCCATCCCTGGAACGCCAGGCTGGGACCTGCTGCCACCACTGCCTCACACGGGAGGGCCACCAAAAAGGTTTTGTGGCCATTTCCTTTGGTTCCTGCCCCACCATGGGCAGCCCAGCAGCAGATGCCTAAATTCCACATGCAAAGTCTCCAGCAGCTTCTAGATTTTGATTTTACTCCCATTTTAATCTCTTTGTCTATTTTTATCTTTTTTTTTTTTTTTGTTAGCTGGCAGACCAGACCACCATGGGCTGCAGAGACATTGGGGCACCAAGCAAGTGCCACCTTCTCCTGCACCACCATCACAGTTTCCCATCCTGGCAATGGGAAACCCATCCTGGGATGAGGAAGAGATCAGAGACACTTTGTTATTATTTAAAAAAAAAAATAAATCTATCAATAAAGAAGTTTCTCTGATTTTCACATGGAGAGAATGATCTCCTGCCCTCTTTGCTGTGCCGCAGGTCAGTGCCCAGTCTCTCCCAGGTGGTCCCACAGCTCTGGCACGAGGTTCTCACCCAACCCAAACTGGGAGCTGGAGGGTCCTGAGGCTCCCAACCCTGCCAGGACCTGGGAAGCACCAACCCCTGAGGAAATCCTGGCAGCAGCTCTGGAAACCCCGAGCTCTGGGGCTCCTCAGTGTGACCCCAGGGCAGGAGATGCCACCAGCCCAGAGCAGCTGGCAGTGCCAACCCCTCCCCAGCTGGGATCAACCAAACACAACCCCAAAAACTCCATCCAGATGTGGTTTGGGAGGCTCCAGGAGCCTCCTGGATCTGCTGGCAACGGGGCCCAGAGGATTTGGAAGTTTGGGATGTGCTTTGGACATCTCCATGGTCCCATCCCACCAGGCTGAGCACCCATCCCGCACCCCAAGGTGCTGGGGCTGGGCCTGGAATTTGTAGGGATTGGGAATTGAGGAGTTTGGAGGCTGCTCCATCCTTTATCTCCATCCTGGGGGTCTGGAAATCACCCCTGAGGAAGGCAGCACTAGGGACACTTCCTCTGCTTCCCCATCCAGCCTGAATGTGGGGAAAATTATTCCCAGAAAAAAAAAATAAAATAAAATTGGTATCTCCAAGCCTGGTCTGGCAGCGAGAGGCAGAAAAAGCAGCAGAACACCCCAAAACCCAGAGAGGAGCTGGGGGAGTCATTTTCCAGCTGAGTTTCCTAAGGAAATGTGGGAATGATCCACCCTGCCCGTCCATCCCCAACATCCCTGAACCTCTGACTTGTTTTTAACCAAACCTGTGTGAGGATGAAGCTGCCAAAGCCACCCCACAGCCCCTCATCCCAGCCCCAAAATCCACACCAGGGGTTGTGCATCTTCTCAGGCAAGCAGGAAAACCCAAACCTAAATTTTCTCCAGAGTTTTGCCTCTCCACCAGTGGGATTCACTTCCAAACACCCTCCCAGAGCTCCATCCCTCAGCCCCGGGTCAGGGCTGGAGGGGAAGGTGGGAGAGCCACATTTCCCCAAGAAATTCCAGGAAAAGCGCTCCTGCTTTTAATGAGATGATTTTTTTTCTCTCTCTCCCTGCTCTCTTCCACGGCCAAGCTCATAAAAATGGAAAGCAAGAAGGAATTCCAGCAGAAGGGAGGAGCCAAGGGAAGACACCACTCGTTTAAACCCATCCTAAACACAAGATAATTAGGCACATTTATCCCAAAAAGAACAGCAACAGTATTTGCAATTATTGGGAATGCACACTTTAAGAGCATTTGCCAAAAATGCCTGTTTTTATTAAAAAGGAATGGCTCCACAAAGGCCCAACTGTAAGAAAGGTTGTAATTTGCCCAAATAAAACTTAATTTGATCCATGAAATAGCTGCGGTTTATTGTGTAATATATGTGCTATGTGTTTTAATTTAATAGAATCCAATATAATTGGGAGCCAGTCGAGTTGCAGAGCAATTTTGGGCTGTTCCCACAGCGTGCAGAGCACAGATGCCACTTTGTGCATCCCACCAGCACATCCATAAATCAGGAATCCAGGAAGGATTATCCACAGAGCAGCAAGTGATGCCTCAGCACGCTCCAGACGGAAAAGAAAACCTTTGAGGGGAGCAAAAAAAGGTATTTACAGGAAATAACTCGGTTTGCTCTGCACTCAAACAGGCTCCTGGATGCTTTTGGGGGGCTGGAGCAGCCCCAGAGATGCCAGGACTCCTCTGCAGGTCTCCCCAGGAGAGGGAGATGGAGGTGAATCCTGATTTTTGCTCTCTAGGTCCACGCTGGCCACTCAGGACAGCAGATGTGTGTCCACAATTCCTGCCCCAAACAGCCCAGGAGGCTGCAGGACCTCTCACCCCCAGCACAACTCTGCATTTCCTCAGCAAACTGAGCCCAGAGCAGCCAGGAACAGCAGGTTAGCACAGCCACTCTCCCCAGGAGGAGAAAAAAATGCTCTGAATGGTATTTTTTATTACCTGGATGGGACATTTTGTCCTTAAATCTGTCAGGGACAACCCCAGAACCCCCTCTGGGCTTTTCCCACACCCCTCAGAAGCTCCAGCAGCTCCTCCTCTGCTCCTGTCCCACCCCAGAGCAGGAGCCACCAGGGCTTGGGGAGCACAGGGTGCTAAAAGCATCAAATCACACCCCAAAAAGCTGGAGAGGCTCCACCACTCACACCCCACACCAATCCTGCAGCTCTGCCTCTGCACCAACTGGGATTTTTTTTTTTTTTTTTATCTTTTCCCTTGGTAGCTCACAAAGAGCCCTGAATTTGAATTTCAGCTTTGAACAAGCACTGAACAAGCCCCACATTTTTACAGAGCAGATAAAGCCCTGAGAAGAAGGATCATGGCCTGAAGACTGGCAGTTTGAGTAAAACTGAGCCTAAACCTGTGCCACAAAGAGGTCTCAGCCTCTCTTTTGGAGAGTGGATGAATTTAGCATTAATTTCTTTTCCATTCTGGCATTTCCATGGCAGCAATGGAAGTGAAGGAGGATGAATCTTTGCTGCCAGGAGCAGCAGCCTCTGGGACCCTCCTCAGCCCAGTGCTGCTTTAAAACTAATTTTTTAAATTATTTTTTCTTCTTTAAAAATTAATTTTTATTTTTTTATTATTGCTAAATTAAGAGGATCTTGTCAAATAAACACACTGCACGCACCAAGGACTCAGGTCTAATAACAGAATTATTAACTCAGGGCTGGAGGAGATTTTGGGGTGTATGTAGCAAGGGAACCCAGAACCCAATTGAGCACCCACAGCACCAGGAAAACACAGCAAAAAACTGGGAAAAAAACTGCTCAAACCACACCTGAGAACATCTCCCTGACCCACAGAGGAGCCAGGTGAGTGAGAAACTCATCCCAGGCTGAATCCTCAGTGCCCTGGGCATGTGGCAGTCACCAGCTGCCAAAATGCAGCACCTGCTGGGCTCCTGAGTGGTAAATTTAAGTCCTATTTAACTCTCAGAGGTCTCACTGCATCTTTTTCTCCACAAACACCAAGGTGCTGAGGCACCAAAGCCACGTCCTGTGACAAAGCCACCACTGGTGACTCTGAGTGAGAAACCTGAGCAGCTCCAGGGCCCAGCTGGGACCTTGGGAAAGGACAAAAACGGCTCAGGGATTCACTGTCCTGGCCCTGAGGAGCAGCAGAGGCTCCTTGAGCTCAGCCTGAGGCTTCCCTGAGCTCAGCCCAAGGCTCTCCCGAGCTCGGCCCGAGGCTCCCCCGAGCTTGGCCCGGCTCCCCCGAGCTCGGCCTGGCTCCCCTGAGCTCGGCCTGAGGCTGCCCCGAGCTCGGCCCGAGGCTCCCTT
>JAHLSL010000094.1:1057463-1070890 GCA_025920805.1 Petroica traversi | reverse complement strand
GTGCTCCTGGCCCAGTTTTCCCATATGGAGATCTGGGTTTTAGGGTGGTCCTGGCCCAGTTTTCCCCCATGGAGGTCTGGGTTTTAGGGTGGTCCACCTCACCCCCTGTGGGTGACAGGAATTTGGCTCCTCTTGGGCATCCCAAAGAATTCCCTGAGGGAACAGGATGAGCAGTGTCACTCCAGGGAGCTCTCCTGGGTTTTAGGGTGCTCCTGGCCCATTTTTCCCCATGGAGGGAGCAGCTCAGCCCTGGGCAGGCAGGGAGTTCCCAGCTGCTTTTCCCAACCTGCTGGGAGCTTTCCCTGCCCGGGGTGACTCAGGCAAGGCTGGGCTGAAGGAGAGCTCTTCCCACAGCCCTGGCCAAGGGCTCTGCAGGAGCCATCCCTGCAGAGCAGGGACAGGGATGGGACACCCTGAGGTGTCCTCCAGGGACAACACCCAGCACTGGGTGGGTCAAATTCGAGCTCCAGAACTCCAATTTGCCACTAAAAAACTCAGTGTGTCCCAGGGGAATCACCTGGATCAGCACTCTGGGATCAGCAAAACCACCCCCCCTCTCCATCTGGCACACACTGGGTCTGTTTGATTTGAGAAGAATTGCAAAAGCTCAAAACAAAACGTGAAAAGAGCAGCTCCGATCTGCAAACTTGGAGCTGAAGAGGAGCCCTGTCACACACACAAAAAAAAAAGAAAAAAAAAAAGGCCCAATTATTTGCTTACAAGGTTTTGGCTTGGCTGTTTTTCCTGGCACTCACGCCACTGAAGTTATTTTGAAGGGCTGTTTGCTCCAGGAGGAGCCGAGCAAACAGCGATCCCATTTCCTTTCGGATCTAAACATCCGCTTGCCGTGCGAGCAGGAGGAAAAATCCCAACCCCGAGTGTAGGATTGAACTCTGTGGGGTTTGATTCTGAGGGTAAAATAGAAAGGAGAGATCTCTAAAGATGGGTTTAGAGCATGGGAGTTCATTGTGAAAGAGCGTGGGTGTGAGAGGCTGCTGGGCTGCAAGACACAGCTCAGAGCAGGCCAGAGACAGAGAGAGAAAGAGGCAAAAAGAGAGAGTAAAAAGGGTTGATTTGCCATTTACAATACAATAAATCATCTTCTCTGTTGAATATTCTAATTCTCTTTAACCAATCTGAGACAAGCTACAAACTCTACAGCATTTCCATACAACCTATAAGAATCATCACATTACCATACGGGGTTATATTTTAAAGCTTAAAAAAACTGCTTTTGGGAATCTCCTACCAGGCAGGCAGGGTTTGCTCTGCCCTTTGGCCCTGCCTGGGCAGAGGGCATTGTTCTATCCAGAAGGAGGATTCCCTTCAGCCAGCTCTGCCATTGTTTCTTAGTTACTCTTCAACTCAAACCTTGTCTCCATCTCAATTTCGATTCTACTTTCCATATTTTCAGCATCTTTTGCAAGGCAATCATATCTATAAGGCTTTCCTATTTCATCCTCCCCAGGCCCCAGTGCCTCGGGAAGCAGCAGGGAAGGGGAGCTGGGAGGGGAGCTCAGCACCCACCCCTCCAGCCAAGGGGTCCCCATTCCCTGCTGCCTGAGATGAGTGGGAACCATCCAAGGATGTTCCTCCTTGAAGGAGACCAAGCAAAGCATCAGTGGAGCTTCTCCCCATCCTCAGCACAGCCATGAGGGTTGGCTGATGATTTTCCCAGGTCCTTTCCCACCCAAACCAGGATTCCACTCTATGGTGGGATGGAGCAGCTCCTGAGGAGGGGGAATCCCAGGAAATTTGGGAGCAGAAGGAAGGGGCCTGAGCTGGGGGAAGTGCAAGGCAAGGAGGGAGGTGCTGGAGCAATTCCTGAGCAGACCACGGAGATGCTCTGGAGCTGGGAATGTTCCCCTGGAGAAGGGAGGGATCCAGGGAGAGCTCAGAGCCCTGAAGGGGCTCCAGGAGAGCTGGAGAGGGATTTGGGACAGGGGATGGAGGGACAGCACACAGGGAATGGCTTCCCAGTGCCACACTGGGATATTGGGAAGGAATCCTCCCAGTGAGCACAAGGCCAGCTCGCCAACACGTCCCTAAATTTCCTGGCTTTTTGAGGATACAAGCCAGGCCATTAACATTATTTATAGGTTCCTGTGTATGAGTTTCCATTTGTTTGCCTGCTTAAAACCAGTTAGGTGGAAAAAAAAAAAAGAAAAAAAGCAAAAAAGCAGCAATTCCTGGAGGCCAGACAGTTAAAAAACCCTCATGCCCATGGTCTGCTGGACCCAAAGGATCAGCAGCTCCTTTAGAGGCATAACTGCTTCCTTAAATGCTTATTGTGTAAATATTTAAGCCACTTTATAAAACTTTTACAATGTACTTAGGAAGCATAAATCTCCCTGGTGCAGCACGGCAGGGCTTTGGCAACACAAACAGGGACATTTCCAATGCTAATGCTGCACCCGAGGGGCCCCGAGGTCACAGTGCCAGGAAAATCATCCCTGATCACCCCAAAAATGAGTGGTTATGTGCTCTGATTTGGGGTGGCTGCTCTGGAAAACAATCACCTATTGATGGGCAGAGCCCTGAGCTTTCTTCCTCTTCAAAGCCCCCCACAAAAAAATTCACAAAAAATATTATGTAATTCAAAAATAATCCCCTAATGCTCGTCCATTTTAAGAATGATTTTTTTTTTCAGTGCTTGTAGCAGGGAAAACTCCATAGAACCCATTCCTGCACCCCTCACCAAGCCCAAACCCAGCCAGCCCAGCCTCTCCCGTGGTGCATTTTTGGGGAGATGAACTTCCCAGAGGTGAAATTGCCTTGGATTAGGGAAAATCCCATGTTTGACTGACACATCTGCACCCAGGCTGCTTTCCACATGGAAATCCATGCAGCTTCATTTGGGATTTGCTTGGACACGGCCTTCACCAGCTCCAATTCTTCAAATAAATGAGACTTATTTATTTATTAACGTGTTTAGGATTTTTCCCCCCCCAAAAAACAGCTTTTCTACTGTAATTTAGGTGGGTTTGAGGCAACAACAACGACTGGAACCAGGGAACTGGAATTTTATTCCCTTTGCAAAGCACAGCTTGCTGTTGTATGTAATGAAGCACACAGAAAGCCTGGAAAAAAACTTGGATGGGAGCTCAAACCCTGATGTTTTAAAGATCAAAGTGTGTTTTTCAATTAAATGTTTAAATAAAGTTTTCTGCTACTAAATCATTTGAACATTTTCACCTTCCTCTCATTTCTAGAAGCACCCTTGGCTTTTCTTTATTGTCATAACCCAGTGCCCTCTGCAAGGCACCAGGGCCCCTTGAGGCACAACCTGTTTGCCAAAGGGAAAGTTCCTGCAGGATGGTAAAAAATCAGGAAGAATGGGGGAGCCTGAGTCTCATTCTCCAAATCCCATCGTGTTTTCCTCTTTTTGTCTTTACAAATAAGCTGCACGTGGGCACAGCCACAGTTCTGCTCCAAATATTGACCAGAAATTTAAAGTAACTCCATTGATTTCCCTGTGACTTAGGTGGAACTCAGGGCAGAAATTGGGCTGGGTGTTCAAATTGTCTTTTTTAGCAGCTCTTGGGTTGTTCCAGGTGCTGTCAGTGATGGGGACACAGCCTGGCTCTGTCACCAGTTCCTCCAGCAGCCCCAAGAGGAGGAAAACTCAAAGTTTTGGGGATTTTTGGGAAGGCACAACCCATGAAACCACCAAACCCAGCCCTCCAGGCCTGCAGTGCAAGGAAGATCTGAGCTGGCCTCTCCCAGCTGTGCCACAAACCTTCGAGGAACCAGGAACACCAGAGACATCCAGAATAAAATGGGATTAACCTTCCACGAGCCAGCTCAGAGTGGAAATGCTGGGATTTCACTGCAGGACAAACTCAGCAGCAGCAGAGGAACCAAAAGCTGAATTCCTCCAAAGACACAGCTCCAAACAAAACGTGGCTTCCAAAGCCAGGACACAACTGGGCTTGGTCACCCAGCACTGCTGCTGACCCTGATGTCCTTAATTCCTTGTAAATCCATCATTAAGGAATAAAAACAACATCCCAGGCTCAAGGGGAACATTCACGAGCCCTGAGTGCTGCTTGGGTACCCTGGTGGTTCCATCCCTGCTGCTCTCCACTGAACCTCTCCCCAGGAGCTCCCAGGGCTGTTTGGTTAACACAGCCTGGGATAAAACTCCTTATTTATTTTGGCACCATCCTCTCCCCAGGCCCTAAAACCCAAATAAAGTCCATTCCCCTCTGTGTGTATCCCCAGCTATTGACACTGCTCGGGACCAATTTGCAAATCCAAACAAACGTGTGTTGTGTAATGGGGCTGCAAAAACAATCAGGAAGGGGCTGGGGATGTGCTCACAGGTTCCTGCAGGGAGGGAGGCTCTGAAGACTGCAAAAACTTCAATTTTTACTCTGATAACAACAGGGGCTATTTCTGCCTGTGACATCAGGCTCCCAAAGCAGCCACGGAGCAGAGAAGCTGCTGCTGGTGGTGGAAATCAAGGAGGACTTTGCTGGTTGCTCCAGTGGCAAACATCTCACATTTCCCTCTTTTAAAAATAGCCATTTTTTCCCTTTTCAAACACCTCACAACCACCCAAATCCTCTCTGCTGGCTCAGCTGATCCGAGGATAAATCACAGCACCCCAAGTGAGCCAGGCCAGACCTTCTCTCCTGCACTCCCAGCAGGGAATGATGCAAACTTGGGGCACAGCTTTTCTGCCCTGTTTTGGCCCTGTTCTGTACAGAGAAAATGAACTGTGCCCTTCAAGAAGCTCTTTCCCCTGCTGGCTGCAGTTAAATATCTAAAAAACCATCTCAGCCATAGCCATCTGTATTATTAACTGCAAGAATTGCTACCCAAACACCACCAAAACGGCCCCAAAACCCATCAGCTCTTTAATCAAAAGCAACATCTCACTAAGGGAATTCAAATCTTAAGGGTAAAATGTCTTATCCTGGATGACTCTGGATAGGAAACGGAGCTGGAAATGGAGAAGAAATAAATTTGTGTGTTCTACCTGCAGCCAGAATTGATGTGCAAGTGGTGGTGAGCAGGACAGGGGGAAGTTAAAACTCTTATTCATGAGTCCATTATTTCAGAAATCAATGGTTGAAATTAAACTGCCACAAATTTCTCCTGCAGCTTGAAGGACCCTGTGATGGCCCAACCCAGAGCCCCATCCCAGCCACCAAAGGGTCTCCTTTCAACACAACATTTCTATTTTAGCCCTGTTGCTATGAAATATCTACAAAAATAAGTGTTCCTTGTGCCCTCCCTTAAGAACATCCCCATCCTGCTCCTCCTCACAGCCCTGTCCCAAGCCCAGTTTGGCCTTGGCCAAACTCACCTGGTTTCAGTTTTCCTGACAAACCCCAAAACACAAATACACCCCTAATTCTGCTGGGGAAGCTGAGCCAACTTTCTGGCAGGGCTGTGCTGGGGATTGAAATGAGGGGGGGAAAAAAACCACAGTGGTTTTGCCCCAAAACCAAGACTTCCCCCCTAAAAAACTTGCCAGTTCCTACCAATTTTTATTTTGACTCCACACTCAGGCCTCCAACACCCTGCTTGGGGGAGTGGGAATTTCAGAGCCTTGCAGGACATCCCAGCTCCCTGGGATGGGAGATGGAAGAACCATGAGGAAATCCCAGCTTTCAAGGCAGCAGAAAGCCCAAAACACGGGAGGCTCTTCCCAAATCCCACCCAGGGCCCAGCACTTGGAGGCTGCACACAAATAAAGCTGCAGGAATCTTTCTGAGGGCTGCAGAGGCACATTTTAAAAGCAGGATGTTTGGCTGAGCTGCTCTTCCCTCAAATAAACACCCACGACCTCACTGGAACAGAGAGGCCCCGCTCTGGGAGCTGCTGCTTTTCCAAAGGGCCAGCCCTGATTTCCTCCCCTGGCTCTGGGGGTGTCACCAGGGCTGGGTGGCACCTGGGCAAGGCAGGGATGGGCACAGCTCTCCCAGGAATTCACAGGTGAACAAGTGTTTTCTCACCCTCCCCCCGGGCTGAGTTGGTCAGAAAAATTCTGTTCAAGAAGCTCAGAAATGCTCTGAGTTGGTGGGAATTTCTTGCTGCATCAGGGGATGAACCCAAGGTGTCCAAGCTGGTGAATTCAACACTCAGGGGTTTTTTGTGGTTTGGAGAACACCAAATCCAGGGTGTGAGTGGACCCCTCCCAGCAGAGCCACAGTGTCACCCCAGTGCCACCACTGAACCCAGGACAAACACAGCACCTTGGAAAATCAGCTCTGCTGCCTGCCCTTTATGCACCCCACACATTAATCCAGCTTATCCATGTGATAAAGCACGACTTGAAAGGAGAAATGAGGAATAAAAGCCCCAAGAGAAGCCTGTGCTGTTTCCCTCAGGTGGCTGAACCACCCAGGCTCTGGAGAAATGCTCCTTCCTTTGTAAAACCAGCCCTGGGGCACTGAGGGCTGGCTCTGAGGAGTAATTTCATTTTGGGAGCATCCCCTGAATCCCTAAAACCTTCCTGGCTGTTTGATCAGTGTGAAAAACAACCCGAAATCCCTGAGCTCAACACCCCCCAAACCCTCAGCCCCCAAGGCAGCCTGACCCACACGAGAGCTCAGGAAACAAATAAAACCACATTTTAACAACCTCTAAGCCGAGGAAGGCTGTGCTGGGATGGCTGGAGGTGGCAGGGAGCTGGGAATATCCCAAATTTTGCTGCTCCCTGTGCCCCATCCAAGGACACCCCTTGATGCTCCAAGGTGGGATGGCCCCAAAGCCCAGGAGGACAAACACCCTGTGCTCAGAGAGGGCAGAAGCAGGAGGAGAAGCCAGTTTTGCCCCAGCCCCAGGGTTTGGAAGGCAGCTGCTTCTCACTGAGAGCCTCTGCAGCCTGCAGGGAAGGGCAGAGGGAGGAGGAGGAGGAAGAGGAGGAGGGCTGGGAGGATGGGGATTAAAATAATACTGTGTGGAAATCTCAGGGAGAGGCAGGAAAGGGGGAAGAGGAGGGGAGTGAGTGCTTTCTGCAAGGCAGTGCTGGGGTCCAGCCCGGGCTGAGCTGGGATTGTCTGCTGGCTCCCAGCAAGGTCCTGCTGCTGCCTGGGTTGTCCTCATTTAAACCTGGATTGATCCCATTGCATCCTCCCAGCCAGGGCAGCCCCTTCCCTCCCAGAGCCAAACGTGGAAAACACACTCAAAATCCTCCCACAGCTTTGCCTGGGGCAGCCCGAGGCTCTGGGAGGTGACAGCACCTTTTATTTTACATTTTTGGTGCTGTTTCTGGGTTTTCAAGTGATCAATTCCAAGGGCAGCCTGAGGGGGAAGAGCTCCTGCCCCACTCCAACAAAACCTGTTTGGTGAAAGGCCTGATCTAAACATGCAAAACTCCAGGATGTGAGACAGGTTCTCCCATTTTCCCTTCTGACATCCAATTTCTTTGGAAAAAAAAAATACAGATTTCAAGCCAAGAATCAGGAAACATCACAATATTATTTTTGCTGTTTATATTTCTTGAATACTGACTATGATCCAAGTGATTTTTTTTTGTGTTTGGCTCCTGACTGAATTTTCTGGGACCGACCATCCCAAATTCTCCAAACACACACGAGGGAGAACCTGCAGCAGTGACACCCAGCAGCACATGGAGCTCCTACAGGGATGGATTTCCTACAGGAATCAACCCTGGGCTTTGAAAAACCACCTCAGCTCTTTCCTTCCTGCAGGTTTAACACGAGCTGCCACTTCCCAGAGAGGCAGCAGAGCTCGGGGGAACCCGGAGCTCAGCACATAAAACACCCAGAGCTGCAGCCTTTGAAGCCCAGCCCTTCAAAGGCAGGCACATACCAAATCGACTGAGGTTTTCTACACAAACAAATTCAGCATGGCAAGAGCAAAACTCATTTGCAAAGAGATCTTTAATGTTGAGAGTTCTCAAATGACCGACCCTTTCAGGCACAGCTGAATTCAATCCTGCTCTGAAGGTCTGGGCTGCTGATTTCAATGCACAAAACACAGGGATATTTCAAAATAAGTGCCTGTAATTAGTGGGGAATAAAGAACCACTCCAATTTTCTTGTTTCACTGAGGAAGAAGCTGCTCAGTGTGCTCATAGTCTGTAACCTGTGAAATGTGAGTGACTTTTTTTTTAAATTTTAAACGTAATTCTGCTGATATTTCCCTTCCATTCAGGTAACTCAGCAGTGGGGAAAGAGCAGCTTTATACCCTGTGGTATTTAAAGAAAAGGGTTTTGCAAGGGTTTGGTGCCCCAAACAAGGCAGCACTTGGCTCACTGGGACACTGCCCTGGGCTTTGGGGTGTCCCTGTCAGAGGCAGGAGAAATCCCAGAATGGAAAAGCCCCCTGAGATCAGCAGCTCCAACCATTGTCCCACATGGCTTTTAAACCCCTGCAGGGACTGAGACTCCACACTGGACTGTAGGGTTGAACTCTGTGGGATTTGGTTATGAGGGTAAAATAGAAAGGAGAGATCTCTAAAGATGGGTTTAGAGCATGGGAGTTCATTGTGAAAGAGCATGGGTGTGAGAGGCTGCTGGGCTGCAAGACACAGCTCAGAGCAGGCCAGAGAGAGAGAGAAAAAGAGGCAAAAAGAGAGAGCAAAAAAGGGCCAATTTACCATTTACAATACAATAAATCATCTTCTCTGTTGAATATTCTAATTCTCTTTAACCAATCTGAGACAAGCTACAAACTCTACAACATTTACATCCAACCTATAAGAATCATCACATTACCATACGGGGTTATATTTTAAACCTTAAAAAAACTGCTTTTGGGAATCTCCTACCAGGCAGGCAGGGTTTGCTCTGCCCTTTGGCCCTGCCTGGGCAGAGGGCATTGTTCTATCCAGAAGGAGGATTCCCTTCAGCCAGCTCTGCCATTGTTTCTTAGTTACTCTTCAGCTCAAACCTTGTCTTCATCTCAATCTCAATTCTACTTTCCATATTTTCAGCATCTTTTGCAAGGCAATCATATCCATAAGGCTTTCCTATTTCATCTCCCCCAACACTGGACAGCAAGAAATCTTCCCAAATTCCCATCCCAAACCCCTGCTGGCACAGCACCCACCACATCCTGAACTCTGCCCCAGCTCTGGCCCTGGCAGCAGCTCCAGGAATGGATCCAAAGTGCCAGGGATGCAAATCCCACCCCGTGTCCTCACCTGCACCCTGAGAACCCCCAGGAACCCACGTGGGATGGAGCAGAGAGCCCCCAAGCAGGGCTTGCAAACTCTCAGCTGCCACCCAGCTCAGGCCCCAGCCATAAAAGCAGCTCCACAATGGGGTTTATTTATTTTTTTGGAGTCACAAATGATTTCCAGCAGCAGGAGGGTGAGGGATGCAGTGCTGGACCCGGCACCCAGCCAGTCTCATAAATGGTTGGCAGCCAGCAGAGCAGCAAACCCATTCCTATTGAAATGAGCTTGTTACTACTAATTTTTACTGGCTTCCTGGTCGATTCAGAAAGTTTTGTTGGGGTTTTTTTGGTTCTGTTTTGTTGTTTTTTGGTTGTTTTTTTTTTTTTTTGGAGATCTCAGAAAGCAATTCTGTGCCACTTGAGGAAAACTGAGCCACTGAGGGCTCTGCTGTGCCCCCAGCCCAGGCACCCTCAGCCCCCTCTGGAAACTCCATAAAACCTCAGCAGAAAGAGCTCTCCAGAACAAAATCAAAACCTGCTGGGCTCAGCTTTGCTGGGATCAGCCCCGTGGCAGCTGCAGACACTGAGTTTATAGGCAGGGGTTGGGTCTGGGACATTCAAATGCCCATTTTTACATCTGCTCCCTCTCTCCACAGCTGGAAACCCCGAGCTGCAGCACCAGACAAACCCCACCAGGTTGAATCTTGGAGCTTGAGGTTTTTTTTTGCTTCCAGTTTGCTGGAGAAGCAAACTTGGCAAAGCTTTGGTTGGGATGAGGGGATGGATCACAGAAATCCTGGGATGGTTTGGGTTGGAAGGAACCTTTAGGATCCTGTTCCATCCCCTTCCATGGGCAGGGACACCCTCACCAAACCAGGCTGCTCCACCCAGCCTGGCCTCAAACACTTCCTCTTGGGTTATGCCTTAAAATTGGTGGATTTTAAGAGGAATGCTGGAAAAAAATTACCTGGAGAGTTCACTTTTATGCATAGCTCTCAAGAGCAACAAATACAAAAAAAACCCCAAAAAACAAAACCAGGAAAATAAAAAATCAGGGCACAACGTTTGCCACGGAGCTGAGGGGAAGATGCAGCAAAGGAACAACACTGAACAGGAAAAAGGGAAAGCAGAGCCATGGGAATTCCCAGCCAGCACAGCCTGGGCAGGACAGAGATGCTCCCAGACCCCCCAGCCTCACGCAGAGGGGGATGAATCAAATGCCTCATTCTTCCCCGTGGACAAACTTGGCTTTTCCTGGTGTGGGATTGCACAAACAGGGCCTTGTGTGAGCCCGGAGCAGGCAGGGCTTGGAGCAGCCAGGAGGGGAGAGAAAGGCAAGAAAAGGGATGGGATGTGCTCAGCACGTCCAGCCCTGGGGGAGACAGGTGGGAAAAACCCAAAGACAGCTCAGCCTTGTCACAAAAACTGAGTGGGTTGGGTTGGAAGGGCCTTCAAGCCCATCTTGTCCCATTTTCCATGAGCCCAGGATGCTCCAGCCCCATTCCAACACTTCCAGGGATGGGGCAGCCACACCAGGACCTCACCCAGGTTCCTTTCTTCCCCAGCTAAACAGACACCAGGATTTTGCATCACTGGGTGAAAGCACAAAGCAGTGGCATTTCATTTTTTTTTAAGTCTTTAACGTTCTTTGGCTTCTCCCATGGAAAAATCTTAGCAAATGAGACCTGAATAAATGGGCAGAGCTGAAAAAATCGCATTTCTGCTGGTGGGTTCTGCTGCTGCTCGTGGAATACACAGATAAAACCTGCATGGTTGTGTTCTGTAGAGCCACTGGGAGAAATCCTGCCTGGGAAGGAGGAGCCTCTCCAAAGCCAAAATCCAAAGGCAGGCACAGGAATGGGAGCAGAGGGACAAGGCCAGGCTGCAGTGGGGCCAGCTGAGCACTTGGGGACAGCAAATGTGACAGCAGGACACTTGCCAGGGTTGCCATTTGGGGAGGGATGGCTCTGGTCCAGCTTTTGGGGGTGCTGCAGAGACCTCCTGCACCCCCAGGAACACAGAACTGCTGTGCAGGGCAAAACAAACCCCCCACACATTCCTCTCTCCCTGGCACTGCTGGCAATTTGACTTTTGGGCAGGTTTCAAACGTGGGATTTATGAATAAAAAGAGGAAAATGCAAGAAGAAAAACGAGGGGGAAACCAGGGGTGCAGGGCTGATTAAGGAAATGAGCTTTGGGTTTAATTCTGTTTATACCCTCTGGTGCTGGTGGTTTTTTCCCATATCCAAAGCCTGGGATTGAAGGAGAAGCTTCTGTGGGAGAGGGGTGGTGGGACAGCAGCAAAACCCTTCCAAGCAGAGCTTTTTGATCCCTGCTCCAGCCCAGGAGCTGCAAAGGCCATTAGCAGCAAGGTCAGCCAACACAGCCATTTCCACCTGAAATGGTTTTGTCCTTACAGAAAAAACACCCAAACAGGAATCCAAGAGTCCTCAGCACCCCAGTGCTGGAAATGTGCTGCACGTTCCCCCTCCATCCCTGCTCCCCCAGCACTCTGCCCCTGGGGGATGCTTTTTTTTTTCCAGCTGAACACTCATTTTCTGGGGCCACCAGAAAGCTGCAGAAGGATTTTTACCAAAGTGAGACCCTGGCATGGGGTGCCCAGAGAAGCTGTGGCTGCCCCTGGAAGTGTCCAAAGCCAGGATGGACCAGGAATAACTGGAATCATGGAAAGGGGTGAAGCTTTAAGCTCCCTTCCAACCCAAACCAGTGAATAAAAAGCCCAGAGCTGCAGGCACCACTTAAAGCCAGACACCAAAATGAAGGTGGGACCTCAGTGAGCCCATGTCCCTCCTCCTCCTCCATCACCACCAAGCCCTGGAGGGATCCTGCTCCCTCCCCAGGGCTGTGGCACTCAGGGCACAGAGCTGGCAGTCCCAGCCCCCAATCCCATTGCCAGCTTTTGGGAAGCACAAAGAGCTGAGTCTCCTTTGCCAGTAAATTCAACCTGTGGTTCAGGGGCTCGGGGCACTTCAAAGCCCTCCAGCAGCACTGGAGGGATGGACTTTTCAGCTGTGAGGCAAAATCCACACAAATAAGCAGTGTTCCAAAAAGCCAGGTTTAACCATCAGCAGCTCCCAGAGACTGGGGATGTTTTTCCTGAGGGTTTTTATTTTTTTTTTCCCCTTCTCCTTCCAATTTGCTTTTTTTTTTAATTTTATTTTTTAATTTCTTACTAAAAGCTTGCTGGAGCTCCCACAGCTCACAGCCCTTTTTGGGTCTGAGCATCCTCCAGAGGTAAAAATGCTGAGTTAGGCCTTGGAGGCCTGGAAAGGAGGTGCCTTTGATGAACAGCAAATCTCCAGACTTCAATCGCTCCAGTGAGCGCCACGCTTTTAATAAGTTATTTCCGTGGAAAACCTTGGTAACTCAGTTATGAATCAAGCCTATAAACACCTCTCACTCATCAAAGTGCCACAAAAAAAATAATAAAAAAAAAAATCTATTACTGGGGCTGTGAACACAAGACTCTCTCTACAGGTCCCTCTAGAAGAAGCCAAAATTCCTCCTTTAAAACATTCATTTTCAAAGGTCATAAATACACTGTGTCCAGTATTCAGCAAATCCCTTCAAAAAGCAAAACACAGGCACAGGGAAAAAGGAAAGTTCAAACAAAGCCGGATCCATCAGATCCGTGCTGGTTAAAGGACACAACCAGAGCTACATCAAAGCAACTTTTACTACCTAGAAAGTTGTATCCAAGCCCTAATAGGGTGCAAGAATGTAATGTTTAGGCTACAAAAATTAAACTAATTTACTTTTAAGTAACTCGCTTGCTTCCTGGTGTTTCTATTTTTAAGGGTGATGCCTGGGTGCTTGGAGAAGTGAGGGATGGGATTATTCTGTGATTCGAGGCCAAACATCATAACTACTCAATGAACCACAGACAAAAACATATTTTATCTGGGTGTTGTGCTTTCTCCAAGAACTTCTAGGCTGAAAACACCCAGGCTTAGCTGTGAAAATCCATCCCAGCTCCAGGTAACAGAGGGAGAAAAAGCAACTCTCTCCTTCTCTGCTGGAATTTGGTGTGTTGCCTCCAAAATCCCCAAATCCTGCCCATGAAACCTTCACTTTAGGGCATCATCCTGCATGGTTCCCTCGTGGAAAACTCTCTGGAGTTTGTGTCCACACAGAGACAGAGGCATCACCTGCAAAGCAGCTTTAACCCACCCAAAATTGGCCAGAGACACCCTCTTCCACCCCTTTGTGCAGCCTGTGCCACTCCAGCAAAGATCCTAAAGCTCTGGAACCACTTTGGATTTTTTTTCCTTCCTCCTTCTGAACAAGGGACAACTCCAGCTGCCCAG
>JAHLSL010000094.1:1000165-1015271 GCA_025920805.1 Petroica traversi | reverse complement strand
TTTCACAATGAACTCCCATGCTCTAAACCCATCTTTAGAGATCTCTCGTTTCTATTTTACCCCTATAACCAAATCCCACAGAGTTCAATCCTACACAGCCAGGCACAGGCTCAGCTGAAAACAAGCCAGGCTTGTATCCACTGCTGAAAGCGGAAACGTGGGCAAGTTGAGACCTGGGCTGGAGCAGCTCAGGGCTGGCTGGGACATCCTGGGCTGGAGCCCCCGTGCTCTGACAGCTTCCTGAGCGTGACCTCCCTCCCACGGCAGCGACAGCTCACGTGGGGTTGGATTTCACAACCAAAGCTCTGGCACCGCTGCTGTTGTGGTGCCATCCCGAACTCCTGACACATCTGCTGCCCCAGGACACCCAAACCCTGCCTGCCTGAAGTGTTATTTATATTTCTGAGGGGAAAAAGAAGAGTTTGGCTTTGCACAGCAGTAACAGCGGAATCCCAGCACGCCCCTCTGCTCCTTCCCTCCGTGCCAGCCAAACCTGCTCCTCACACCTCTGCAAAGGGGCTCCCTGGCAGGGCCAGGGGCCAGCTGCCAGCTGGGTTTGGGTGACTGTCACCAGGCCAGGCTTGCTGTGAGCTGCTGGCCTGGCTTGGGGCCTGTCTTGGCTCCTGTCTCAGTGAGCCCCAGGATTTCCTCTCCTGGTATTGAGGAGAGGGAGCTGTTGGTGAGCCCCCATCCTCACCAGCTTCTCCAGGCTCAGCCCTGCCTGTGCCAGGTTTATTCTCATGGCAAAGGAGTGAGCAGGGCCACACAGGGCAGAAGAGAGGCCTGCGGGGTGGGCGAGTGGATGAGAGGAGAGGCAGAGGCTCCTCGTGTCCCTTGCCTGGTTTGCACCCAGGACTGTTCATGGCACCCAAGGGAGCAGCTCCCGATCCCTCTGCCTCCTGCTTTGCTCCCAAATCTGTGCTGAGGAGCATCAGGAGCCCCTTGCAGACATCTCAGGCTCCTTCCCATGGCCTCGGGGTCAGCGGCGCTGCCATTTGGGAGCCACGGCTCTGGTGTTTCGGGGATGTGTTTCCACTGCCCCTCCCTGCACGCTGGTGTCTTTAAAGGCTGACACGTTGCAAAATAGGAACAGAATGTCTGCAGCACACTATCAAACCTCAGTGGCTTCATTTATCCCCCCAGGACTGGTGCAAATGGTCAAAGAGATAGCGAGGAGCCAGGCCCACTGCCCTTGGCCCGGAGCCCGGAGCGCGTTCTCCATCAGCTCTGTTTGTGAGTTGTCTCCCCCCAATTCTCCATCTACCTTTGTCCTCTGACTAAAAGCCCCTCTCCCAGTTTTCCTGAGGTTCATCACTCCTCTGATGGCATTTTCTGGTGGGACAGTTGTGCTGTCACCTTGCTCTGACCCACAGGAACGCAGCAGTGCTGAGGTTGCAGCCCTGAACAATCCCTTAAAATCTACATTAAACAGCAGATTTTTTTTTCTTCTTTCATTTAATAACATGGACAAACTCCCCTGGATCACCCACTGCTCTGAGATTTACAGATCTATTTATTGACAGGTACCTCTTGCATATCCCCCATGTCTCCCCATATGCTTATGTCCCTAAAAACCAGAAAGAGGTAAAAAAATCCCTTCATTACATGAAACCCATCATTTCACTCCCTTAATGGAACACATTTTCACATGCCTTCACCCCAGCTCTGAAGCTGGAGGCTGCTTTTGCCTGGCCTTATTTTTCATGCACTTCGTTTCCTTATCGCACCATATAATTTTCAGGCGAATGAAAATCTGGCCTTTCACTTGCACAAACACTTGGACATGAAAACCTGGTCACTGCCAACTCTTACAAACACATCCCCATGGCTGATGGGGGACCTGTGAATGTATCAGAATCTCGACTTTCCTCTTTTTTTCAGGAGTTATTTTCTGGCCTTGATGGTTCCAGGAACCCAAATAACGCCAAAGGTAGAAGGCAGAGAAAAGAACTCCCTTGTTACAATTTAAAAGAATATTCATTTGCTGGAGTTTTAAGGCAATCTTGTGAGTTGGGGCTGGCAGAAATTTGGGAACACAGCACATCCTTTGGAAATGGGGTTTGGTGCAACACCCTGCTGGGGGCTCTCCCCTTGAGAACTCCTTCAGCAAGGACTCAGCATCACCCTTTGCAGGCTGCTTTTCAACCGCTTACAAAAACTAAAGATGCATTGTATGCACAGGCTGCCTCTGCCAAGAAAAACAAACTCAGGGATGGCTTTTTTTTCCCAGGCACTCGCAGTCAAACCGAGGCAAATATGAACAATCACCACGTTAGACCCAAACCCCTGTGAAATAATAAAAGAAGGTGACACTGTCACCCTGGGCCTTAAATCATGTGTACAATGCCCTCCTGTCCATCTGCTGCTTCCCATGCAAAAGCAATTAATAGATAGGGGAGAAGACAGAAAGTTGTAATTCCAGGAAGCAGGACAATTAATTTTTATGGAGAGTGAGGTGCTGTTTGCTTTTTTTTTTTGTGGTGGCAAAAAAGTCATTGCTGGTGGTGGGATTTAAAGGTCAGTGGTCCCTCTGGCCAGGGCAGCCCATGGGAAAAGTGCTGTGGAGAGTGCAGGATGCAGAGCTCAGGGTGTCTGTCCCTCCATCACTGCATCTCCACGGTTTGACAGGTCAGCATCACACTGGGGGGGTTCTAAAATAAAACAATGCCCCTGAAACCTTTTAATTCTAGGACAGAAAAACAGAGAGGAGATTTCACAGGTGTGCTGCTCTCCAGGACCTCTCCATGGCTTTCCAACTCTGCTTTCCCTCAAAGGAAAAGCAGAACCAAGGGGATCAGAACATCAGCTCAGCACATCCATGTTCCAACCTTCTATTTCCCCACACAAAAGCCCCAAAAAAAGTCCCTTCCTGCTGCCACCCAGCTCGATGGGAGCAGAATTCTGCTTGCTCAACTCCTGGGGAGTAATTGCAGGCTAAGGACATGCGCTGGCACGCGGGCTGGGATGTGAAGTATGTGTGTAAATATGGAAATATGTCACTGGGAAAACTCCCCTCCAGCCCACAGGAACACTGCTCAACAGCAGCAATTCCTTCACATCCAGGCCCATTCAAACTCGGGAGCCACTTGGTGCTGCTCTGCCAGGCAATAAATGAAGGAATTTACACATCTCAGATTCCTCCATCTCTTTTTCCAGGAGCAGGATGAGGGGACAGTTAATGACCCCAGTTTATGGGATAAATATTTGGGCAGAATGTGTTTTGATACCATAAATATTAACAGCTCTGGCTGTTTGCAAACTCTGCTTTTTTCCCCACCAAGGATCTGTGTAAAGTAATAATATCTGAAGTGTTTTTTAAGGAGCATAACCTGTCATTGGGAAAACATTCTCCTTTCTTTAAAATGTCATTTTGCCTGACAAAGGAAGCCCAAATACCTGGAATTTCAGAGCATTCAGGACTCAGAGCTCTGTTTTTCCATCTTTAGGTGAGATCTCTGTGTCTGTGTAGGATCCCTTGCTCACACAACATTCCTGGTGGGCTCCTGAATCCCAGTGATCCCAGCAAAGCCCCCCCAGATCAGCACAGAGGGAGGGGGAAAAGCTGTTCCCAGAGAGCCCATGGAAAACTGGGAATATCTGTAGGGAACCAGCTCTCACCTCTCCTGCCAAAGAAACCTTCACCCAGCTGGGCCACTTGCAAAGCTTTTGATCCTTTCCTCACCTGCTGAGTGAAATTTCTGAGAGGAACAGAGACCTTGAGAGCCCAAATTTCAGAGCAGCTGCCCTGTGCTGGGTCAAGACAGGGATTTGTTCCCCTAAAAGGTGATGAGGGGCACTTGGGCAGTGACCAGCACCTTCCACTGCCTGTCCCATGGGAAATCATCCCGATGGGATTATTACAGGGCCAGAGTCTGCAAATCCCAACAAAACCAAGCTTTGTTAGCGCCACTTCTTAATGAACAGCCGGTTTAATTACACGGCCCAAAAGGAACCTGCTTAGAACAACTTTCCAATATGCTTCCTGGATGTCATTACAGCCAAAGAGCTGCTAATGGGATGAATTTCAAGCAGAAGTTTAGCTGGATTTTGGGGTTTAGAGTTTGCTGGGACACGCTTCCCACAGCGGAGCTGCAATTCTCTGCAAACACGCAATTAAAATTCTCAGATTGCACTAAAAACTGCTACGGCTTCTCTTCTGCAGCAATTTCTGACAGACGCAGTTTTCTCTTTCCTAGGGGAAAAAAAACCAAAAAACCTTAATATCTACAAATAACAGGGCCTGTGTCAATCTCCAGACATGCCAGCTGAGAACGAGATAGGCAGAAAAATGCTGCTGGGAGAAGGCTCTGGCCGTATCTGCTTCAGAACTTTCCCAGGCACAGAAATGCAACGTGGACCCCGGCACCTCGGTGTCTGGCTCCAGCCCTAAAGTGCTTTCCACTGCTTATGGAACATGCTGACAGCCTCTTCAGATAAGCAGGGCAAGGCAAGGGCACTCGGGCACTTGGCAGCCAGAGGTTCCCCAGTCCTGCCTGGGTGGCTTCGGGAGCAGCTCCTGAACCCCAGGCCTGTGGACAATCCCTCCACCTGACCCATGAATCCCTTTGGTAATTGAAAGCTTGTTAAAATCTCCAATCAATAGTGCAGGACACTTGGAAGCTCTCAAATCCATTACTGTAAGTGGAAGAGGAATGGGAGTCACTGCTGGATGTGAGCTGACTTCCGTGGCTGATCCCAAATGTAAAAGGGTTTTGAGCTGCCTGCCCAGCGTGGTGCCCAAATCCCTTCCCCATATCAGAGTTCCCAAACCTTTAATGGCTTTTTCTGTTCTTTTCCTCTCTTAAGGACACAATTTCACTGGGATCTGGAGCTCTCACAGGGCGAGCGAGTTCAAATAATTCCAATTAAATCTATTTTAACGATGCTCTCTCAAGGAGGTGGGGGAGGCAGAGATTTTGAGATGGCTCGGATTTGGAGTCAGATGTAATTTTGCCTCTCTCCTGCTTGCACAACTGACCATTAGCAAAATTGTTGGTGGCGTCAGGATGGTTGTTCCTGTGTTTTCAGGTCTCTCCTGCACCATTACAGAAGTTCCATTTCACAACTGACGCGTCGCTCCTGAAAGGGCAGGAATTGCTTTACAGCACTATAAAGCTCTGCTGCAGATAATGGGGCATTTGGAGCGAGGAGATTCTCTTTTCCCATGAGGGGAAGCAGGCAGGTGCTGGGAATTCCAGCAACATTCCTGTCCCTGATGCTGTGTGTGCCCTGTGCTTGAGTGGCTGAGGGACACGATGACACTTTTGGGAGAGAAATGAGCAGGAAAGGATCCAAAACCTTCACCAAGTGAAGGCTCTGGCAGAGCAATGCCCACAGAAGGGGTTTGATGTGTGAGTTTGGGGCAGGAGCTGATTTTGGGGTTTGATGTGTGAATTGGGGCAGGAGCTGATTTTGGGGGGGTTTGATGTGTGAGTTTGGGGCAGGAGCTGATTGTGGGGGGTTTGATGTGTGAGTTTATGACAGGAGCTGATTTTGGGGGTTTTGACGTGTGAGTTTGGGGCAGGAGCTGATTTTGGGGGGTTTGATGTGTGAGTTTATGACAGGAGCTGATTTTGGGGGTTTTGACGTGTGAGTTTGGCGCAGGAGCTGATTTTGGGGGTTTTGATGTGTGAGTTTGGGGCAGGAGCTGATTTTGGGGGGTTTGATGTGTGAGTTTGGGGCCGGAGCTGATTTGGGGGTTTGATGTGTGAGTTTGGGGCTGGAGCTGATTTTGGGGGTTTGGTGTGTGAGTTTGGGGCTGGAGCTGATTTTGGGGTTTGATGTGTGAGTTTGGGACAGGAGCTGATTTTGGGGGGTTTGATGTGTGAGTTTATGACAGGAGCTGATTTTGGGGCAGGAGCTGATTTTGGGGGGTTTGATGTGTGAGTTTGGGACAGGAGCTGATTTTGGGGGGTTTGATGTGTGAGTTTGGGGCTGGAGCTGATTTTGGGGTTTGATGTGTGAGTTTGGGGCAGGAGCTGATTTTGGGGGTTTGATGTGTGAGTTTGGGGCTGGAGCTGATTTGGGGGGGTTTGATGTGTGAGTTTGGGGCTGGAGCTGATTTTGGGGGGTTTGGTGTGTGAGTTTGGGGCAGGAGCTGATTTTGGGGGTGTTTCCCCATCCTTCCAGGACATTTGTTGCTCAGGCAGGATCCTCTGTGGCACAAACCCCCAGAGGTGTCCATGAGCAGGCAGAGGGGCTGTCACAGGGCACCACCCTTGCAGTGCTGCTGGAACAGAAGCAGGGGCTCTTTCACACACACAAATTACACCACCCAGAGAAGCCCACTCGGATTTCAAAGCTCCACAGGATTTCACCCTCACACAGAGGGGTTTAATGACACCAAAACCCCTTCTGTCTCAACAACAACCCCAGCTGATAAGTGCTGCTCTGCCTCTTCTCCAAGCAATCTCTCCCTAATCCCTGGACAGGCTGAAACGGAGGCGGAAAGCAGAGCATGGGGTGATGTCTTTCCTAGGAAAAATCCCCCTGACCTTCCAGGAGGTTGGAGATCTTTGCTGAGCGTCAGCCGTGGGCAGCCCCAGAGCTCTGCTGACGTGATCCTCACGCTGCCACCAAGGCTGAATGATGCCAAAGCCTTCCCTGCTCCTGGCTCCTGGGGGTGAAGGTTGGGCCAGCACCAAGCGCAGCACGGGCTGCAGGGATTTATCAAATTTATCCAGTGTTTGGCATTCCATAAGCCAGGTGGGATGCTTGGAGCAGCCTGGGGTGGTGGAAGGTGTCCATGAGATGAGCTCTAAGGGCCCTTCCAACCCCAACCATTCCGTGATTCATTGGCCTCTTACCCAGTTTCAGGACTATGATTCAAAGCAGCAGTTTAATATCTTCAGAAAGCTCAAATTAGCCCGAGACAGCTCAGTTTCCGGGAGATTGGGGATAATTGCTACTGGTTGATCACCCAGACTTCTCTGCTTTGAACTCTTTTTGCAGTTGCTTATTCATTTCCCCCAGACTGTGTCTCGGGCTCAGGACACGGCCCAGTTTGGACAGGAAAGAAGCAGGTCCTGAACTGTCACAACTCCCTGAGCTCTCCGGCCCCACATCCCCACGTCCTCCCACGGAGGGGCTGTGTGACAGAGCGTTTATGGCTGGAGCAGCAGAGTAAACAGAATCCCACATCAATGGGGGCTCTTTAAAAAAGTTTATTACATTTCACGGCTGCCATAATTGACAGCAGGGCCCTCAGGTTTGGAAAGCTTTCCTATTTTCTTTCAGGTCCCCGTGCAAGGGCTTTGCACATTGTTAAGGAGGGTCTCCTCACGGCTCAATTTGTTTGAGATGAAACTTCCCAAATTTCCCCGGTGTGAGTCGAGGAGGTGTTAATGAGAGCAAGGCAAAGGAATGAATCGCAGCCAGCGCAGGGAGCTGTGAAAAGAGCTTCATGCTCGTGGGGAAGTGGTCGAACTGGTTTCTTTCACTGCAAAAAGCCCTAAGAAGAGCTGGAAATGTTTTTGCAGAGCAAATGTCAACAGTGCAGGAGTCTCCCGCTCGTCTCCTTCAGCAGAGACCCTGAGCAAATCCCGGGAGAGGAGCAGAAGGCAGGACTCAAAGCAGGCTATTTAAATCTCAATTCACAATTACCCTCGTATCAAGGAAACTTAATTATCTGCGTTTTACCATCTTATCTCCAATATGATTTCTCCAAACAAACAGCAGTCTGGAAACAGCCCCGTAGATAATCCAGCCAATCTCTGATATCTCAGCCGGGAAAGTCAGCGCCTGGGGCAGCGGAAAGAGATCGTGGGGGGAGCCAGGAGCTGCAGATTCCCAAAGGGACCTGCTGGAAGCTTGCCTGGGCATGGGCAGCGCTGCAGGAGCTGCTGGAGGGGCTGGATGTGGGGCAGAGCTTTGGGGCTCAGCACATCTGGCTGGCACAGCAGTGCCTGAGCTGCTCCTCTGGGTGTTATCAATGTGATAACACCCTACGCTCATCAGGGAGGCATCACATGTGAGTAGGCACTTGTGGAAATGGGGAATATCTGGGAAATCACGCTGGTTTTTCAGAATTCTTTTGAAGGTGAATGTTCTTGCTGGATTTTGTGTTTGCCAGCCAAGAGCTGGGCAGTAAATTCCCATTCCAACAGCACAGCAAACGTAAAGCTGGATCCTGCATCCAGCATCCCTCATCCTTCAGTAAAGATGGGCTCTTGGACACTCCCATAAGGTCACCAAGTTCCCTCAGAGAAGTTTGGGGATTGATGAATTCTCTCAGGTAAAGCTGTTCCCACACGATAATTTCCTCAGGCTGCATCCCAAACACGTCCACCATCCTACAAAGACGTGGGAAGTGCTGACCTGACTCTGGCTCCGAGGCCTGGTCCATCAGTGGCCAAACTCCTCGTGATGACGACAGTGCTAATGACTAATTCTGATAATAATTAAATGTCAAGGAGAACTTTCCATGCAAAACGATACCAGGAGCACTGGGGAACATTCTGAGATAGAAGGGACAAAGCGTGTGGAAGTTCATCCCCGGGTAACGTTTCCTGTTTCCACACTTTTCAGAGGGGCCCTGACCAGGATGGATAAAATTTGGGTCCCTGGTAGCACCTGCAGAGCTCAGAGCTCAGAGCCAAGGCTGAACCCACCCTCCACAGACATTTCCCAGCCCTCCCAGTCTGGTCACCTCAGGCTCCCTCCATAGCACATGGAGAGCTCTTTGCATCTCCAGTGGGCACTGCTTAAGACCTTAATTACTCCCTAAGACCTTAATTAATCCCTGGAGGTGTTCACCTGCATTCCTCCACTACAGAGGGAGCCAAGTTCTACTTCAGGCATCCCATGCAGTGAAATGCCTGGAGAAGTGTGGGATGAGCCCACAGAGGTGTGCAATGAGTTTTGTGTGTTGCCCAAGCCTGGAGTCTTTCCCTGCTCGACTTTCCCTGGCAGAAAAGTGGCACTGGAGCCACAACACTCCCTGGCAGAGGGGGAAATGCTGCTCCTTCACAACATCACCCGAATTCACTCGGGATTTATCCCTCTGGAACAGTCCTCTTGCTCCAAACCAGCAGATCGACCCTTTCCACCAAACTGGGATGGCACAGAGGAGGAAATCCAAACTCAGTTCCGTGGCACAGGGTCTGAGCCGCCACAGAATCAGCTGGAAACGAGGGAAAGTCAAATGCTTAATGAGTTCATTAATTCTCTGCCAAGGCCATGTCCCCTCCAGTGATGGCTGCAGGATCCCAAGGCCATTCCCACCTTTCTCTGCCCATTCCAGCCACAACCCCTCCTTACCCCCGACTGGTTGAGGCCACAAATTGTTTAGGATGGAACAAGATCCAAGATCATCAACTTTTGATTGATCAACCAGGTCAGCAGAGCTTGATCTTCTGCTCCTTTTATCCTGCAAGATCTTTGTGCTCCCTCCTCCATCCTATGGGTGAGATCCAGCTGAACCCACTGGGAACCATTCCCAGCCCAGAGTCTCCCAGGGACTGGGCAGATCTTTGGGGCTTTCTGGAGGATCCCAGGGGTTCCCTGTCACTTTTTGTGGGATTCTGTGCTCTGCTGTACCTGGGGCATGGGCAGGGTGCCACGGTCAGAGGTTCCTCCTCGCTGAACTGTTCATCCCATCTCCAAGGAAAATACCCTTTTTATGTGCAAAACCCAGCGTCCCATTCCAAATGTAACAAATTAAAGCGTACCAAAGTTTGAAAATACCTTAAATGCTGGGATAAGCAAAACTATAAAAAGCAGAACGCCACAAATCAGCGACTGTGCTGCAGCAGGAAACTTTAAGTGAACCTGCAAAATTTGGGATTGTCTGGGTGAGAGGATCGTGATTCCTTCCTTGTTATTGCTTGGCATTAATTCACAATCTGGGAACAAACAAACACGAGTGGATTCTGATTTCTGCTGTCGTTGATAGAGTTGGGCTTGGTTTTCCTGGCTTTTTTTTGGGTTTCTCTGAGTTCTGTATTCCCAGAATGCATTTTAAAACAGTCCCTGCCGTGAAAATGTTCTTCAGGACTTCCAAAAAAGATCATTATAGTGAATTCAGGTTGTTTGCTTCTTTGCTGCTCACCCAAAGTCCTTTTTTTTGTTGTTGTTTTTCTGGTGAGTTTGCTCAGAGCTGGTGCCAAAAGGATCTGCAGAGTTTGCCACTAAAAACGCAGACTCCCGAATCGCAGGCTGCAGTTTGCACAGTAATTTATGTTTGGGTGGAAAGCACGTTTCCCATGCAGAGAGGGACAAAGGACCATCTTTACAAAATCCTGAGTGTGCCTGTGTGTGTGAGAGGGGCACAGAGCTGCTCCCTTTGCGTTCCTGCTGGGATTTCTGGCACAGGGATCCAAAGCACTGCAGCTTTTCCTTGTGATGGACCCACAGCCCTTCAGTGAATATTGCTCCCATTCCATCCCATTTGCAGACTGGTGATTTTGCACTTCTTTCACACTGTCTTGTAGTTCTGCTGTGGAATTCCTGACAAAACTGCCTGAATTTGTCTCGGGAATCAACAAAACTATAAAAGTTGCACCATTGCTGCCTCTGGATTTCCACAGAAGTTCTGAGTACTCTGCTCCCACAGCCAGTACTGGAGATTCTGAACAACCCTCCAAGCTCAAGCTCTCTACCCCCAGCAATAAATTTATTGAATATTCCCTGTTTGAAACCCTACTCTTTACAAAACAAGAATGTTGAGTGAAACGAGTCATAAACTGATGGTTGAAAATTAAAGATTTTATCATGGAATGGTTTGGGTTGGAAGGGACTTTAAGGACCATCTCGTTCCAGCCCCCAGTGTTTGGGAGGTGTTTTGTCCCTTGACAGAGGTTCCTCTTCCCTGTGCACAGATATCAGCCCTGAGAAGCACCAGGTGAGTCAGTGACACCTGCAGAGCCCCAATTCTCAACATCTCTTCTGTTTCATGGCTTGAGAGACCTTCAAACCATGCAATGCACCCAACAGCAACCAGAATGTCCAGGAAGGAACTGGGGCTTCTCCTCCAGCTTTGTCTCTAGGAATCATTAAATGGTTTAGGTTGGAAAAGACCTCAAGATCATCCAGTCCAACCATCAACCAGCTCCACCACCGTGTTCACCACTAAACCACATCCTCAAGAGCCACATCCACACGTGTTTTGAACCCTTCCAGGGATTTTGACTCCACCACTGCCCTGGGCAGCTGTTCCAGGGCTGGGAAACTCTTTCTGTGGAGAAATTTTCTCCAATATCCAACCTAAACCTCCCCTGGCCCAGGCTGAGGCCGTTCCCTCTCTCCTGTCCCTGTTCCCTGGGAGCAGATCCAAAATCCCCCCTGGCTGCCCCTCCTGCCAGGGACTTGTGCAGAGCCACAAGGTCCCCCCTGAGCCTCATTTTCTCCTTCTGAGCCCCTTTCCAGCTCCCCCAGCTCCTCCTTCGTGTCACGATCTCCCTTTGCAAAAAGGGATCACCAGGTAAAATTTAATTAATGAGACATGGAAATATTGAGCTGGTCTTGGAAACAGGAGAGGAGAACCAAGTGTTGCACAGAGAACACGTCAGAAGGAGACAGGCACCAAGTGACTGTGTCCTCAAATGCTTCCATTAGATATCATTTGGTAATTGGTGCCGGGAACATAAAACTCGAACAATTGGGGAAGCATAAAAGAAAAAAAAAAATTAACAGAACAAAAACCCAAAGGGAAAATCAGAAGTCGGAATTTTAAACAGGAAAAGCATGGCGTCGGAACGGGCGGAAGATAACAGAGTGCTCTGCTGAACACACAAACAAACAAAAAATAACAGAGACAAACTGGCAAAACATTCCTCTGGCTGACTTAACCACTGCTCTGCTCACTCCCAGCTCTCCAACCAGCGCTGTCACTGCTCCAGCATCCTTCCCTGCAGATAAATCCGAGGGGAAGGGATCTCTCTGCTCTCGGTGACAACAGAGCAAGGAGAGAGATGTCAAGAGCAAAATGAGTAATCTTCCCCTCTTGCTAAACAAGAACACCTCTGACCTCCCCCTGAGGTGCTTTCAGGCTGATTAGTGATGGTTCTGGATACGGGTAGCACACGTGGCTGCTCCTGCTGGCTGTCCCTGCTCCCTCAGAGCCAGGTTTTCCTTTAAACCCATGGACAAGGTGGCCAATCCCTCCCAGGCTGCAGAGGCAGCTCCAGCAGGGCTCCCTCCCCTCCCAGCGCTGCTGCTCGGCCCAAAGAGCCAAATGCCATGAGGGAGAAGCCACAGCGTTGGGGAAGATGAAATAGGAAAGCCTTATAGATATGATTGCCTTGCAGGGGATGCTGAAAATATGGAAAGTAGAATCGAAATTGGGATGAGGACAAGGTTTGAGTTGCAGAGTAACTCAGAAACAATGGCAGAGCTGGCTGAAGGGAATCCTCCTTCTTGATAGAACAATGCCCTCTGCCCAGGCAGGGCCAAAGGGCAGAGCAAACCCTGCCTGCCTGGTAGGAGATTCCCAAAAGCAGTTTTTTAAGGTTTAAAATATAACCCCGTATGGTAATGTGATGATTCTTATAGGTTACATGTAAATGTTGTAGGGTTTATAGCTTGTCTCAGATTGCTTAAAGAGAATTAGAATATTTAACAGAGAAGATGATTTATTGTATTGTAAACAGCAAATCAGTCTCTTTTTGCTCTCTCCTTTTGCCTCTTTCTCTCTCTTTCTCTGGCCTGCTCTGAGCTGTGTCTTGCAGCCCAGCAGCCTCTCACACCCACGCTCTTTCACAATAAACTCCCCTGCTCTAAACCCATCTTTAGAGATCTCTCGTTTCTATTTTACCCTCAGAACCAAACCCCACAGAGTTCAATCCTACACCACAGGGCTGTCCCTGCTCCTCCCAGCATCCCCACCATGCTCCAGCACAGCACACGTGGGGCCGTGTCCCCAAAGGCTCTTCCAGCCCCTCAAATGCTCCTTGTCCCCCATCCCAATTGTCCAAGAGAGCTCCTGGCTCTTCCCCCGGCGCAGCTCAGCGATGGCACTCGCAGCTCTGGGGAGCTGACAGACGCCAGGCAAAGAGCTGAAGGCCATGACCGTGCATATAATTAAAGTCTGGGCTCTTTAAAACACTAAAATCATCTGGAGACCTCAGCAAATGGCCCTGGAGACGTGAATAGCAACCTTCAGCTCCAACCTTCAGCTCCAACCTTCAGAGCCACAGCGCTACTGAGAGCCCTCAAGCAGGGATGGGGACAGAGCCCGTGATCTCCTGGGGAATGGGGAGTTTATTCTGATTGTTCCTCACACTCTTTCCCAAACAGCACAGCATTCTCAGGAGATGGAGAGGGGATGGCTGTTTATACCCTGTGATAACTAAACAGTGCTGGAGAATTATCTTATCTCCCCATCAGGATTCAAATGCAGAGGGCTCCTTTGTAAAGCCCAAATGAGCCCCCTGGAAGTTTTCCCGAACATTGTTTTACACATTATTTTATCCAAGGAAGTTAAAGGTCTCTCTTCAAAGAATGGGAAACTTTTTTTGTTTTCAGATCTCTGTGAGAAATCTTCCTGAGTGGACAAATCAGTGGAGAATTCAGGGGCCTCTCTCCTGTATAGGCAGTTAAGAGAGGGTGTGAAACCAAAACAAGAAGGAATTTCAACCTGTCCTTGGTGTGAAAAGCCTTGGCTGATGGTACCTGAGCAAAATTCACCTCCAAAACTCTGCTCCACATTTCCATCTCATCCCTTTGCCTTCCCTGCAAGGCTGTTCATCCCATTAATTTGAGGAAAAAATTAAGAGTATCCAGGAAGAGCCATAAAGGCACTGAGACTTTAAAAGGGTGATGGGTAATTATTAGGAATAAATAGTCCCTGCCCATGTACAGCACATTAAACAGCAGCTCACCAAGTCCTTTCAGTATCCTGTAATTTCCTTATCTCCACAGTTTAGGTAGGGAAGAGATGCTTGGAAGAGATGCCACCCCTGCCCAATATCATCCAAAAACCTGCCTGAGAATGGAGAACCAGAGTTTTTGGGAGAATCCAACCTCTCTCCAACTGAAGCAGCAGCAGGGAACCTCATGCACAAAACTGGGGGTGCCTTTTTTCTTTAATAAAAGAAGGAAAACAGTAACAGAAAAATGATCACTGCCACCAACTTCTCCAGAGTTCTGAGGGGACAGATTTTTCCAAAGTGGCAAAAATTGACCTGTGTGCATCCTATTGCTTTTCCATAGACTCTTCTCCTTACCATCAAGCCATCAAGCACCTTAGAAAATTGAATCTTTTCTTGCTGTCTCTCAGAAAGACTGAGAAACATGGAAAGAAAAAAAAAAAAGCATAACTATAATGATGAAGAAACAGGAAAAGCCATTATATACAGCAATAAAAAGACTGCTTCCCCCCCCTGTTCAAAACATGATCATATTATCTTAGCAACCAGCACAGCCAAGCAGATTTTACCACAGGAATTGTATAACCATTCCTAAAGAAACGGGAAGGGGAAAACATTTATTCCTTTCTATATTTTATGACGTGAGAGCTGATAGGATTTGCTGAGGCTGAGGCTGCACATACAGAGCCAGAGTGGGTTTCACACTCATTGTTTTTGCTTTTTTGCTGCCCATACGCTGCAGGGCGAGGTAGTTTCCTACTGCTGGTGTTGGAAGGGCCTGGAACCATAATAGTCCCTCTGTAAAACATTCCCCAAAGTTGACATGTTTGGTGCCTGTTTTGTCAGGCCAAGCTTTGCAATCTCCTTCAGAGCTGTCTAGGGTGCACTAAATTAGTCAGTTGTTCTTGCACTCAGTACTTGCTGCCCGGGTTAATAAAAAGCCCTTCAGGAGAAATATATATGCATTTAAAAAAAAAAAAAAAGCTCCCCTCCCAGAAAAGTCTTTTTTTGCTATATAAAGAGTGCACTCAGATCCAAGCCCTTGGAAATGCTTTGCAGTGCTTGCATTCCAGAACCTGGGAAGGGTTAAGTTGGATTTACAACCCTTCGGAGCAATTACCCAGCGCTGCAATTTAATGGTAATTCCAGAAAGAGCATCTCTGAACAAGACAGGCATGTTGGGAGAGCCACGCACAGGAAGCTCTTCAGGCAAAACATTACATAGGCTCTTAATTAGGGTCATTGACTCCTCTGCACAACGATCTTATCACGGCTGGAGAGGCAGAGTCAGCACTCTGCCA
>JAHLSL010000094.1:934581-994783 GCA_025920805.1 Petroica traversi | reverse complement strand
GTCCTGGGGTGAGCCCTGGCAGTGAGCAGGGCAGGATGGAGGGGTCGCAGCCCCCGAGCCCAGCCCGGCTCCGCAGCCCCGCTCCCGTTTCCTGCAGAGCCATCGCTGAGGTCTCATTGGAAAACGGGCAAACAAAACACGGGAGTTCGAGCTATTAAAAAAAAATAAAAAAATAAAAAAATCCCGAAGTCTGCAAAGCAAAAGGGCTCCAGCACGGAGCGACTTTCTCTGCCCAGCCCATTGTTCGCGGAGGCGGCCGTCCCTTTCCCATGCCAGAGAGATTTGCCTGGTGCCGGCCAGTTCTTTATCCCACTGCGCAATTAATACAGCTTCCCCCAGATAAACAGCAGCTTGTTTAACTATGTCTCTTGATAGGTCCCAGCAAGGCTTGATAACATGGATGGTCGGATGTTGTCAGGACGAAGGAGTCAGACATGCTGGCAGCAACCTTTTCCCTTTCAAAGCACACATGTTTAGAAAAGAAAGGGCTGCGCCTGCTCGCGGCACAGGCACCGAAATCTCGCCGTGGCATCAAACGGGGCAGGGGCAGGGCCGGGAGCTGCTCCCTCCTGGAGCCAGCCGGCTCCCGGCGCTGGCAGCCAGCTCCCGCAGCGTCCAGACCCCTCCTCGGCCCGTTCCCATCGTGATGTGCTCTTAAAATGAGGATTTCTACTATTCCTAACAGCGGCAGCGGAGGAAAAATTTAAAATAATCGTTGTTTTTAATTTCCCTTCTGGTTTTACCCCACCCCTGCGGGCTTGTATGTCGGTTCTCCAATGGTCTCTGCTGATCACGAGCCCCAGTTTCTTAATTTAGCAACTTTTAAACTTTATCTTAAAGCCCTTTGATTTGATTGTGCAAGAATCTCGGCGCTCATTAAAAATAAACTAATTATGTTTGGTGAGATTGGGGATCAGGACAGCGACAATGCCACGGTAGTGGCAAAAATTATATGGAAATGATCCCCACAGTCCTGCGGTTTGAGGTGCACCCTGCCCCTCTGAGTCCCCCAAGAAATGGATTTGGGGGTGCTGAGGGTCACCCCCACACGATGTTTGTCCCAGTGGGAATTTCCAGGATGACAAAGGACAACAGGGATTTGAGGGTCCCTCACTGATGCTGCTTTGGGGCCTCTCCTTGCAGCCACCCCACTCCAGGGGTCCCCTGCTCCTCTGGGATTCCATCACACCAGAGGCTGGGTTATCTCCAGTGCTCCAAGCCCTGCTATCTCCCAGCTCATCCTCTTCCCCTCTGAAGAAACCCCTTCTTTTCCCATCTCTCTCTTGGAAACCGCCCTGTTCTTTCCATGTTCCCTCTTTCCTTCCTTCCTGCTGAGCTGCAGACCCCGTTCCCCCAGGCACCAGTCCCTTATCTGGGGCAGGATGTGGGGGGACTCAGCCCTTTGCTGCCTTGATTTGATGATTCCTCCCAGCCTGGCCCATCCTGAGCCTCCCTCACCTGCCCATGGCCCTCCCAGACACTCTGGGATGTGTTTTGAGCTCCCTGGCACCCCAGTGCTGAGGGGACACCCAGGTGAGGTCACCTGAGCCTGCACAGGGGGACAGAACAGCACCTGGGTCAGCTCAGGCCTTCAGTGTGATGTGAGGGAGCTCCAGGCATTCCTCGAGCAGCAGCAGAGCACAAAACCCTCCCAAAGCACCCCAGACCCCAATTTCAGGGGTAGGGCTGGCTTCAAACTGGCCCCAGGCAAAGCCAGGCAGGTTTATTAAAATAATAAAGTCAAGCAGCAGAGTACAGGGCAGCAGATCAGATAAAAGGGCAGCTCTGTCCAGGGACCAGGCGAGCCCAAGGAAGGCTCCAAGCCCTCCCTGTGGAAAGGTCAGTCCGTGGCACCAGGAGTTAATCCTGGGATAGGTTCCTTGCCACTGTGGTCACAGTTGTGCTGGCACCTTTCCCCTCAGCCAGTTTGGGTCTGTGCTCTTTCAAAATCCCCACTTCACAGCCAGATTAAACAGGTTCACATTTGCAGTTTGCAAACCACAGGGGCAGCAGCAAAAGTCATGAAATTGGGCACTTTCTGAATGAAAACACCGAGTGACCTTTGTGGGATGGTGTTAAAAACAGTGCAGGGACAGCCCTGCTTTGCAGCCAGCACCAGAGACTGCACCCATTCTGCCTCACAGGGATCACTTCCCATTTATTTAAAAAGATGCTGGTCCTTCCAAGGAAGTCGGGGCAGGTTTGGAGAGGAACTGGCATCAGGAAGGCTGAGATTTCTGATACCAACCTGTCTGCAATTTTCTCCCTTGGCTCCATTCTGTGAGGAGTCCTTGAGGGAGATCAGGGCTGCACAAGAAGCACCATGACCATGTCCAGCTGACTGGGATCTCCAAGGATGCAGATCAGCAGGGCAGCCTTCCCTGAGCTCCCACAACACAAAACCTGCTGCTGCCAAAAGCCCTTTGCCCTCTCCATCTATCCAGAGCATAAATGGGCAGCTCAGGAATTCTCTCAGGAAAGGTGAGAGAGAAGATCTGTGACCCAGAGCTCCAGGAGTGAGTTAGTCACGGGCTGGAGATGTTTTTTGGGAAGAGCAGAGCTGGGAGGGGCTGTGGGGCTGGGTTGTTTGGGTGGACCTTGACAGCCCACACAGACATGGAGGGGTCTGATCTCACACCACACCTACAAAGCCCCAGCTTTCCTAGAGCAGAAAAGCTCTCCCCTTCCACATCATCTGCCATGAAGGTGGAGGCACCTGAGAGCAGCATCCACAGAGGGACATTGAGAATCACATCCAATTTTCCTCCCCACTCTGCCCTTGCTGAGGAGCTCATCATTCATTTTTCAGCAGGTTCTTGCACAATCAATATCTGCCCAGAGCTTGGACAGAGGAGAGGATTACTCAAGCAAAGAGTAAATGACAGATTGGCTGTGGCTGCCTTTGCCAAAGTGCCAGCAATGTTTGGCATCCTGAGGTGTCGGCCAAGAAATCCACCCCATGCCTGCCAGGCAGCCTCAGGCTCACTCACAGCTCAGACAGGACAGGGTACAGAGAGAAGAGCTGGGTGACAAACAGCTGCCCAAAGTGTCCCCACCCAGATCGTGCTGACTCTGAAATGATGTGGAGAGGAGCCTTTGATTCCCTGGAAACCTGAGGGAAGAATTGAGATTCCCTTTTGGGGCACAGCAAAGGGAAAGATCAGAGTTGATCCAGATTTGATGCCACATGATTCATTCATTCATTTATTCAGCCAAACCCCCAGCCTGCCTTCCCTGGGCTGGCCATCACTTCACACACTGAGATTATAAATTCAACACAGAAATTACAAATCAAGCACCGTGCTCTCCTCTCCCCACAGACCCTCTGCAGTCCCACCTTCCCCTCCTGCTCTGCTCACCCCAAAAAGCAAAATATCTCTTAATGAGGCCTTCAGCTACCCCTGAAACATCTCCACTGGAGGACTGGAGCTGGGTCAGTGGGACTGGCACAAGGCATCCTCCTCCTCCTCCTCCTCGGGAGCGGATTTATGAGGAAGTCATTACGAGGGAGGGCTGGGGACACTGAGAGAGTCCTTTCATTGATCAGATTATTTTTAGAAAACAAATTTCCCTTAATGGGTTTATGGTTTCGGCGAGAAGAGCAGCTGGTGCCAATGTTTACAACTCTGAGCCACGTCACAGAACGCCGAGGCAGTGGAAAGTCTTGTGAGCCCTGGACAATGGTCCCAGTGAGCAGAGGCTGCTGTGCTGTCCAGCAGAGCTGCAGGGAGCCAAAGCCTCCAGAAAACACCACCAGCCACCCATTTCTGGCCACTGGGGCAACTGGAGCTGCCCACCTGTGACACCCCCTGGTCACAGGCAAAGAGGGACAGTGACATCCCAAGAGCTGATGTGCTCCCAGAGGCCAGCTCGTGTTTTTCTGATGATGAAAATTCCATTTTCATGTCACCAGAAGTTATTTTTTTCACCTTAGGCGTGCTGGGATGTTTTGTGTAAATGCTTTGGTGTCTTGCAGCTACACAAAGGCCAAGAGCTGCCTGTGTGGAGCTCTGCTGCCTTCGTGTCCTGCAAAAGGGATGGCAGGAGGGCGAGCAGGGATGTCCTGAGGGCTGGTTTACCTGCAGAATGCACTTCTGAAGCAAATCCCCAACTCTTTTTTTGCCTGTGAGGGCAGCCTGCAGGTGTGTGAGCCCCAAATTCTGCATCAGGTGGGCAGCAGAAGAGGCTGTGAGGATCTGCCCTGCTGTTCTGTGGCTTTCCCCCATATTCTCATCTTCCCTTCTAAACTCAAGCAAGTCCAGGATGGAAAAAAACCCAACGTGGTTTTACACATCAGAGCCCTTCCTGCAGCAAACCCCAGCAGAGTCACCTCATCCAGCTCCAGGGGAGCCTGGTGCTACCTGCACATCCTGCTGGCTCCTGCCTCCTCCCCACAGAGCCTGGGCAGAGCAGGGACACCCAGAGCCAGGCTGGGTCCCCAGGGATGCACCAGGGTCCCTCCCCTGAGTGCCACACGTGTTCCCCTCCACTCAAACACTCCCCAGCAGCCCTGGGGTGTTGAGGAATATGAAATAGGAAAGCCTTATAGATATGATTGCTTGCAAAAGATGCTGGAAATATGGAAAGTAGAATCGAAATTAAGACGAAGACAAGGTTTGAGCTGAAGAGTAACTAAGAAACAATGGCAGAGCTGGCTGAAGGGAATCCTCCTTCTTGATAGAACAATGCCCTCTGCCCAGGCAGGGCCAAAGGGCAGAGCAAACCCTGCCTGCCTGGTAGGAGATTCCCAAAAGCAGTTTTTTAAGGTTTAAAATATAACCCCATATGGTAATGTGATGATTCTGATAGGTTACATAGAGTTTGTAGCTTGTCTCAGATTGGTTAAAGAGAATTAGAATATTTAACAGAGAAGATGATTTATTGTATTGTAAATGGCAAACCAACCCTTTTTTTTTACTCTCTCCTTTTGCCTCTTTCTCTCTCTCTCTCTGGCCTGCTCTGAGCTGTGTCTTGCAGCCCAGCAGCCTCTCACACCCACGCTCTTTCACAATAAACTCCCATACTCTAAACCCATCTTTAGAGATCTCTCGTTTCTATTTTACCCTCAGAACCAAATCCCACAGAGTTCAATCCTACACTGGGGGTCGCCAGGCTGGCACATCCCTGCCTGCAGAGGGGCACAGGTGGGGACAAAATCCCATGGCCACCAAGTGGCTTCTTCCCAAAGAGCCCTGACCTGCTCCAAACCCCAACTCCACCAAGGACCAGGCCCCAGAAGCCCAGGTCAGCCTGGTTTGGAGGACACAGAGCACTCTTTGGCCCTCTCCTGTGTTTGTTTTCCTCCTGCTGAGCATCTCCAGTGAGATTCCCACACACAAAGCAGCCAGTAAGCAACACTCGAGCAGTAAAAATCAAAGCAGCAGCACTAAAAAGGATTAAAATCGGCCTTGCAAAACTTTGCTTGGGTCTGATTTTTTTATTTCAGCACATGAAATTTGGCCAAAGCTTCGTGCAATGTGCAGGGCCCGTGGCTCTGCTGGCCTTTGGTTTGGAAACAAGGGTCAGATTTTGGAACATCTTCCTAGGGCACCATTCCACTGGAAAACGTGGGCTGGTCACACCCAGCCAGTTTGCAGAATTAGGTCAACAGACACTCATTTTTTTAATTGTGAAGAAAGTCAGCCTTCAGGGAGAAGTATTCCTAAAAGATTGTTCAGCAAGTATGTGGATTTACAGAAAAATCAAGCAGGACAGCTTGGGAGAGGCCAGTCATTCCTTAGAAAAAACCAGAAAGGCTAAAAGGATGCTGGCCATTGTGGAATATTGCCCTGAAATGGCACAGGGTGAGGCACTTTCAGTGGGGTTCTGCATTTTTGGGCAAGTTGAGGATCTGAGTCAGAGCTTTCCAAATCCTTCTGCTCACCCCAGTTGATGAGGGCATGCAAAATCCCTGAATGGACCCAAATGTCCTTAGAATCAACATCTGGCTCCAATAAGCAGCCCGATGGTCATGCTTTAACAATGTTTGTTCCAAACTAAATCTTTAACTAAACATTTTCTGAAAAGGGGTTTTGATAGCGGGCTTGCAATAGGGAAGAGGCTGCTCGTGTTTGTTTTTACTAGAGATCCCAATTCCCTGGGGTTTAACTCATCCTCACACATTCTTTTGGGGCTGGGACTTGGTGGAGCAGGAGGGATTTCTGCTATTATTGCCAGATTTTATCTCAGCATCACTCCGGGGATTTTAACCTGCAAACTCCAACCTGGCACAGCAGCTTGTGCTCATCAAATTTGGATTTCTCCCTCCTTCGTGTCCAGGATAGGAAGGACAAAGATAACCACAGCAAGGAGAAGATTCAGCATAGATATCAGGACAATTATAGAAAGGATTATAAAGGTCAGGTAGAATTTCCATCGTGGGCTGGAAATTCACAGATGCCACCTGGCCTAGTGGGTGGCATCCCTGCCCATGGGGGTGGGCTGGAACAAGATGATCTTTAAGGTCCCTTTCAACTCAAACCATTGGAAATTTAGGAAATATCAGACCCACACCTGCCTGACAAGGATTGTGCCCTGTCACAGGGAGGCACAAGTGGAATTTCCAGCGTACTTTTAGCCCACTGTGTGAGGCTGCACTGAGGACAGGAGCAGAGCAGCATCACCTGCACAGGGATCCCCCTGAGCCATCACCTGCTTGATTCCAGATTTGAGGCTCCTGCAGAGGAGACTTGCAGTCACCTCCACCCTACGGCCACAGGCAAGAGCAGACTGACCCACCAAACTCTGAGCACGAGGTTCTCCTCTGGACAACTGCTGGTGGCTCAGGAGGTGCAGCAGCATCCAGGAGCAGCAGTGCCAGGCTCAGGGGCTGTGCAGGGCAGCAGTGCCAGGCTCAGGGCAGCAGTGCCAGGCTCAGGGGCTGTGCCCAGCCCTGGCAGCACAGAGGGCAGTGCCAGGCTCAGGGGCTGTGCTCAGCCCTGGCAGCACAGAGGGCAGTGCCAGGCTCAGGGGCTGTGCAGGGCAGGGCAGTGCCAGGCTCAGGGGCTGTGCCCAGCCCTGGCAGCACAGAGGGCAGTGCAGGGCAGGGCAGCGTGCAGGGACTCGCAGCCAGGCAGCCCCGGGGCCGGAGCCGCCGGGATCCGTGTCTGGCTCCGGGGTGACTCAGCTCCTGCTGCTCCTCTCTGCATCACCAGCGCTGCCCTTGCTTCACAAAGCACTGCCAAGCAGGCTGGAAACGTGAGAGAATGGCTGATTCGAAAGCAGCTGCTAGAAGCCCTGTCTTTGCCTGCATCAAAATACAAATCCTGAAGGCACAGAACCATGGAAAGAACTCCTGAGTGCAGGGCAGGCTTGGGGCCCAGCTGGTGAGTGGCTCCTCACCCGTCCTGCTCCACCCCCTTCAGCTTTGGGATGCTCAGGCTGGTGGCACCTGGGCACCTCCTCCTCCTGGCACCACTGTTTCAACCATCAGAGCTGACCCAGGAGAGGAAGAGCCAGCAAATCGCACAGATTTCCTAAATTTACTATTATTAAAAGTTATAAAAACCCCTCCAATGCTCATTCGAATGCCCACATTCCATATTCTGCTCCCCCTATTTACCACATGCAACCCTAAAGCTAAACCTGAGTTTAACACCCCCTGTGTTTTAACCTCAGCCCCTGTGCAAGGGATCCAGGGTGAGATCCTGGGGATCCTGGGTTGGCCCTGCCAACCTCCACCTGCAATTCTTTTTGGTGTTTAATTGTCCCTTTTTTGTTCAAGAGCCGTTCCCTGGCCTTGCTGGCAGAAGGGAAGGACACTGGAAAGTGCAGCTGTGGAGTCTGATTCCCATTTGGCACCCAGGGCCCCTTTACCCAGCTCCAGCTCCACAGAAAGGCTTAAAAGCAAATGGGAACCAGGCCCTTGGAGGGCTCACTTTGAACAGGTTCTATTCTTACCACTTTAAACAAACTTTTAGGAGAGGGGAGCTCTAACCAGTACAATATGGCAGGGGCTGATGCTTTAGGCCTGATCTTTTCCTTGTCCCAGCCTTCCTGACACCCTGGCCACTGCTGGAGAAGAGCTGAAGGGTCAGGGGTCAGGCAGCCAAATGCAGCAAAACAGAAACCTTTTTTAATTTTCTTTTTTTTTCTTTTTTTTTTTCACTGATTTTTCTTTTCCTGAATAAATATAAAGATACTGTATATGAACAAAAAAAAAAACGAAGCATGTTCCACAGAGGATTTTAAAGCTTCCAAAAATATTCCCTCAGCCCTTGCCAAAGGTAATACAGCCAGACTTTCCATGGAAAGCATCATTGTGCACGGGGAGGTTCAAGGAGGTCGCTCTGCTTGAAGTGCACAAACAGCCAGCGCCCTGTCCTGTCCCTCCTCTCCACACACACACTCTGCCACCAGGAACAAGTGCCCTTTTTTTTTAAAAAAAAAAAAAAAAAAAAAAGGGAAAGAAAACAACTTTCTTCCCTCAAAGGTGGTATAGAATTCAGCCTGGCTGGGCAGCAGTAGCAGCTCCAGCTTGTATTTACAAGCAGCCCCCTTAAGAGGACTCGGATGGCTGTTTATAGAACACCCCGACACCAACAGGTTTGCTCAGGGGGTTCTGTATTTTTGGAGGCTTTTCTAAGCCCTGCTTTCTTCCCCGTGCCCAAAGCAGGGGCTGAACCAGATCCTGCACTAAGGAGGTGGGAACCTGGCTGCTGAGAGGTTCCTGTACCACAGGCATTACTCCACACTTCTTGGAGGGCTGGAAAATAACCCTCTTTTCTGCCTTCCACCTAATTATCCCCAAAGCTTTGACTTGTAAACACCTGACCTAATTCTTTCCACGGGCAGTTTTTAATAACAGAAATTCTTCAAAAGTGTCTTTATGATGCATCACACCATGGTACCTTGTAAATAAGCTGTGGGCCAGCCGAGCCTTTCACGGGCAAACAAGGCAAGGACACTTAGTCACTGAATATTCAGCTTTAGGGAGAGGCAACAGAGCTTTAGTGAGGTCAGCCCAGCTCAGCCCTCAGCTGGAGCTGGATGATCCTGGGGGTCCCTTGCAGCTCAAGGTGTGATGTGATTCTGGGATCTGAAATTCCACATCCGAGCTCTGCAGAGGAAGGGAGGCCCTTCGATCTTGTCCTCAGGACGACACCCTGTCCCTGGGGATTTCCTTTCACTTTTGGATCACAGAGCTTTCTATAAATACCTATCAGTGAAGCTGCAGGATTTACTCAATGCTTAGGTAGAGGTGGGGGTGTGTAAAGAGAAAAATCAGCATTTCCTGAGCTCCCTTCTGGGCACATCCCAGCTGTTTCTGGGCACTTTGGGAGCCTCTCCAGGAGATCAGCAGGTTCCCCTGGAGCAGCACCCATGCCAAGGGCAAAGCTGGGAGAGGAGCCCTGCTCTCCCCAGCTGCCCAGCTCAGTCTCCATCCTGCTCCTTCTCCTGGCACTCTGGAGCAGAGCTGATTTTGCAAATCCTCCCTGTTTGCATTTTGGATTTGTGTGTATTTGTGTACGGCCGTGCCCAACCTGAAGTTGTTTTGGCAGCACAAATACACCTAAATTTGTGATGCACCTTAATCTGTGATACACCTAAATTTGATACATTTAACTCTGTGATACACCTGAATCTGTGATACACCTAAATCTGTGATACACCTGAATTTGTGATACACCTAAATTTGATACATTTAACTCTGTGATACACCTGAATCTGTGATACACCTAAATTTGTGATACACCTAAATTTGTGATACACCTAAATCTGTGCTGCACTTAAATTTGTGATACATCTGAATTTGTGAATACACCTAAATCTGATACATCTAAATCTGTGCTACACCTAAACTTATGATACACCTAAATTTGTGCTACACCTAAGTCTGTCATACACCTAAATAAGAGATACACCTAAACTTGTGATACATCTAAATCTAGGATACACCTAAATTTGTGAATATGCCTAAATCTGATACATCTAAATCTGTGCTACACCTAAACCTGTGATACACCTAAATCTGAGATACACCTAAATCTATGATACACCTAAATTTGTGAATACACCTAAAACTGATACACCTAAATTTGTGCTACACTTAAACTTGTGATACTCCTAAATCTGAGACTCACCTAAATCTGTGATACACCTAAATATGAGATACACCTAAATTTGTGCTACACCTGAATTTGTGATACACCTGAATTTGTGCTACACCTAAATCTGTGATACACCTAAACTTGTGATACAGCTAAATTTGTGACACACCTAAATTTTTGCTATACCTAACTCTGTGCTACACCTAAATCTAGGATACACCTAAATTTGTGAATACACCTAAATCTGATACACCTACATTTGTGCTACACCTAAATCTGCGCTACACTTAAATCTGTGAATATGCCTAAATCTGATACACCTAAATCTGATACACCCAAATTTGTAATACACCTAAATTTGTGATGCACCTAAATTTGTGCTACACCTAAATCTGTGAATATGCCTAAATCTGCTACACCTAAATTTGTGCTACACCTAAACTTGTGCTTCACCTAAATCTGAGATACACCTAAACTTGTGATACAGCTAAATTTGTGACACACCTAAATTTGTGCTACACCTAAATCTGAGATACACCTAAATATGAGATACACCTAAATATGAGATACACCTAAATCTGTGATACACCTAAATATGAGATACACCTAAATATGAGATACACCTAAATCTGTGATACACCTAAATATGAGATACACCTAAATTTGTGCTACACCTAAATCTGAATACCCCCAAACTGCGAATTGCCCATGTTCAGCCTCAGCCCAGTGACTTTTGGGGTGCCCCAGCAGAGGGGCAGAGCCCCGGGAGGACGAGGGGCAGGGAAGGGAGTGGGAGAGGTTCCTGCTGGAGGGAGGGAGTTAAGGAACAGCCCTGCCGAGGGTGTTGCAACACGAGAGAAGCTCTGCAGCGCTTTGATCTCGGAGCTGTTCTTGAACTGTCACTTTAATGATGTGTCAAAGACTAAAAAGAGTCGAGATTAAGAATACTGGAGCCTGGGGAAGAGGAGAAGGCCGTTTTAAGCCCGCTGGGTCTGAGCTGGGTTTCTGGAAGCTTTTAGACCCTCTCTGCACACTGAGCACCAGCGCAGAGCTGAAAAACAGGTCACATTTTGGAAGTGCTGCTGCCCTATAAAAATCCCGAGTGCTCCCTGCACAGGCAGATCCCTGCCTGCTCCAGACGTGCATGTGCACGCTCTGCTCAGCAAGTTCTCCACACAAAAGGCTGCACTGAGTTGTTTTCCCCGGTTTTTCCCTGTGGAATGCTGTCTGCCCTTCACGGCGTGTCCCTAAAATGCCACGGCTGAGCTGTAGAGTCGGGCTGGTGGCTGGGAAAGGGACAGGGATTCCTTCAAACAGCCCCAGTTTTATCAGCCCCAGGCTGGCAGGACATTTGGGCTCTCTGCAACTGCATATATTTCATTAATATCCCAGTCAGCTTTCATGGCATTACCATCAGGTTAATCTACTTTAGATTAATGAACCTCAGTTTCAGCCAGGCAAGCTAATTAAGATGATTTTCTTTGAACTTGTTCTAATGAATGTATTAATATCATTCAGGGCTTCTTTTGGAGCTACAAGCATGGCCATGTTATTCCTGAGAAGAGGCCAAACATTTTTTATTAGGGAATCATGTGCTGTGCAGTCTGGGACTGCCTTGCCTTTGTTTTCTCTGTGCTGCACCTTCACAGTGGCTGCAGAGAGAGCAGCCCTTCGCTTTGCACATTTTGCTCTGGCTCCACAAGTCAGGAAAAGTTCAGGAGTGCTCTGCACATGCTCGGGAGCTGGTAAAAAAATAATCTAGGAAAATTTACTAGCTCTTGTCCATAAAAAAACAAATCAAATGAGATTTATTTAGCTACTCCTCCACCTCCGTTCCAACAGAGAGAGATTCAAATACAGAATCATTTGGGTGGGAAATGATGAACTTAAAGCTCATCTCATTCCACCCAGCAGCTTCTTTTCCCCAGGTAAAAAGTGACAGAGCAGGAAGAAACGGGAAATGGCCTCAAGTTGCACCAGGGGAGCTTCAGGTTGGATATCAGGAAAATTTTCTTCACTGAAAAGCTGGCACAGGGCAGTGCTGGAGTCACCATTCCTGGAGGGGCTGAACAGAGCTGTGGATGTGACACGTGGGTGATGGGTTTGTGGTGGCCCTGGCAGTGCTGGGGGAGTGATGATCTCAGAGGGCTTTTCCAGCCTCAGGGACTCTCAGATTCCGTGGTTTGGGGCTGGGGAGGAGCAAAGGGGCTCTGGGGCAGGAGCTGAGCAGAGCTCCAAGGGGAGAGGATGGGAAGGAGATCTGAGGGGTCTGTGGTGTGAGGGGTCTCTGGCATGGACAGCAGGGACCTTGTCCCTCAGCCCCGGTGCTGCTGAACCACCCAAAGAGGGATTTTCCAGGTGATTCTCCCAGCCTCCCATGTGGGTCCAGGCTCAAGGTTCCAAGGAGGCAGAAATACCTCAGAACCTCCTGAGCTGCTGCCCCACCCTGGGTCTGCCTTGGGGATCACCCAGGCTGGGTCCGAGCAAACAAGGGGTGCACAGGGATGGGCGCAAGGCTTGGGCAGCTCCTGGCAGCACTGAGGGTCCCCATGGTCTGGTGAGTGACCCCAAGGACACCCCAGTTCCCTGAGCTCCTCCATCCCAGCCCAAGGCTTGGGAGCAGCTCCTGGGCATGCACAGAGACATCGTTCCATGGATGTGGCCTAAATAAGCTCCTTAATGAGTTGTTACTCTCCTGAAATGAGAAAACCACAGGTCCCATCTCTCACAGTCACAATCCCTCAACAAAAAAATAACATAAACAGTTCTTTAAAATTATATTGCCACACAGGTATCATTCAAAATTGGGGAGCATGGTTCCTTTTTTTAAAAAATTTCCCTAAGTAACCAGCCTGGAATCAATGTGCCAGGCCAAGGTGGAGTTTATTTATAAATGCACATTTATGATGAATCATTGGAGGAAATGCAGGCAGACTGGAGACAAAAGTCTGCAGTTGCTAAACCAAATAGGAAATGCTCTTTACATCTGCCTCTTCAGTTGGCATCCACTTCCCCTCCCAGTCTCCTTTCTGCTGGGTAGGCCTGTTTATTTTTGGGCTACTTTTGTCTGCAAAGCCAAACAGAGCTTCTGATTTTTTTGTATTTATCTATCTTTTTTAAATTGTTTTTTTTTATTTGTAAACAGCATTTCTCACTCATTCAAGCCCCGGATTATTAACAGTGGAAACAGGGGCACCTTCCTGCAAGGAGTTGTTTACTCTCTTCAGGGAAAGCAAATCCACAGAGTGGAAACAGGGTGGAAAAACAGCCTTGCTGAAATGATATAAAAATAAGGACAATGCTGGAACTACCCAGCCAACTATGGAATCATTGCCATCTCTTTTCTATTAGGTTTATTTTAAATATTACTGAATTGAAATGAATAAATCTGGACTAAATGAGGATTATGGGTATCTCAGGCCAGGCTGGATGGGGCTCTGAGCAGCCTGACCCAGAGAATGCATCCCTGCCTGGAACTAGGTGAGCTTTCAGCCCCCTCCAACCCAAACCATTCCATGATTCTCTGTCTCTAGGACATTTCCCAGTGACACTCCCATTCATTTTCACATCTTTTTCCCCAAAACGACCCTACCAAAGCACCTCCCAGGAAAAGAGCAGGCATCCCCTGTTTCCCAGCAGAATCCTGTGGTTCTCCAAGGGGATCCATGGAGATCCTCACACCCTCAAGCAGTGAGGAATCAGCAGAGCTGCAGGAGAGCCCATCCTGCACTCCGGACCTGGGGACCTCACCCACGTCACCCTGCAGGTTTTAGAGCTCTGCTGCTGCAGTGAAATATTTACTCTGCTGGAATATGAGCTGATGGGAGATAAGGAGCAAGCTCTGGTTCATAAACCTGTCGTTTCTCCGAGGGCTGGTACTCCCTGTGTGTGTGTGGGTATCAAAAGTGCACATCAGCTATTTGATCACCTCTGCTCGGTGCAGAATTTCTATGCAGAGAGCTGGCATGGCCTTCCTTTCCTCCAGGAGACTTTAAAATCCTTCCAGCCCCACTGGAGAGAGAATTCACACTGCCAAATTTTCTTTTTTTTAAATTTTTTTTTTTTCCAAAGGTTTTATAGAATGTGCTATGCGTGCAAAAGGCAGCCTTTAACTGCTAGAAAAACACAGGCGTTCGAAACGCGAGCAACAGAAACAGAGGCGCACAAAAACAGAAACAAAGGGGGCTCATTTCATCCACTTCAGAGCCACCCTGGTAACCCTGATCAATGGTAAACACAGATTCTTATTTAGGGAGGCTGCAGCAGCTCCTGCTCGCTTTTTATAGCAGGTTAAAAAAAAAAATAACAATATTGCCCTGGAAAGATGAGCAATAACTTCCCGCTGAACAACCGGAGCGGCCAAGGCAAAGCGAGGAGCAAAGTGAGGGACAAAAGCTCTCCCTCCCTTGGGCTGAGGGACTGCTGGAGTCTGTGGTTTGTCGGCTCATTCTTCTGCAATCTGGGGCTGTGGAATGCTCTGCCTCCCCCTGACCTTCGGGCTGGAGTGGCCCTTGAGCAGCCTGGCTGCTCTCAGGAGCTCCTCGCTGCTTCGACCCCTTCGCTGGCCCTTGCAGAGCCCTGGGAGTCTCCCCATGGATTGCACTGCCCTCAGGAGCCAGGCTTTGCGAGCTGAGGGGCTTTACACCCCCAAAGCAACCCCCAGCCTTGCCCTGCTTGTGTTGTGAACAAGAAGGGCTTTTTCTGAGCAGTGGCCAAAGCCCTGGATCAGCTCCTGGCCCATCCATGGCCGCCGCTCCTGCCAGGTCTGGCCCCAGGAATGGACCTTTGAGAGGGGTCACAGCTCCTGCTGCCAGCACAGCTCCCGGTGCCAGCACTTCCAGAGGCACTGCAGAGCTTTCCAAGCTGCACAGGCACATGTTGGAATAACAGGCTGCTCCCAAAATTAAGAAGAGCTGTATTATGGCTGCTGCCAGAAATAACGTAAACGAATGTTACTCGAGGAATGGGGCTGGGGTGACCACTTTTGGTGCCATTTTCAGGACACTGAGGGGAACTTGCTGTTCTTTAAAAAAAAATTTAAAAAAAGCTCAACTAATGAAAAACCGATAAGAAAATCATTCAAATGCCAAAAATTCTCTCTCACACAAACCAAACACTAATTCTTGCGATACTATATATATTTATTGGTTAAAAGCACATACCAGCCTGTCTAAATCTGTGATTGGTGCCTAGTTTATAACACCTTTGTGGCTTTTAGTTTCTCACCCAGACACATCAAAGCAGGGGACACTTAGCCAAGGAAAACTTCATTGTTAGTATTAACTCACTCCAAGAAAAAGATTTTTGGAAGTTTGAGAATTTTTCACTTCATGGCAATTGTTGATTAATGAACCTCAATGGACTGCAGCCTAAAAGAGGACTTTGTTAATAAAAAATGCTAAACAGTGCAGGCAGAGTAAGGAGATACTTTCTTTGAACCTAATTGATATAAAGGAGTACACAAAGAAGAGACCTGTGAAGATGGATTTATTCACTGTGATCCTGTTTGCTTTCCAGTTCTGCCTCAGGCTATTTCTACTTGCAAAAAAAAGCCCCAATTACTGAGGACAGGAGGAGAAATCAGAGAATCACAATATAGCTGGGAAGATTAGGGCACCTGGGAGATATTTAATGATATTTAGGACAGGCAGAGCTTTGCCCATCCTGGCTACCCCAGCAGGGCTGTTGGAGCAGAGCAGGAGCAGGGACACCTTCCAGCAGGAATGGGAGCAGCAGGATCCTGGGGGGCCCTTCCTGGCCCTCTCCTGCTTTTGTTTGGAGAATTCATCTAAGATCTCTGAGGCAAAATGTATCAGTGTGAAAGCAGGGTTAATGAAGGTGACTCATTACACTGGGGTGATCCAGTTAATTCCTGTTTGCACACTGGTTCAGGCTTCCCAGCACAGAGGTACCACGTGGAAGTGCAATATTTTTGCTGTGAGAAGAGTTAAACACCCAAACCAGTGCAGACTGGGCTGAAGGACCTGCACCCACAAACTAAGCTCCCTTCCAGCCCTCACCATCCTGTGAGCATCAGCCACCACAGCTGGGAGGCTCCAGACTTTCTCTTACATTCCCAGAGAGGGAGGAAGGTTCTGAGCAGAGTTTTGTTCAGCAGTGAGGAATCAGCAGAGCGTGAGGTCGGGGTGACCTCAGCCATGTCCTTCCCATGATCACAGAATCCCAGACTGGTTTGGGTTAGAAGGGACCTTAAAGTTCAGCTCATCCCATCCCAGGTACCAGGCTGTGAGTTTAAGGAGGCTGCATTTTGGGAATTCTGTGGGAAGAGACAGGCCCAGGCAGTGCTGGCCATGCTCTGCACTCTCAAATCTCTGTGTCAGGGCTGGTCAGATGATGGGAAGAGGCTGCTGTTTACTGTGGAATGTCCTTTTTGTCTATATGTTTCTGAGAAAGAAAGGAGAATTGTGTTCCTTTATTAAATTCAGTGTTTGTATTCTGCCTCTGTGATAAGGAGCAGTCTATAAATCATGGAATAAAACAGCTGTAAATCATCATCCAAGCTATTAAAGCCTCCCGGGTCTTTAACAGATTTTCTACCCCCACTAGTACATAAACACAATCCAAAATGTCACCCAGACACTTCTTCCCAAGGCCTGGTTTTTTATTTTGGGTTGGGAGTGTGAATTCACGACAGACCAAGGCAGCATTATCCCAGCTGTGTGCTCCATATCTCCCTGCTGTGTCTGTGCCCTCCCTTCATCTCCCTCACACCACCACACACAGCACAGCCCGGTTTCTCTGCAGCCTGGATCTCTGATTTCCTTGGAGGATGCTTCCAAGGCATGAAAAAAGCTGGATCTGCAGATGCTGCTGCTCCTACAGAGCCATCCCTGCTGGGGAAGATGAAATAGGAAAGCCTTATAGATAGGATTGCCTTGCAAAAGATGCTGAAAATATGGGAAGTATCATCGAAATTGAGATGAAGACAAGGTTTGAGTTGAAGAGTAACTAAGAAACAATGGCAGAGCTGGCTGAAGGGAATCCTCCTTCTGGATAGAACAATGCCCTCTGCCCAGGCAGGGCCAAAGGGCAGAGCAAACCCTGCCTGCCTGGTAGGAGATTCCAAAATGCAGTTTTTTAAGGTTTAAAATATAACCCTGTATGGTAATGTGATGATTCTTATAGGTTGCATGTAAATGTTGTAGAGTTTGTAGCTTGTCTCAGATTGGTAAAAGAGAATTAGAATATTCAACAGAGAAGATGATTTATTGTATTGTAAATGGCAAATCAGCCTCTTTTTACTCTTTCTTTTTGCCTCTTTCTCTCTCTCTCTCTCTGGCCTGCTCTGAGCTGTGTCTTGCAGCCCAGCAGCCTCTCACACCCACGCTCTTTCACAATAAACTCCCATGCTCTAAACCCATCTTTAGAGATCTCTCGTTTCTATTTTACCCTCATAACCAAATCCCACAGAGTTCAATCCTACAATTCCCTCCCCCTGAGAGCAGGACAGGTGATTCCATGGGGCTCCAGCACCCCGGGAGCTCAGCCCTGTGTGAGAAGGGAACAGCTCAGCTCCAGGAGGCTGGGCTGCAACCCAGACAAGGATGCAGAATGTGTGAGGATGGTGCTGTCCTGTTGCAGATGAACAAAGCCAGGGATGTTGGAGGTAGGAAGGGCTGGCCCAGTATCCAATTCCTCCTTTTTCCAGCACTCAGCCTGCCTGCTGCCTGTTCCAGGTGTTCAACAATAACGCAGCATTACTGCCAAGTAACACCTATAATTTGCATCCCTGGGACATTTCCTCTGGCATTTCAAAGCACATGGAAAGGAATGTGAAAACCTTTCATTAGCCACAGTCAGGCAGCCACCGTCAGATTCGCTCACAAGCGCCCTAAAAGTTTTCCAAAAAACATATCCCTGTCTCCGAGCTGCTGGGCACCACTGGAGACCACGGATGGGAGCAAAGCACTGATTGCTCCACACAGGAACAACCTCTCCTGCCCTCTGGAAGGGTTTCAACACCCAGAACGTGCTGTTCAAATCACTAATCCTCATAAAGCATCACCTGTGCTGTCTGAGGGAAGAGGGATTCCCTCGCCCCTGGGAATGACAGCTCCTTTCCCCAGGAAGGGCAGGCAGGGTCAGAGCTGCAGGAGGTTTCTGTTCTGCTGCTCCTTCCCTGCCTTTTGTGGAAAACCTGCAGCCTCTCCTGCTCCTGTGATGAGCAGAGTTGCAAATCTCTGTCCCTATTCCACGGGATGGGAATAACTTGCCAGATTTTCTGTTTGCTATGGAATTTCTACGCAGCTTCGGGAACCCCTGTATTTTATAAGAAAACAGAGTGGCATATAAAAACATTCTGAGTGCTGGTTTGTTTATACAATTAATGGTCAACAGAAGAAAATGTACTTTTATGCCCTCCACCTCCCTGCCCCAAAAGCCAGTGTTGTTTGACAGATGTTTTGTTCCACACTCTCGGGGGGTGCATTAACCTCTGCAAAGTCCATGGGTGAGTTCAGAATTGGCATCATCCCTCCTGCTCCTGCAAAGAAATCCAAGCAAGCTCAACACTGAGCCTCTCTGTCCCAGAGAAGGGGATCACTGAGCTTCTCTTTCCCACTAGAAGGGATTCTTTCAGTCCCATCCCTTGGTCCCACCCTGCAGCTCTGTGGCAGCTGGAGGCTTTGCCAAGTGGGAATGCTGCCTGTCCAGAGCCCAGCAGCAGCTCCTGAAACTGGGAATTCCCATCTGGGAGCACAAAGATGGTGATGCTGATGTTCTGTGTGGGGCAGCACTGAAGTTCTGTGGGAAGATTTTACCAGCCCTGAGGATCTGCCAAGGATCCAACTCTGTTGTGGATTCCAGCCTGGAAGCCCCACAGAACCACGAGCCTGAAGTCTGGACACTGAATGTTCAGCCTTGAACCATTTCGAGTCCCAGTTTACAAAAAGAGATCAGAATCTACAGGGGTTTCACAGGAGCCTCTTGCACTCCTGGTTTGCTCCTGGCTGGACACTGCTTGATTGGGATGCCCATCCTCCTCCTTCCTGGAGCCATGTGCTCCAATCCAAGGCCAGTTAATGGTGCCCAAAGTCACCGAGAGTCAAAGAAGCACAAACATGAGATTTGCAAGAAGCTAAAGAAGCAAAATACAGAGAACAAACCTGAAAAGGGAACTTAGCTCAGATCTGGAAATGGCAACTCCCACCCGAGGAGTTCCTGGACGTTTTGTCCCTAACACATCCCAGCTAAACTAGTTTCAGAATGGATAAAACCAATATGAAGGTGTCTACACTGAGGCTGTCTAGGAGTTTAATTACATCAATTTGAAACTGATTTCGTTAAACCAGTGAATGTTTCGTAATATGGTCCAGACTTTGAATTTCAGGCACTTCAAACCTCATTACATGTATCCTTTATTATAACAGTGCTTCCCTCCATGCTCTCATGGCAGATTCCTGCCTCCTGAGGTTTGGGCTGGAATGCCAACAATTTATTTTAATGCAGTTCAGACATTTTCAAGCTTTGCTGAGCTATCCCCAAAATAACCACTGATAGTAGGTGGCAAGCACCCTGAAATGATTAGAGTCTTTCTTGCTGAGGAAAAAAAGATATTTGATGGGGGGAAAAAAAAAGGCAAAACTGATGAGAACAGGATAAGCATTAATGGAGAAAAGGCTGCAAACTGCTTGAACTCAAACACTCGACATGAGCTACACTGAAAAATATCATTGCAGAGTAATGGGCACTGGGCCTGTTGCTTCCAAGTGTCACCTCTTTACCTTTGTAGGAGAGAGAGAGCTGCACTCGGTGAGAAATGAAAAACCTGAGGAATAAAAGGATCTCGTTCAGGGACTCCAATCCCAATCCACAGCACTTTTTAAAGCAGAGCATCTCTGAATTTAAGCCACCAGCATTAAATTGAGGAAACACTAAAACTTCCAACTATAAAATAACCTTTTTTCTGCTCTAGTTATCCCATTTCCTCGTACTATAACATGAGGCTTTAACCAAGCAGGAATAAATATGGATCTTGTGACCCTCCAGGTTTTACTGACCTCGCAGAGCTTCTATGAAACCCAATGCACAACCACAATCCTGTTTGGATTTTTAAATAGATCCCTCTACAGCTTCCAGGAAATAAAGTCAAGCAGAGGACTTCAGTGGGGTCTCTTTGTGGGATTCCTGGGAATGGCAGGAACAGCAGGGAGGATGTGGATATATTATCTTACTCCAGAAGGGACCAGTGGGGGAAAAATCCTCGTTGCTGGGTTTGTGCCTGAACAAAAGTTGGTGGGAAATTTTTAGGAGAAAGCAAGAACAGGAACGACTCAGGTGTTGGAAAAGCAGCCTCTAAGTGTGGCTGAAGAGGTCAGAAGATGCCACCAGAGGCTGGGGAGGGGCTGGCACTGCCCAGGGCAGCAGGGAGATGGGCACAGAGCTGGGAGCCAGCGGCTCCAGGGGAGGCTGAGGAGGGAGGAGGGAGCTGTTTGCTTTGGATTTGGTGCCGGTGTTTTTGCTGCAACGCCCCAGGAAGACACAGCAGGGAGTGAACTGACCAGTCTGGTGAACTTTTTATATCCCTTTTGGCCTTTTAATACCCTGAGAAGTGGAGGATCTTTTATTTTTAAACATAGCTGAAGGGCTAAATTAGCATTTTGGCAAAGGAAGCGAGCCTGGAAGGCAGCAGCGAGGGAAGCAACTGTTACCTGGAGCCAAAACTGAATGGAAACTCAGGCAGAAATCCCACCCGTGCTGGAGTCCCATCCCCAGTGAAGAGGTGAGGGGCCCAAGGGAAAAAGCAGCCCAAGCCTTTGCAGCTTCCCCTGCTGATGAAGCCCTGGCAGTGGGACACACCTCACTCAGGTGGGTTTTTCCCAGCAGCTTTTCCCTCCTGGATCCATCACCCAGCGAGCTGGAGGCCTCCAAACCCACCCCACAGTGGGCTGAGGGCTAAACCCTCAAAACTGGGTGATCTGAGATGTTCCTGGAGCACCTGGGCACCACCTTTTACCTTTGTGCACTCTGGCTGGAGCACCCATTGAACCCAAACCTGACCACTGCTTCAGCAGGAAAGGAGAGGAATTCAGCTGGGAAGTGGTCACAGGGATTCAGAGAATCCTAGGATGGTTTGGGTTGGAAGGGACCTTCAATCTGCTGCCATTCCATCCCCCTTCCATGATTCTTCCCCCATGTGCTCACACCAGGTGACTGAACACTTCCACATCCTGTCCCAGGCACACTCCACATTCCCAGCACTGCCCATGCCTGGATTAACATCCCCAAATCCCACCTGACAGCCCTGCCAGAAACCCTGCACACAAACCCTGCACAGCCCTCCTGAGAGGAGCAGCTCACGACCTGCAGTGAGCTCAGCTTTCCAGAGCCTGTGGCTGGGCAGGAGCAGGAACAGGAGCAGGAGCAGAGGAATTCCCTGGAGTGAGGTTGCTGGGAATCCCCTGCACCCCATTCCTGTGCTGCTCACCTCCCCTTCAGTCCATGGCTCTGAGGTGCTTTAGGGGTATTTTAGAGACGTCTCAAAGCTGGGGGATTGTCCCTGTGCCCATCCCCTGGCAGGGCCAGCCCTCAGCAACGCCTCCAAGCAGAGATGCTCATGTCCATAAAAATCCCCTTTTTTCTGTATGGATGTGAGACAATAGTGATACCCAGTGGCTGATTAAGTTAATTACAGTTGAGTAAACATCCCCCATGGTCACCCCCAGCGTGGCACCCCAAGGTTGGCTCCAACAGCAACCTGGAAGCAATGGGATATTCAGTCCCCACTCACTTTTGGCATCTTTCTAGACAGAACTGATGCTAGAAACTGTTTTTGACTGAGGACCAAGTGCAAGTTAAAGCTCCTTTACAGAGTCAAAACATTAGCTAAGGCGAGGGCTGAATCCTTTAATCGCTCCAGCATGTGATTTGCATTTGCCTTGGCTAACAAATGCCAAAGAAGAATTACCAAAACCAAAGCTGAATCCTGCTGAGGTCATGTAATGCTTTTTTCACAGCAATGTGCTGCACCTGGGTATCAGTTTTGAAATGCAAACAGGTATGTTTTATCAATTTGCAGCAGGAAAACCTATGGTTTCACAAGACTGGAGAAACTTGGCTTGGTGTGAATCAGGATTCCGGGCAGAACGCGCTGCAGCCCCGGGTGAGAAAGTTGCTCTTTATTTCTCCATCAATATTTTTCCTTCCCAAGTCCATTTAATGTGAAGGAATTAATGAACAGCATAACAAATCCCTGTGTACCACAAACACGAGGCAGCACACGGCCCAAGCCTTCCCAAGGTAAGCCAGCGGGTGAAGGTTGGAATTTATCAAAACATGACAGAATAAACTCCTTAATTATGTTGGGGTGATTGCCAGCATGCAACAATCCTCAGAGCAAAGAGCTTCTCAAACCAGCCTGAGGGCAGTGGGAGTTCAGAATGTGCTGTTTAACCAGAGATTTCAGGAGCTGCCTGAACCTCATTGAGTGTAGGGATTCCTGCCTGTTTTCCTGCTGACATTGATGGGTGACAGGGTCCCAGAGCTGTGACAGCTCTGAAGGGCTGCCAGAGCTTATCCCAGTGTCTCTCTGTGGGCACAAGCTGCTTTTTGATATTAAAGCACACCCCAAAATGCTCCAGAATAAAGGTCCAAGCCCTAGGGCCACCAAATTGTCCTATTTCAAGGAAATGTGGAGCCCAAAGCAAAGGCTGGGCTCTGTGTGGGGTGAGCCAGCTGCACAGGCAGGGCTAGAGGAGACCTCTCCCACCCCATCAAACACCAATTCCTCCAGCAGGAGCCTCCTGCAGCCATGCCAGGACTCTGCTGTCCCACTCTGGGTTGTCACTGGGCTCCACATTTGTCCCTCCCAGCTGGTCATGACCTGATCCACTGGCTCAGCAGTGACATCTCCTCGGTTTTGGATCATAAGCCCCTTCTTTAGGCATTTAGAATGATCCTGAGTGCCATCCCTGAACCTGCCCCTGACACTTAACACTAAAAGTTGAGGGTCTTACTTAATTACAGGAGATTTTTTTCTTTCCCCCAGCATAAACTGGAGAAAGGTGATTTCCACAGCTGCATTATTTACCTCAGACTTTACTAAGGTTGCTTTTATAGCAGTCCTAGAGGTTAAATCCTCTGCTATTTCCTACCTAACCTGACTTTACTGTAAGTTACAGTGCACAGCAGTCAATTAATCCAAGCAATAAAAGATAGACCAGCAGCACAGTTTTCCAAAACAGGACCTTAAATAAAAACAATAAATTACATATTAAAATAGTAAAGACAGACAAAGAGAGATGATGGAGCTTCACTTGAAATTGGGGAAATCTTCCATTTTACTTCCACCATCCTGGCCACTGCCAGAGCTCCTCATGCAGAGCAGCTTCCCCTCCCTGCTTTGAGAACTGCTCAGGCATTTTGCTGGTGGAAAAGCAAGCAGAGCCCTGTCAAATCCTGCAGGAATGAGCTGCTCATCCCTGGTGCCTCTGGGCCAGCCGTGGATGGTGGTTCCCAGTGCTGGGTCAGTATAAATAGATACAGAATATCTGGAGGAAAAAGCAGCCTGTGCTCTGGCCTGGCAAGGGTTCTAATGAGATCTCCCACAAACTGCGTCACAACGGCAGGAGGATTTGATTCCCTGTAATTGAACTGAGTTCTTGCCTGTGTTCCCTGGCCCGCCCTCTCCTCTCTGAAAATTCCTTTGTTCAGCCTAAAGAGAACGTTTCATTAAATAAGAAATAATTTCTGGGAGTGGTAATTACAGCCTTTTTTATTTTTTTTTTTTTTCAGATGGATGATATGTAGCTGTTCTGTTTTCCTTTCTGTTAGCAAAAACAAAGAGAATCCCTGTGCTTTTCATTAGGTGTCAGCTCCAGCCACCCAAACTCCACCAGCTCAGTTCTGATAGGGTTGAATTTGTTCTTTGGAATGTCTGAAGCTGGGAGCAGAGATAAAGGTGGCAATGCTCGTTGCCTGCAGGATGATCCATTCCACCTCCCTGAGCTCTGTTACCCTTGGAAAGAACTTTTTTTGCCTGAATTCAGGTTGATCCTTTCTATTTTCTTCACTGTGAGCTCGGCAGTGGGAAGGAAAAGGCACAAGGCTGAGAGAGGTGGGAGAAGAGCCTGGATCCCCTCGTGCACTGTGGCAGTGGAATTAAACCCCACTAAAGCACCAGCAGCACAAACCTGAATCTGCTCCAAGGTGTGCTCTGACCATCTGTTCATTCCCTGTCAGCCAAGACATTATAACCAGCCTTGCACACGGGTGGGGGGTGGGTACTGCCCGAAATTTCTGCCTTTTTAGTTAATGAGACACTTCATCAAGGTCTGCTTTTCATCTGCGCTCCTCCTGCTCTGCCGAGCCCCTCACTTTACAAATCAAAGCAATTAGCAGTGCTGCTAACAAAGCCTAGCAGGGCCAGAGCCCACAGACAGCCCCGTGCCCACGGGTGCTTCCAGGCCAGCCTTTCCCAGAGCTTTCTGCTTCCCTGCTCCGGGGCCAAGACACGCTCTTGGCACCTGCCCCTTCGAGCCTGCACAGGCAAACGAAGCAGCAGCAGCAGGAATTGGAGCTGCTCAAAGTGCCAAAGGCAGCTGTAGGATTGAACTCTGTGGGGTTTGGTTATGAGGGTGAAATAGAAATGAGAGATCTCTAAAGATGGGTTTAGAGCATGGGAGTTCATTGTGAAAGAGCGTGGGTGTGAGAGGCTGCTGGGCTGCAAGACACAGCTCAGAGCAGGCCAGAGAGAGAGAGAGAAAGAGGCAAAAAGAAAGACTAAAAAAGGACCAATTTACCATTTACAATCCAATAAATCATCTTCTCTGTTAAATATTCTAATTCTCTTTAACCAATCTGAGACAAGCTACAAACTCTACAACATTTACATGCAACCTATAAGAATCATCACATTACCATACAGGGTTATATTTTAAACCTTAAAAAAATTGCTTTTTGGAATCTCCTACCAGGCAGGCAGGGTTTGCTCTGCCCTTTGGCCCTGCCTGGGCAGAGGGCATTGTTCTATCCAGAAGGAGGATTCCCTTCAGCCAGCTCTGCCATTGTTTCTTAGTTACTCTTCAACTCAAACCTTGTCCTCATCTCAATTTCGATTCTACTTTCCATATTTTCAGCATCTTTTGCAAGGCAATCATATCTATAAGGCTTTCTTATTTCATCTTCCCCAACAGGCAGCTCTGCCTGATTTTAGCCCTCTGAGGGTTTGGGTTCAGCCAGAGCCAGTGTGGAAATCCATGGCACAGCACACAGCCATAACCAGACTTCCCACACAGCATCAGGGCCATGAAGAAGGTGCCACCAGAGTGTCCCAGTGGGTGACATTGTCCCAGGAAGGGACTCTGAGCCCGTGTCTGCTCTCTGGGACTGGTTTGTCACAAATGTTGCTGGGAATCAGCCCTGGCACTGCTGTGACTCTGGGATGCAGCAGCAGCATCCCCGTGCCTGCTGCACCACGGCTTCCTATTTAACCCGGGTGCATTCCCAGGCTCACACCCTGAAATGGCCAAACTCAGCAGCCTCCCTGCTGGACATGAAGTTCCTCAAGTCCCATGAGAACAGGCTGCCAGGTAAAGGAGACAGGGGAGTTTTGTTTCCCCTTTGGGAGAGAGGGAGGCTGAGTGTGGGCTCACAACTCTTCCACCGCTGGAGATCCTCACTTGTTTGAGGATCCCAAAGTCCAGGGATGCTCTGAGTGTCCCTTGTTATGAACCCCAGCCCTTCCTCACACAGAACATCCCTGAATCTGGCCAGAAGCTCTCTGCTGGGATGTCAGGAAAACTGAGCTACAGGTCTTTCCCCCAGCAGATTTCCTGTGTGACCTGGGCAAGTCGCTTATAATCATGTGAGATCTAAGAAGTGCAAAACATCTTAAATTCCCTTAAGTAGAGGGGAAATCTAAAGGTTTCAGAATAAGATTTGCTCATTTGGAATTCAGCCAAGCCTTTGGGTTTAATACCCCTACATTTGCAAAAAGCTGTTGGGGATCCTTAATGCCCTCCAGAGCTCACAGGCTCAGGTTTAGGTTTCAGCTGGAAGCCAATAAACAACCAAAAAGAGTGAAACAGCCACTTTTGTGCGAGTCTGAAGGATGGGATTTCCAACCAGCCACATGCAAGTGTCCTTAGGGCTGCCTACAAACTCCCTACAACGTGACACAAAATGTTTTAGCAGTGAGGATGAGACAAACTTAGCGTGGCTCCTTCCAGATTCCCCTTTGCCAAACTTCTCCAATAAAACCCCCAGGCAATGCTCTCACTACACCTAGGCAAATAAAACAGGAGTAAGCAGATATGCACAACTTGTTTAAGCTCAAGTAGCAAATTCCAGCTGGCAGCTTCCAAGCCTCTGATTTATTGGCATTTCCAAATGTTTTACAGAACCACGGTCCACTGGCACCAGAGCCTTGTTACACTCAGCAGAGAGAGGAATAACCCTGCACAAAGTTCTTTATAGAGGTGCCAGCTCCTCAATGTCCTTTGTGGGGGACACTCACAGCACAATTCAAGGCTTTCCAAAGAACTGTGTTTTCTGCCCAAACAGAAAACAGGCTGGAAAGGAGCCTGGGGCCAAGTGAGCCTGGTCAGACCTGAGCTCCTTGAGGTGTGTTCTAGCTGGGAGCTACAAGATACACCAGTGAGCTCCAGAACAGCCCTGGCCCGTGTAGGATTGAACTCTGTGGGATTTGGTTGTGAGGGTGAAATAGAAATGAGAGATCTCTAAAGATGGGTTTAGAGCAGGGGAGTTTATTGTGACAGAGTGTGGGTGTGAGAGGCTGCTGGGCTGCAAGACACAGCTCAGAGCAGGCCAGAGAGAGAGAGAGAAAGAGGCAAAAAGAGAGAGTAAAAAAGGACCAATTTACCATTTACAATACAATAAATCATCTTCTCTGTTGAATATTCTAATTCTCTTTAACCAATCTGAAACAAGTTACAAACTCTACAATATTTGCATGCAACCTATAAGAATCATCACATTACCATACGGGGTTATATTTTAAACCTTAAAAAAACTGCTTTTGGGAATCTCTACCAGGCAGGCAGGGTTTGCTCTGCCCTTTGGCCCTGCCTGGGCAGAGGGCATTGTTCTATCAAGAAGGAGGATTCCCTTCAGCCAGCTCTGCCATTGTTTCTGAGTTACTCTTCAACTCAAACCTTGTCTTCATCCCAATCTCGACTATTCTTTCCATATTTTCAGCATCCCTTGCAAGGCAATCATATCTATAAGGCTTTCCTATTTCATCTTCCCCAACAGCCCCAGCAAACCCAGACCCAGCAAACCCCATCCCAGCACGATCCTCTAAAGCCCTGGGGCACAGAGACTTTAATGATGGCACACCTCTGAAATGAAAGAAATTTCATGATGCTAACACAGGAAAGCCCAGGAAAACCTGGAGCAATGAAGTGAGTGGAATAAACTGGGAAGAGAATTCACCTGCAGCCCTTGGCAGGAAGGGAAGAAGGGAACTCACATCGAGCACCAGCGCTCTCCTCTCAGCCCCAGGTTGTGCCTGGGGCACCTGTGGCATGTGTGGGTTTTACTACAAGAAAATCTCTGAACCTTCTTATGAAGTCAGAGCTGGACAAACAGGTTTCCCACCTTCAGCCCAGGCAGCTGCTGTGGTGTCAGGCAGAGCACTTCTTCCCTTCACTCTTTTGTCCCTGTCCCGTTTGAATCCCACAGCCTCTGAAAGCCGTGGGCTGAGTACCCCTGGGATGGAGAGGACGGAGCTTTGGGGCTGTGGGTGACTCCTGACACCTTCCCCTTCTGTTTCTAGAAACTGCAAATGGGTGCCACTCCCAGAGGAGGCAATTTTAGCTGTTGGGATGGCTGACAGGAAGCCAAATAGCAACACCCCACAATTTTAGCTTTTGGGATGGCTGACACAGTGTCCATCACCCCCTCCTCCTCCTGCCTGGCTCTTTGCAGTCCCCTCCAGTTGTGGGAAAGGCCAGAGCAGCACCAGCAGCACCAGCAGTGTCTCAGCAAGCAAAGGCTCCGTGCTGCAGAGCTCAGGGTATTTATGCAATCCCGGCTGGCTCGGGGCCCACGTGAGCTTTATTTATCTAATGTCTGCGCTGCAGGCGATGAATTCAGAGAGCAGGGATTATTAGAAGACAACACACAGAAAGGGGAGGAAAAGAGTAAGTGAGAAGTCCAGTGGAGCGAGGCTTTGCTGCTCTCCCAGCTCTCCCTGGGCAGCGATCGCAGAGCGGAGCCGGGAGAGCCCCGAGCTGGAAGCTCCTGGGCAGGGTCCCTGTCACACCTCAGGGAGACCTTTCCCAGCAGTAAATTCCACTAATTGCCTCTACCCAATTCATTATGCAAGAAAAGATGTAAAATGAAAATTAATTCCATGAAACCGGTCCACAAAAATTCTCCTGGAACCCTAAATCAGCATTTCCGTGACAATTAGGAGTTCCTCTAGGACACTTTTAATGTGGGAAGGAGTCTCGAGTCACTGTTTCATGTCATGTTGTCAGAAAAAAAGCTGTTTCCTAAAAAGAAAACCACCTACAGAGGGGCTTGAGAGTTGGCTGAAAGGATTTAAATTTCCAGCATGTCCCCAGAAGGGAAATACATCCCCTGCAACACGGGCCATCCCAAAACTGCCTGTGCATTAAGGAGATAATAAACCTGTGGGATCACAACCCTTTAGGGATGGGAATGTCAGAGCTTAATAAACTTCTGTATTCTGTTTTCTATTTCTATTGCTATTTCCCACTTTTCTATTTCTGCTTTGGATTCAGGACTCACAATCCCATTAAACCTCATGCTTTGATCACCAGAATCTGCCACGCCTGCAAATCTGAACAGGGATGGCATTTTGCTGCCTCTAATTTGGACATCTGAAAGGGGGATGTTTTTGCTTTGTTTAGGGGTAAGTTTAGAGGGTGTTTGATTTTGTGTTTCATTCCTGAAGTCTTTACCCAGTTCTTAAGGAAAATAAGAAAAGCACCAGCTAAAGCAAGGGGTGAAATTCTGCCTATGAGCATCCCTGAGTGGGCATTACCTGGGACCAGCGATTTGCCATTAAGCACAAACTGCCAAAGAAAACTCCTTTTGTTCCTCCCTAATAACAACTCCAGCCTACAAACCATCCAGCTCCCACAAAAACCTGGATGGTTGTTAAAAAACAAGTTACCTCCAAACTTGTGCTGCTTTAGGAGCAAAACCCTCCCTCCCACAGCAGTTGCAGGATTCGAGTCATGCCTTGCTCCCTTAGCACACTTGGTTTTCTGCCTCTTTTTTCTTTCTGTGAGCTCTGGACAGGGGGAAAAGTGCAATGTAAGGAACTTGCATTGCTGGGGCCTCAGTAATATCCGTCAGTAAACCTGTAATTAGATAGGGAGTCCTATTAATCTTGTGCATTGCCTGAGGGGCACTGCCAGCATCCAGCAAAACCTCTATTGATGAGGGAGGATTCCAAGCATGCCTGGATGAAAAATGAAAGAGGTGAAGTATTCACTTACTTTACCCTTCCCTCCACCACTCGTTCCCAGCCAAGGGATTCTCCAGACCTCAACAGGCTGAATTTCCTCCTGACCACAAAATGCTCCTCTCCAAGTGTTCCAAAGAACCCCCAAAGTGTGATATTTTCAGGTTTTTTGAACCTGAAACGTGTTCACGGAATGAGAACGGTTAATGCAAACAAAGATGTTGGTCAGTTGTGATAATGGAAGGCAGAGCCTGCTCATCCTTCTCCATGATTCATAGCTCACATCTCATTCATCTGGCATCAAAGATGTGATTTATAGATGTTCTTTTTCTGCACGCTCCACCCTTGTTTCCTGGACGAGCAGGAATAAACTGTTTTATACAGAGGTAGGAATTTTTTTCAAATGACTCTGTAGGGTGAGGGATTACTCGGGCCTATTACAGATAGCTGGAACACCCCAAAAAGGAGTTTTCTTATTGGAAAGGCATTTAATAAAAATGGCATTGTTTCTATTACACCTAACTGCCAACTTCATCACTTCCTATCTTCCTATGACTAGTTTTCCTATTTTCCTTGGTGGTTTTGTTTGTTGGTTTTTGTTTTTTTTTTGCATCTATCTGCCTTATTAGAATTATTTGAATGTCGAAAATAGAAAAGAGGTCGATAGATGGAAACTGCCCATCCACAGGTGTTCAGCAGAAAACAGTTGTGGCATTTTTTTTACAAATGTGGAGAGCAGAACTGAGACAACTTTGCATTTTATCCTTTGAGGCTTGTTATTTTATTTCTCAGCCAATTGCAGAAAATCATCTGCTCTTCCCCTTGTTAGCTTTTTTTTTTAGGGTGAAGGAAAATCACAGAATCACAGAATGGTTTGGGTTGGAAGGAACCTTAAAGCTCATCTTGTTCCACTCCCTGTCCAGGGCTGGGACACCTTCCACTAGACCAGGCTGCTCATTGATTGACTGAATCCTGAATTTTGACCTGAATCAATCCAGGACTTCACCCCACTGCTGTGAATTAACTCTGCCAAGGCTCAGTAATTATAAAATGTGACGAGTCTAACAACATGAGCTACCAAAGCAAACGAGGCAGCAGCTCCAGGGTCTTGCAAGAATTGCAGTGTCCACTTAGCATGAAATTGTTCTGATAGAAATGTGACCATGCAAAGATAATTAGCATTAATTATGCACCCAGGTATTTTGCATATCGAGGCCAAACCGCTCTGTAGTGGAAGGTTGGGGACCACAGGCTCAGAGCTTAGCAAAGCTCCTTCCTCACCCTGAACTGACAGGGGATTGTGCAGCCCCATGGACATTGCTCAGAACCAATTCTCAAACTCTAACAACTGTGAATGCCAGATCTGTTAGCACTCCGAGGAGAAATCCAACCTGCCTGCTACATTTTCCCCGTGGGAATCCCACCCACTATGTCACAGCCATCATGTTCAGTATTTAACTTCTCATTTTTGAAAAAAAAAAAAAGAAATAAAGAAAGAAGTGGCTGCCCCAGCAATGAATGGAGCCCAATGTGTACCCACAGGACCACGAGGAAGTGAACCCTCCAGCTGAAGCTGTGATTTCAGCACAAAACTTGCTCAAAGTTGAATCCAAATGGGCCAATCCAATATTCTGCAGCAAATATTTTCCCTCGGAGGAAGTGGCAGGTTCTGAAATCTGCCTGTTGTGGCAGTGACTCAGGGAAGCTCATTAAAGCTTTTCTCAGGAAAGCAGTTGGATGAGTGAAGCCAAAAAATTGCAAACTCCATTTGCCAATCACTGCCAACACTTACATTTTGAACTCAGGGCTTTACACTTTGGTGCCCAAAGAGCTGAAGCTCTGCACTATTGACTGAAACTGCTCTTCCCAACACGCCCAAACAAACTGGGAATGGGGATATTTTATCATTATATGGTTTCATTTCATGCTGAGCCTAAACTCTGCTCCAAGAGGGTGCAGAGTCAACCAGAAAATATCTGAGTATTTCCTACCCATTCCTTGACATTTCAAATACACCTTCCAAGCCTTCCTTCCTTCCTTGGACATGCCTGAACCTGGGCTCCATCTACAAAGCCAACTGCAAAAGTTGGTCACCCAGGAAGGAATAAAGAGTTCCTAGGACCTTTTTGTGTTGGGTGGTAAATCCCAGCAGCAAGTACCCCTCAGTTTTAGTCCAGCAGATTCCTGTTGCAGAGGATTTTCCCTATGGGAAGAGCATTAGCTCAGGCATCCCTGATAAACTCTGCATATAAATCTTTATTAGCGACACCGCCAGACAGATTATTAGAATCAAACATTTGTGCTCAAAGAGTTTGGTCTCTATAAACATAATTCAAAAAGCCTTTGGGCCCTTTAAAATGCCATATGTTCTCCTATGATTAAGGGCTACATCGCCCTGGAGGCAGCAAAGCAAGGACTAAAAATTGATGATGTTATTTAAAGCCTTAATAAAGTTGGATAACCAACTTTGCAGTGCCACAAGGTTCTGTGTGGAATCTCACATGGAATCCATTCTTATCCACCTTAAGCTTTGAGCATTTTTAGGCTCCCCACAGGATTTTAGCCCCCTCAAAGCAGCATCTTCCCAGGGAGGTGTTGGCCAGCTGTGATGCAGCTCCACAGAACTCCAGGAAGGTGCACAGGGCAGCAAACACAACTGATCAGTTCTGGGATTTCACAAAGCCCATCCACGGTGAGCAAATCTAACACAGGCTCTTTGCCACTTGTCTGACTCCCAGTTTTTCCTCACCTCCTTTCCCCGTGTGGATCTCTGGGGTTTAATGCAAGGTGAGCTTGGCCTCCTCCCTCAGTGAGATGCTCACAGGGGCTCTCCCATTCCTTCCCCTGCCACCTGTTTTTCCCCAACTTGTAGGAACAGATCCCTCTCTGAGATCTTCTCCCTTTTGCTAAATCTGGCTGGAACTGGCCAGTGAATTCAAAAGTCATTAGACACACACACACACACACACCCCCAGAGGCAGCGTGATCACACAAGGCTCATTTCCTTAGGATATTAGGCAAAAATGCCTCCTTGAGAGCTGTTTGATGTTGGATGCACCTTTCTCCATTTCCTGGTTCTGCACGAAATGCCAGGGAGAACGAGAGACATCACAAGTAAAAGCCCATCCCCAGCAGACTGTTATTAGCCTTGTTTCTAGAGCAACTCTTGGCTGGATATCAAAACAGAACCTCCTCCCCCTCTGGGCTTTGCTCACCCCATGCAGATCTGTGGGTGGCATCTCCTGAGGATCCTTCTCAGCAGATCCTGCGAGCAGCACCAGGGTTTAGTAGAAACCAAAGAGATTTATTAAAATATCCTGTAAATACTCATTGTTTGAGTCAGGATGGTGATGCTGTTGCTCACATCACTGTCACTGACTCTTAGGTGGGCCTGGCCATCAGAAGGGACATTCCACTGGTGTAGCAATAATGTCACTCCAGGTGGACAAATCAATGACAAACAGCCACTCTCAGCCTCTGATTAAACCAGAGGCTTGAACTAAATCAGACACTGAAGTTATTTTGAGGAAATGGTGGAAAGTAAAGCAGTCTTTCTGAATATTTAGCATAGTTTGTAGAAGTACTGGCAGGATTCTGTCTCTCTGCTGCTGGGAAATCCAGCCACAGGTGAAATCCTGCAAGAGAAACACAGCCCTGGTGGCACGGAATGGAAAGAGAAATGAAACCCAAAAGGATGAATGAGCCACTTGGGGTTTATTCTGGGAATCAGAGGGATGAGGAGGGAAGCAGAGAAGTGCTGCTGCTCCAGCACGACTGCATTTGGGATGATTGTCTGTGCTGTTATTGAGGGTTATTCCACTTGTGCTCAGCCCTCAGCCAGGCTCTGCTGAAGGATCCCTGCTCTAAGGTTTGTTTTCAGCACTGAGCTGTGACATAGCTCATCTCAGCCTGCTCATAGCAGAATTATTTTAAGCCCTTAACCCCAGAGTGATGAACCAAACGTTGATCCAGAACCATCCCCTCAACTCATCTCACATTCAGACCCCTCCTTGTGGGAGATGCTGAGTTCCCTCTGTTCCCATTCCCTTCGCTGAGAGCCGAGGCTGCTTAGCCCAGTACAGGATCAGACCTGCACGGTGCAAAGCTGCTCCAGTACCTGAAGAACCAGCTTTCAAATGAGGAGCAGGGCCTGGGTCTGAGCTGGGAGCTGAATGCAGACAGGGAGGCAGCAGATCCATGCTCCAGTTAATTACATGAAATAACTCCTTCTCGCAGATCCTGGATCCTTCTCGCTGCCACCTCAGTGCCAATTACGCTAACGAGGGGTTTCTTTCCAAAGGAGGAGGCAGAAAATAACATCCAGTTGAAACTGCAGGAAGAAATTTCAGTGGGCAGAGGGGAATTATCCGAGCTGGAAGGCAACGGGGGCACTGAAGGAACCCTGCTCTGGCTGGGAGGGATGAGGGGAGCATTAAATGCACAGTGAGGCAGCCTCGAGCTTTGGGAGCTGTCTGAAGGCAGCAGCTCCTTCAGCACAGCATTTCCAACCCTTGTTTTCCCATTCTCTGCTTTCCTGAAGAGACAGAATTGTGTTTTTCAGATAACCACACCGCAAAGGGAGACAATGAAACCACAGAGATCTATTTTAAATGAACATCAGCCGTGTAGCCGAAACCCACAAACCAAGGCAAGCTCTCCCCACCATCACTCAGGGCTGGGAGATAAGAGAGCTGCAGCTTTATTTGGGAAATTTAAAACCCACCTCTCAGGCGACCTCTCGGTATCTCCCACAGCTGCAGCACAGCCAGCCCAGGTGGGTGGGTACAACCACAAACCTGAAATTTCCCAGCTTTCATTTTTAATTCAGTTCCTTAAAGTCCTTGGAGGGAAGGGAAGGGATGGGCTTCGGGCTTGGGTTTGGGTGGTTGGTGGTTTGTTGGCTTTTTTTTTTATTTTCTTTCCCTGCCAATTTAAACTTCATTTTATTATGCTCAGTGCTATGTTTAGGCCTCTCTCCAAAGACTGTCTCCCAAAAATTAAGAGACGATTTTATTACTACACAGAGGAACTTCAAAAAGGGATCTGATAGTGGGGGACTTTTCAACCTTGCTTTAATGAGATCTAATGACTGGAACTTGCAACCAGACATATCCGACCTTGTATTAAGATGTAATCTCGTAGCTGTGAGGGTAATGACATACTGGAACGACTTCTCATGAAAGGTAGCTGCACTATTGCTCAGAAATCTTACCCCAAAATCAGATATCATTCCAGCAAACAACATCTCATTTGGGGCTGGGTGAAGGGCTAGGGGCTGGAAGCAGACAGAAGGAAAAGGGATGAGATCAAGCTGGATGTTTATCTGGGGTTTAGGGCTGGGAGAGTCTCTATCACCCCAGGTCCTTCCCTGGCCCCAGGAGAACGACTGCCCATGTTGCTCTCCGAGCTCTGCAGCCCCATCTGTGCTCCCCCAGCCCCACACAGGCACAATTTTCCTCTCATAGGAGGTCCAGGGAGAAGAGATTCCTTCTGGCAATGTCTAATGGAGTGCCTGGTGCTGCTCAGACCAGCTCGGTGAGGGGTGACTTGCAGGTGCTCAGAGGTGACACTTTAGATCTGCAAGTGGCATTTTGGTGAGACAGCTCCACTGATTCCCTTTGTGCTGCTGGATGAGAAGCCTTTAATTCCCACCAGGCCTCACTTTCCTGGCTATTTCCACTGCTTTGCTGGATGTGGAAAGACTCGTAAATTTTAATGAAATTAAAAAAAAAAGGAATAGGGAAGTGAGGAATGGTCACGGAGGCTTCACAAATCACACAGAGCCTCAGCATACGAGGACATGTCATTGCTTTATGGACTGCCTAAAATGCAGTCAGAACTCCTGGTGCTGTGAGAAAGGAAAGGGCCAGCTCGGGATCCTTCCTTAAAGGAAGAAAAAAGATGAGCTGGAAGCAGGCAGGAATGTCTTCCAGTAACAAATGCCTTTAGAAAGATCCGATAAATCTTGGCCTGGATTTATTTGAAAAGGAAAATTCACATAAAGACACTCCCTTGATCAACATAGCTTGAGTGGCTTATCTTTAAATCAAACCCAAAAGCTCCAAGGCACACATCTTTGAAATCTGAGCTTTAATGGCATTAAGAGACTCAGAGACCACCAGTTTCAGACTCAGATCCTGAAAAGCAAGACTTGAAGCAAACCGGTTGATTGTATCCAGAACAGCATTTTTGTTTTCAGCTCGGGGGAGGCCAGAGAGCGAAGGGTCAAGCAGGACTGAGATTTATTTACTGGCACTGAAAAGTAAACACCAGGCATTGCCCTGATAACAACCTGGCCCTGACAAAGGCCATTGGCAAGGCACATTCTTGAGGAGGAAGAGCTTGGCTTGCTGTATTTCTGCTTTGCTGAGGGGATGGGCAGGGGAGCAATTGCATTCTTGGGTGCAGAGAGGCTGGGAGAGCTGCCCTGGCTTTAAGGTGGCAGGGGAAGGTGGGGAGGGGTTCAGGCCTTTGCCAGCCACTCCTAATTCCCTGCTGGACATAAACAGGACAACTCCATTCTCAAAAATGCACCAGAGAAAAGAAATTATTCATTAGAGAGCTGATGGCCTCGCTGCAGAGCTTCTCTGTGAGGGTTTGGTTCTCACCCGCAGTTACACTCCGGGCCATCCATCCCACCAGCACCAAGGAGAAAGAAGCTCACTCCAGGAAAATCCCTCCTGGCTGGGCTGAGAGCAGGAAAATGGGAAGGATTCTGCCAGGGAAAGGAAAGAGAATTGGAAACCCTTGTGCTGGGAGGCTTGGGAAGAGCAGCAGAGGAAAGAGCAGTAGGAAAACCCTCCTGTGGCCTGGCAGGCTGATCTACAGCAGCTTCACACTCTGCATTTCATCCTTCCACTGTATTTAATCCTGACTATTTCTTAATTGTGTGTCACAGAACACTAAATTGAAGCAATAATTAACTTATTAAAGCAGAGTTTCCAAAGTCAGAAGATCCAATAACTCTCTGAGTGCCCTGGCTCAGACACGAACACTGGGGACACCACGGAAGGGGAAGATTGGGAGCATCCCAAAGACTGCACCAGGGTCCTGGCAGGAGCAGGGTGAGCAGCCAAAGGCACACAAAACACAGCTGCAGAAAGTCCTCCAGCCTGGAAACTGAGTTTCTTATTCTAACACAGGTGCTTTTCTCAGGTGCAGAATAACTGCTGGGGGGTGGCACCTGCAGCCCCAGTCCTGGAGAGGAAAGGCACAGCCACGTGCAGAAAACTGAGAAATTCCTATTTGAAGTGTGCAGCTGGAGAGAGATTTCCCATGTTCTCATCCCAGCCTGCTTCTCTTTCCTCATGGGTTTACTCTTTTCCATCAGAACGTTTTCTGAACGAAAAATACTGAGAAATTGTAAATGCTTCCCTGAACCAGGGCTCACTGAGAGCCCTTTGTTGTCACAATCTCTTTATCTGCCTCATAGCCCTGATTTTCTTCATTTTAAGGGACCTTAACATATAGCACAGCTTGATAAATTTATGTCTCAAATTACTTGAAGAATAAGCACAATTTAATACTTTGTATATTATTTGCAGATTTGATTAACATTTGATGACAATGTGTCTTGGCTGGAAGCCCAGAGTGCACAATGCACCTGTCAAAAATGAAGAGGCCTTTATACCCATTGCTTTCCCTGGGATGTCCACATTAATCATCACAATTTGCTGCTTTTTTTCTTTTTTAAACCAAGAAGAAACCTAAATAGTGGGGTTGGACTGAGTGCTGCTGAAGTTGTTTATGGGATAGAGGGAACTGCCCATCCAAGTGGGCTTTCATTGTGGATTGGGTTGGCCAGTCTCATCAGGACCTTGCTGCAGTTTTCCACCCTTTTTTTTTGGATGAAAAAGGAGGAGAATTTAGCTTGTCAGAGCAAAACACCTGGGAAAAAGCAAGAGAGTATTTGTGACAGTCAGTTTTGCATGGAGAAGAAGCTCTCCTGGCAGCTGCTCTCTATGTCTGCACTTCATAATTCCCTTTTGATACATTGGGAGTACAGAAGTCTTCAAGTTCAAGAAAATCAGTTCTTTGCTAAAGTTCCTGCCTGCAAACCCAAAATACATCCCATTTTTTCCAGTGACAGCATTCTGGGCTAGGACACTGCCACATTCAGCTGCAGTGATGGACTGGATGTGGCAAAAACACCTGGAAGATTTTCCTGCCAAAGCAGGTGAGTCCCCACATTCCACATTTTGCCTCATTTTATTTGTGGGGGGCAACTCTGCAGAAATCTAAACCTGAGGAGTCATAGAATCATTAAGGCTAGAAAAGAACTCCAAGGTGATGAAAATCCAACTTTTAACCAAGTTCATTAAAATCCAACCAAACGACTTTTGACCAAGGTCATTAAAATCCAACTTTTGGCCAATCTCCTTGTTCCCACCAAACCTCACCCCAAAGGGCCCCGTTGCAGGGTCTGTGAACACTTCCAGGGGTGCTGACTCTGCCCCAAGTGCTGCTCTGAGCCTGTGGTCAGGCAGGGCACAGCTGGGACCTGAGGCACAGCAACACCATCCCAGCCTCCATCTGAAGGCACTTTGCAGTACATGCAGTAGGAAGAAAAACCTGGGATGTTTCAACATATTTTTGGCTCCAAAGACCACGCTGCTACGTCTGCTGATATGGAAACACCTCAAGGCATGGGTTTTTTTTTTCCCTCTGGCTTCTCCAGTATAATAAAGATGCTGTTGACAGGTGGCAGACTGTGCTTTTCCAAACTGAAAGATGAAGGAGGAAAATAAAGCTGTCGATCCGTGCTGTGCCTCCTTCAGAGCAGGGAGCTGAAGGAGCAAGAGCACTCCCACAAAAGGCCAGCACAAAACAGGGGCTCTCTCTGTTTAACCACACAATTGCCCTTTATGATTGTGTGTTTTGACTTGTCTTTTTGATCACTTTTTATTATTAAAAAATGTGAAGCTCGGAGTTCCTCCTGTAAGCTGTCAACGTAGAAGAGCCACTTCTGTTTGCTTTAGCCAGCAGCATGTGGGAATTCAGTGTATTTTTAATTAATGGTTCATATTTTGATCCTGAGAAACTCAACTGGAAAGCTCAGCTTCTCTCTGTAACTTCATAAGAGGTACCTGTGCTGGGACAAATGGTTTGTGCTGCTGCCAGAGCAGAAAGGTGAATTTTTACTCTCACTCCACACTCCTGCAGGTACCTCCAAAAAAGGGACAGCTTCTGGTAACAGAAAATCTCAGATCTCTCCTTCATCCATTTGCAGTTCTTCCACAGAGGATTTTAAGTCATCTGTATTGCCTGTGGGATAACAGGGAGCAACACTCCCTCCTTCCCCCTCTGGCCTTTCCCTGCTCATCTCCTTTTCTTTTAACATTTTCTTTTATTTACACAAAGTCCTCCCGATTCCTTTTAATCTTCCTGGCCACTGCTGAATTATGTCCTGTAAAGATGTTTAAGGAACTCTCAGCTCTGTTTATATACATGCATAGAACAAAATGCAGTAGGTAGTGCAAAATAAACTTTCCCAGAATCCTTATAAATCTGTCTTGTTTCAGAAAATTGTTCTGCGTGGGAGAATGGTGAGGTCACTGTGAAGGCCTAATTGCCAAACTCCTTTGGCAATCTTTCCCACCTTCTCCTTGTCCTCACCCCTCTGCTCCCCTTCCCCACTCCATCCTGTCATCATTCCTCTTGTTCCTTTATTCATTTTAATCCCGATTCCAGAGCACCTGGAAGGAAACAACACCAGGGTGACTTCAACTGCAATAATGAAGTTCTTAAAGAAAAGCTCATGGCAAGTCTGAGCAGTGGAGAATCCCAGAATGCCAGAATGGTTTGGGATGGAAGGGACCTTAAATGTCACCAAACCCGATCCCTGCCATGGACAGGGACACCTTCCACAGTCCCAGGCTGCTCCAAGCCCTGTCCAACCTGGCCTTGGACATTTCCAGGGATCCAGGGGAACCACAGCTTCTCTGGGAATGCCACCCAGCCCCTCCCCACCCTCACAGCCAGGAATTCTGTCCCAATATCCTATCCATCCCTACCCTCTGGCAGTGGGAAACCATTCCCTGTGTCCTGTGCCTCCATCCCTTGTAAAGCAGAGCCCTGTTTGTAGCTCTGGGTGCATTTTGCCCTCAGCAGGGACCATTCCCCACCTGTCAGCACCGCTGAGGTCACACCCTGACTTCCAGGAGCAGTTGCACTGCAAAAAACGGAGAATATCCAGCGACTCCTTCTCAGCAGATTTCCATTCTCAAGCCTTCTCTAGAAGCTGGAAGAGCTCAGGGCCTGCTCTCAGGAAATCCCACTGGATAAATAACTCAGCTGAAAGCACAAGCAATGCTCTGCTGTGCTATCAGGCTGCAGAGCCAATAAACTAAAACAACACTCGTGAAATCACTTAACCAGGAGGAGCTTTCCCAGTCTTGTTTCATGGGAAGAATGGCATCCAGCCCTGATCCCCAAAAGCAGCAGGATTAATAAACCCAACTTCACAAAAACACGCGCTGAGGTTCCCTTAAAAAAATCCCCCAGCTAGCAATGCAAGGAAAAATATGTGTAATGCCCTGATACAACTGACAAGAAAAACAGAGAATAAGATTTATAGAGTAAATTCATTAAGCTTTCAACCTGCATTCCATCGTTCTGGAGTCCAACTCAAATTACTGTATGAAAGCTCTTTCTCATGGAACTAGATGAAATTTAAGATTACTTTTAATTACAAAGGGTGTGGGAGAATGTTTTCATGGGAGACAAATACCTCTACACCTCTTACCAGTGTGGATTTAAGAGGCTCCCAACAAACAGAAACTGATTTATGAGCATTGGGGCATCGTTGTGTCAGGCTGCAGCATGGGCTGAGACTTAATTTCTTTACTTTTACTGCCACGTATATATCTTTTGCAAGTTCTAATTGGAAATTAAAATGGCAGAAATTTTATGGGAGGAAAGTTTATTACTACTAATGGTTTTCAAAACTAGGCTACAGAAAAATATTAACCGTGGTGATGATGTGCTCTTTTTAATTTAAATTTAGCTGTGCTTTCAATAGCTTTTTGCATAAATCACCGTTCTGCCAAATTGTTTCTCTGGTTAATCAAATGTATCCTGTTTATTGAATAAATAGTGGTCTCTGCCTTGCTTTATTTGGGAATGAACAATTGTGCAGGAGCTATTAGCTCACATGCAGCTTGCAACCTTTCTTTTTATCAAGATGGCCCAAGTTTGCCAAAAAGAAACCCTTTTACAATTTCCTGTCACCCTGCCTAACTACCCATTCCTGCTGAAGCTTTCTGTGCTAAGTACTATTGGATTTTTTTTTCCCCCCAAACCAAATGGTTCAGCAACTTCAGAGGAAAAGGGTTAAAACAAAGGAACAACCCCCCCCCGGTAACCTGTCATTAAAGACAGATAACACAATTCATGTGCCAGGGGGTCAGCTGAAGGTGAACTGTGACAGTTCTGAACAGCCAAGCACTTGACTTTGCAGGAAAAGGACCTTTTAAGGCAGCTCATGTTTGGATGTGAGGGGAAACAAGCACATCCCTGGGTGCTGAGCATCTGTTTGCACACATTCACATCCAGCTGAGAGGGATGAGAATAAATTAAATCCACCAAAATGCAAAGACACAACTTGTGCACACACTGGTGTCTCTTTGAGATGTGGACATTCTGGGTGGAAGCAAGAGGAAAAGAAGAGGTTGATGGGTTATCAACTGCTGAACAGTTTAAGCCTTAAATTATTTTAATTTTTTTGATGGTTTCTGTATAAAGGTGTGAACTATGACTGCACTCTGAGAGCCCTGGGATTGAATTATTGCCCCACAGAAAGGTAAAAGCAGCTCTGTGAGTCAGGTACTCCTCCAGCTCTGAAAGGCTGCTGGTACTGAGGGTTTGGAGGGTCAGAAGAAGAAAGTTTGGAGGGTTAGAAGAACAAGACCTCAACATGAAAACTGCTGCTTGATTATTGCTTCTTCAAATTCAACAGGAACAAAAGAGATCAAAATTCGAGTGTGATTTGGGCTGCCCTGACCCTCAGCTGGCCACAGCACATGAGTTTTTACCTCTGCATTAAACACCTCTATCACTGGGACTGGTAAATGCAGAGCCCACACCAAACCCTGCACACAACCCCTCTGCTCTCTGCCTTCCATCCCACTCCAAATTTCACAAAGGGCTGGAGAGAAGCTGTAGAAAGCACCAGGATGCAGCTGCAGGGTCAGGAATCCCAGCAGAAGTCACTGCTGGCCCCGTGTCATCCCCATCCCTGCCTGCTCTGCTGCCTGCCCTGAGCCAGCACCATCAGGGAACTGATGCAGCTAAACAAAAAGTGAGCCCACAAAAAGGTGATGTGAGCAGAGGAGAGGAGCTGGGATGAAGAGGAACAGCAGACGAGGATGGAACCACCCTTGTGCAGCTTCCAGGAGCTAAAAAAACACCCTTTCAGAGCTGTTGGATCACTCCAAGCTGCTGCAATGAATTTTTTGATGGTTTCTGTATAAAGCTGTGAACTATGACTGCACTCTGAGAGCCCTGGAATTGAATTCTTGCTATTATTGAATTATTTACTGTGTAAATGAGCTCTTGGATTGGCTTTGCAGCTCCATCCCAAGCTCTGTAGTTTTGCTGCCGTGGCTCCAAAGGCATCCAGACAGGATGAAAGACTTTGCTCCTTCAAAACATTTTACAAAAGCTAATTATAACTCCTGTGCTGTCTTTCAGAAACAACAACAAAAAAAATCCTAACAGGATCACGTGCAAAGGCACAGGTTCTTCAGGTTAAGGGTTGTTTTATATCCCTGCACTATCAGGGGACTGGATCTTGCTTTCAAGAAAATGCATTTCATGCTCTTGTACTTCTAAAGGGAGTATCCACTTGTTTATGGCAGGAATTCCAGGCAGGAACCCAGGCTCTGCCACTCACACATACAGGATTCAGAAGCCACAATCTTCTTTAAGGAATGAAATGAACAGGAATTATTTATACAAACCAAACTATCAGGTTGAACTGATGTCCAGGTGATTGATGGAGGTGAACACATGGGATTGTTACTGTGCTTCCAAGATTATTTTTTTTTTTCTTTGAACTCAGATGATGATGTTGATTTGGTTTTAGGTCATTTTCCAGATCTGCTTTAGGATTAACTGCAGCTTAGCTGGCACTTCTTGTGGCACTGTTTTAGAGTGATTAATGGCATCTTCTTGTGTCACCACCCTCATGAAAATGCCAGGTACACCTGCAAGGAGTACCTGGAAGCTCACAAGGTACAGTTCCCTTATTCTCTGGTATTTCCTTTGTTCAAAGTGGAGCTCCCACCTTGAAATACCTGAAATCAAGGAAAGGAGTCTCCATCACAGTCCCAGCTGGATGGTGGCCCCAGCCTGAGCAGCAGGATGGAGCACCCGAGGAAGGGCAAACTCCTGCCTTAATTCCATGGATGGGGAGCAGTGTTCACAGAGAAAACTCACAGGGGATTTTTGGTGTTGTTCTTGCACATTTTCCTCTCTATTTTGTGTTGCTTGAGCCAGTTCTACTGCCCCATCAACAACTTCTAATGATTTTCTTTATTTTCCTTCGTCAGCCATCTTTATCTCATAAATCCTGATAATTCCCAGCCTCATTCAGTCTCCCATTTCCCCTTTATTTCCATTCCTGCCCTCATATACATGCAAGTGCCAGTTTTCACATGCATGTTCACACAGCAGCTTCCATTTCCCTTCTCTGCTGGGCTGAGGGAGGGCAAGGGGGTGTTTGGTTCACATTGACAAAATCCTCTTCCCCAACTGCAAAAACTGTGACTTCCACAGCATCTGCTGAAGTTTGCTTAAACCATTCCCCATTATCATCCACATTGTTTGCTTTAGGGTGGTTTGGGGTTTTTTTTTTTCCCTCTCAAACCACTTTGCTCATAATTGCTTTAATCTTTGGGAAAACAGCCCTTTTAAAGAATCCAGTATATCCATTATACAATTAATGACTCCCAGTGGTCTTTCCTAGCGTGAGATGCCTTGACAGAAGGGAAGTGGAGCAGATTTATTTGCAATGGCACTTCACAAGATCTTGTTTCAATTTCTTGGCCATGCTGCTTTCTGGGACAAGTAGGTCATAGCACATAAACAGACAGCACTGCCATCAAGCTTTCCTTATCTTCCTCAATTTCAAAGTGGGATACAAAAAATTAAATGAAAAGCTCAATTGTGATTCATGGTTTTATAATGTTTTAACACTCCCCTGTGCTGTGTCCCACACATGTGAGAAATAAGCAACAGTGAAAACAAACACTGCAAAAGGGAAGGGTGGAAGAGAGGAAATAGGATTATTCCCATTTTACCAAAGGAGAACTGAGGCACTGAAAGATTAAACAACTCGCTCATAGCACAGGCACACAGGGAAATGGAAGGAGAATCTGGGACTGAACTCAGATCTCCCACAACACAGGCCAGGACTTTAACCACAAACCATCCTTCATCCATAATGAATAGCTCCTGGCATGCACATCCCAGCACCCAGCCAGGGAAAGGGACATGTCTAGTCAGGAGAATATTAACACTTAGTTGCAAAATGATCACTGGACCATCCCTGGGACCACAGGATCTGACCCAAGTGTTTGATGAGATGATGAAGCAACTCAACCGTTAACTCGAGATGGATTCCTGGGATAAAAAGGGCAATGATGTAAACTCAGGACAGAGGCTGAGACTCTCATTTTCTGGAAGAAACACATTTGATTCATATGCTGATTGAGTTTTAAAAAATGGAGCTCATTTAAAATGGGGTGAAGCTTTTGGCATTCTGCAGTCCATAGTTCATGTAATGTACCATACCAGAAGATCTTCGTGTTCCTGCCAAACTTGCAGCCAGCAGAATCCTTCACTGGTGATAGCTGAGCATTGCAGCCCTGGGAGAAAGCAGGCATTTCCCATGATATATGGGGAATCGTTTTCTTATTGGCAAGGCCATTGGAAAATTGCAAAATATTTTGCCTAAAACAGAGAGAGTTTCATCCTACTTTTCTGCAGGAATGTGTAAAGAAAAAAAAAATAAAGATAGAAAGCAGTTCTGCAGTTTCCAGGGGATTTCTGTTAAAAGATAGGAAAAATAGGCTTTTTGTTTGAAGTGTAGTGTGAGCTTTTTGAGCTGTGATGTGTCCCAGCTCTCAGAGCTACCATGAATGGAACAGCCTGAATCTCTCTTGGTTTATCTCCTTGAGCTCATTCCTGAGGCACAGCCCCCACTCCAAAGCTCTGAGTTTCCACCTGCAGCAGGAACACATTCCCTGAATCCCCCTGGCTCCCAGTGCAGGATTGATCCAGGGGCTGCACTGCTGGAGCCATCAGGAGTGGCAGCACAGAGGTTCTGTGCATCCCCACAGCCCTGGCAAACCAAGCCCTGAGATTCCTCTCGTTTAAATCACACACCCAACAAGCCCCAAGGAAAAGCAAAGAGCAGCAGTGAAGCCTGACAGACAATTCCAGCTAAAACCTCTTTCTACAGAGTTCAAGGAACCAGCATTTCTGCTTTCAGCTGCAGGAAGGTCATCTTGGATATGATCATGAACCTGCTGAGATTTCTCAGCATTTGAGAAGAATGTGCTGCTGCTGAACAGCAGCTCCAGCAAAGCCACACCTCAGCATTTGGCCTCTGGCCAAACAGAAATTTAGACACGAGATGGAAAATTTATTGTTGGGCATTTAAACTAAAGCTTTGCTTGTTGCTCCTCAACAGAGGAGTCCCACACTTTTAGGGACAAGCAAAATGACAGGAGGCAAAATCCTGCCTGAACAACCCTGAGAGTGTTGCACTAAGTGTGGAGATCCCAATGTCAAACAGCTCCTCAATGCTGTCCCTTCTCTCAGAGCTTCACTGGCTGAAAGAGAGGGCTGGAGAGGAGAGCAGTGAAAGTGGCCACGTGTCCAGGCCTGTGATGCCACATGAGATGTGTTCTCCTGGCCCTGCTGAGCCTCCCTGCAGCTCCTGGGGCACAGTGGGAGCTGTTGCTCACACCCAGTGCAGGCCAGCATGACCTGGATACACCAACAAGCTCTGGCTTGTGCTCAGTAGCTGCTCACATTAATGAGGTTTGGATTATTAAGTCTCCAGGAGTATCACCCAAACTGAATGAAACCTATTATCCACGAATTGTCTGCCAAAGGTAGCTCAGCTAAGGCATGGCTGTATATCCTTTTTTGGTTTATGACCTCGGGGAGTGTGACAAAACCCTGATTTAATTTGCAGTATCATGAATTAAAGTCCCTGAAGCTCCTAACAGCAGAGGTGGCTTCAAACTCCTTCCAAGCAGGGACCAGATTTCCAATGCCAAAGCAGTGCAGATCTGGGGCTGGGCTCTGCCATGGAAATAAATCTCAGCTCAAGGGGAGATGGATGGTTCCCCAAAGCCTGAGACCCTGGGGCTGCAACTGTGTTTCCATTATGAAGTTTCCCAAGTCCACATCCTAGTCTAAAAAAAAAAACCTGTAAAACTGATAGATGACAGCTCTGTCCCCTTTGTGACAATGCAAAGCAGCCACCAGTGGGAGGAATGGCAGTCACTGCAGCCCTTTCACTGCAGGGGGAGGGAGGGGACAGGCACTGCAGTGACATTGTCACAGGTGTCATCTGTCACCACCCCAGCTCAGTAGCAGCCCCTAAAGCTGTCTGGCTGCAGAGTGAAATTGCATCTGGAATGGGGATGCTCACGGAGGGAACTTCCTGGAAAAGCACATTAGAAAACCCTTTTTCTTTTCAAACACAGCACTGGGAGCTCAGAGCAAAGAGTGCAGCTCAACCCAGTGTGCTCAGGCTGGAAATCTTGTTGGTGCAGAACCAGGTCCCTGTCCTGGCTCAGCAGAACCTCCTGGATTAGGAGGTGGTGTTTGCTGCAGGTTTAGGAGCAGTTTATATGAATTTACCCCTGGCTCCCAGCTTGTCAAATCTTTCCCTCCTTTGCTCCCAGATGTGAGTCTGCACAGACCCCAGGTAGCAAAGGTCATCTGTTCCACATTACCATGGCTCGAGGCACGAGTGAGTTTATGTAGCTCCAAATATTTGCCTGCAAACGCTCGCTTTGGATCACTTTTTCTGACATTTGCTGGAAGAGTTTTCCAGAAACACCCACCCAGAGTGAGCTGTTGTGCTGTGAGGGAGCCCTGCTGCTGATATTCTGGATTAGGAGCTCTCCATGATTTCTCCTTTGCAGGTCAGATGCTGATTCTCAGCCTCCCCATCCCTGCAGGTCCTCAGCTTAAATATCCCAGAATCCAGCTCCTTGCCCTCTTGCAATTCCCATCACTGGGAATGCTGAGCACAGGATGCTTCTTCCCTTTCATTCCTCCCCACATAGGAAAGCAAACACCTACATCCATTTTCTTAATCCTAAAGGTCCAATGACCTTTTCCATTTTGGGAGCACTTAGCATTCCCTCCAGGCACCTGCAATGGGAGCTATTCCATTATCCCTCAAGGAAGAAAGAGGAATTTTTCTTTCTTCATCTTTCCTTTCCCTCTTTCCTTTGCTGCGAGGTCCATTTTCAGTTTTGCCTTTCTCTCCCCTCCAGCTGAGTTTCTCTGTGTTTTATTTCTACTGCAAGGATGCACAACTGAGGCAGCTGCTTGGATCTGCTCTGCACAACCTCGGTTCACCCAGGAATGGATTTTGGGAGAAGGAAGAGGGATTACCTCATCCTTATCTTGAAGCTGCTGCTTTCTCTCACCGTATCATTTCCCTGACATCCCACATGCACCAAGTCCACTGAACACCACTGGGCTGGACAGGAGCCAGTCCAATATTCATCCAGGCTCCTTGTTAACTCCAGGATTTCACAAACCACGGTGTAGGAACTAATGAGAAATCAGAATCTGGCGCCATGGCTGGACTGGAATCAAACCATGAAGCTCCTTCCCGACCTATTATAAAAATTACAGTGTGGAAAGTGAATTTAATGGTGCAGAGTGCTTAATTGTAATATCAGTAAAGGCTTTGATCTGGGTGACTCTTGACATCACAGAATGAGGAAACTCCCTTAATGATTTGAAAAACCACACGAATGGTTGGGGAAGGAAATTTGTTTTATGTGTATATATTAAAAAATGTTACAAAGTCTCAGGAAGAATTTTATTTTGGCGGGGGAGAAGATCGTTGGAAAAGGGATCTGTATCACAAAGGGAAAGAGAGGTTGGCTTAAAAAAAACAAACAAGACGTTGAGGACATTTTTAGTGCAGTGGAATCACAATGGCCTGGTATGGCTGAGGATTAAAAATGTGATGTTCTTAGCGGGGCCTGTGCTAAGTGTGGGGTGCCCTCCTTCAGCCCAGAAGCTGCACCTCGGGTGTCCCAGAGCTCCCCAGGCCTGAGGGTGAAGCTCTGATCCTTCTCCAAAGCAGCTGCCTGAAGCTGCTGTGCTGGAAAAAGAGTCATGGTTCCCCTGCCTGTTGCAGTGAGAGGGGGACTTCTCTCTGACAGAGGCAGAGAGGAGGGAACCTCACCCTAGAAATCAAACCTCAGGGCCTCTCCATCCTCCCTCCCAAGCCAGAGGTCCAAACTCCTCAGGAATGCACTGAGCAAGAGCTCCTATCTCCAGCTGGCAAGGAGCAACCACAGGCTTGAAAGTTCTGTCCCGTTTCTGCTGGATCCTCTGCATCTCCCTCAACGTCAGAGGTGACATTTCACTGAGCCAGGTCTCCCAAAAGGAAGAATTTCCTGCACCTTAGGCTGCTGACAGCAGCCAGAGTTGATCTGGCAGGACTTTTTTCAAAGTCTGATGTGAAAAGCAGAGCTTTCAGTGACGCCAAGGCGCAAGAGTGTGATATGTGGCTTAGGAGAGGAAAAATTACATCTATTGGTACAACTACAGAAAAACAAGTTGGGGTGACTCATGAGGTGTCTATGGTCTTTCAAGGAGAATTCCCAGGTTCCTGGTTTCCACTGCAGCTCTCAGGCTGCCTCAGATAAGCCTCCAAACCTAATTTTGAAGGATTAAAACTTAGAGCTCCATCCTGGTGTTGTGGTTTAACTGATAAGGTCGTGTTAGGTCACAGGTTGGACTCGATGATCTCAAAGGTCTTTTCCAACCTGGTTTATTCTGTGATTCTCTGGAGTATTTTTCTTGCTCAGCCTCGCAGGGAATCTGGAAAACCTGCCCTGGCCTGAGGTTGAAGCTGGTGGGGATGCAACCAGGAGAGCTCTGCTGTGTCCCCACCTAGGGATAAGGTCCCACAGAGCAACTCCCATCCTTCCTTGGGGACTCAATTTACACTGAGTCAGGATGTGGCACAAGACAATTCAAGTGAAAACTGCTCCAGGTGAGATACCCAGTCAGCTTCTGGACTGGAATTCTTCAGTCCTTACAAGAAAGCTGCAGGAGGACAACTATAAAACTGGAATATTTTATCAGAGCTAAAAAAAACCCAAAAAATGAGGGCTTGTCAGGTAAAAAGGTATTAATGCAAAATTAAATGTGTACCTGCAAAGTCACCTTCAAGGCACTGAAAAATTCCCATGGCATTCAAACTCTGGCACACAAAGCTGGGCCAACAGAAGTGCAAACAGACCAAATCTCACCCCACCTAGGAGCACTTCCTTCAGCTGCCCTTTGCCTCGTGCCATTCCTCCAAGCTCCTCTTTCCTTTCCCAGCCTTTTTGCCTGCTTTGCCTGCAGTGGATTGGAGTGGTTTTGGGGGCAGGCACCCCTCAGGTACAGCCATCTGCAAACAGCACAAGATAAATGCCTCTCCTGCAAAGTGTTTTAAGTGCAGGGAATTTACTTTTCCCCAGCGGCTGCCCACTGATACAGGAAATCTAATCCTAAATCCCATTAGGTTCTACAAACAACTCGGCCTCTTTCCCCAACAAAGTCACCATCCTGGACTGCTGAATGTTTATATTTTATTTCTCGACTCGTTTTTTTTTCCTCTCCATTCCCCCGCCCTTGCGATTTTCCTTTTGGTAAATATTTCTATGTTGGAGGAGTCTGGCCAAGAGAGATTTAAAAAAAGAAAGTGAGCAGGAGAGACAGAGTATCAATCATTTACCTTCAGTTCCCCTGGGAAGAGGTGGGGAGAAAGAACAGCAAGGTAAAAAGTTAAAAACGGCAGAACCACAGCAGAGTTCTTTGAAGAGCATCCAAATCTATTTCTTCCAATGTTCAGGCCCTTGCAACAAGTGCCAGGGCTTGGAAGGCAAAAAAAAAAAATAAAAAAAATCCAACCTAATTCACTTCCAAAAGCGAATTTTTTCAGCATCAAGCCAAACTACTCAATGTTAATTTGGTTATTTGGCAAAAAATAACAATACTAGTACCTGAACTGATGCCATCTGCATCTAAAGGCTCTGGCCAGCCCATTTCCCAAGCCAAGAATTACAGCAGACACCCCTGACTACTAAAAACTAGTTTGCTATTTAAATGTCTATTGTATAACGAAGTGTTGGGAATGTACTGACAGAGTATCTTGTACACAAACAGGGGACGAGGTAAGAGAAAGTGATATATCAATTGTATAAACACTTCAGAGGTCGAATATTGGCTCTCATTTCCTGTCATAAAAGCACAGCTTTAATTAAACCCTCCCAAAAGCGCTGGAAAAGTGACTTATTTTCCTTTGTTACCTACAAGATGAAAATGAACCTACAAGATGCCACACGTGGGAATGCAGGAAAAGCAACCAGGACTGCTCCCAAAAAAAGCTACAGGTAGCTCCAGGGGTGAGCCATGGGACAATCACAACCAGACAACCACAGACTCTTCTCCAAAAAAAGCAGCAAGCTGAGGAGCTTGGAGAAAGTGTTGGAGCCAGAGGCACGGCAGGGAAGGACAGGGACAGGGATGGAGGGACAGCAGGCAGGGAAGGAGGGACAGCAGGCAGGGATGGAAGGCAGCAGGCAGGGCAGGAGGGACAGCAGGTAGGAGAGGACAGGGATGGAGAGGACAGGGATGGAGAGGACAGGGATGGAGGGACAGCAGGCAGGGATGAAGGGACAGCAGGCAGGGAAGGAGGGACAGCAGGCAGGGAAGGAGGGACAGCAGGCAGGGAAGGACGGACAGCAGGCAGGGATGGAAGGCAGCAGGCAGGGATGAAGGGACAGCAGGCAGGAAAGGACAGGACAGGGAAGGAGGGACAGCAGGCAGGGAAGGACAGGACAGGGATGGAGGGACAGCAGGCAGGAAAGGACAGGACAGGGAAGGAGGGACAGCAGGCAGGGATGGACAGGACAGAGATGGAGGGACAGCAGGCAGGGATGGAAGGCAGCAGGCAGGGAAGGAGGGAGCTCTCAAGAGCAGCACCGTGCCAGGCTGATCCTGCTGTGCCTGCAGCCAGGAAGGAGCCCCGGGGAGCTGCTGCTGCTCGGAAGAAAGAGCTGGAGGGAGAAAGGAAGGGAAATAAGGCAGAGGTCTCTGCTCGCTGCCCACGGACACCTCAGGGAGCTGCTCCAGCCCCACTCCCGGCACCGGGCTGCAGACAGGGTGGGGCCAGCACTCCTCCTGTGCCTCAGCCGCGTCCCTCAGTCACCTTTGTCACCTCCCAGAGAGCCACAGGGCCAGACACAGCACCCAGCCCCCTCCCAGGCTGCTCCAGCACTCTGGGACACCCATGGGAGAGCTCCACTGAGCTGCCTCTTTAAGACAGAGCAGGGAGACTCCCTCCTTCCCATCCCAGGGAATGCACTGCGTTGTCATTAATTATGTTTTGGATGACTCCTGGAAATCATGCCTTCAAATCATTGGCCAGTGGTTTAATTCAGGGCCTGACAAAAAACACATTGGAAGTTGCAGGAAGGGTGCTGCTGGAAAGTTTGTGCAGGGCTCTTTTTATGGAGAGTCAATTCCACTGATGGGCCAGGCTGCTTGGAAAGGTTCCTGCTGATTTAAACACTCCCACCACGGACCTTTGCTCACACACACAGGACCTTTGAGACCTCAGAGAGCACCAGGATCTCGCTGGGCTCCTTCCCTCTACACCACAGTCGTGATGCAGCCAGCTTGGCCTAGAAAATAGGGATAAGGATTGTGAAATAGATCACAAATTCTCTCAAATTATCCTCTTTTCTCTTATGAAAGCCCTTCATACTCAGGAAATGCTGGGGGATTAACCTATCCTCCAAAGAAGGGAAAAGCTTGCAATTAAGAGGAGCTTGCCCCTTATCTCAGCCCCTCCCATGGAAAGGCCAGGCAATCTCCATAAAAAATCCCTCCAGGAGCAGAAATCTGGCAAACATGGGCCTTGTGGGCTGCCAGGGATGGAGCTGTGAACCCCCAGCACCAACCAGTGTCTGGGGCCCAGACTGAAAAGCTTTGTCCCAATGACACTGAGGGTCAGGATTGATATAAACACAATGGAATTTGCACTGATTAAGGCCTTTCCTCCCCATGCTCCATATAGGATTTCCTGTGCTGAAGCACGTTGGAGTATATGATTTCTATGCCAGGGAATATACACTGAGAGGAGAAAAACACATCTCATGGGGTGAGGAAAAGAGACAAAGTAAAGAATCCCAGCTGAACAACACAAATGTTGGGGACTTGCTTTCCTACTGACCACCCTCTTTTTGGGAAGGAAACTCAAAGTCCCCAGCCATGAGGAAGGAGGAAAGAGAGAGAGAATGGAGTATTAAGCATTTACAGTATTAAAGCTCTAATTCATGTTCTGAAGTAAGTGGATAACCCCATAGGGTTCTTCTGCCCCAAAACCATAGGAATTTGGAGATGATGATCAGCAGGATGCTGATCAAGGCAGCTCCTTGAAGTGGAACTTGTTTTTTACAGCTGAACGTGTTTTCCTGCACCAGCCCACACAGTTCAAACTGAAAATACAAGAGGAATTTTCACACCACCAGGAACATGGAGAAACAACAAAATGCTCCTCACCATGGTGCAGAGTGATGGTTAAACGCAATAAATGGGTGATGAGCTCAGTCTACCACAGAGTTACTCACTCACTACAACTGGGAGTAAATTAAACCTCCCAAGTGAAGTCTGCCTCATAAAAATTCCCCTGTGCAGGACAAGTCCTGCCACTCACGTGCTGTTCTGCAAGAGGCCTGAAGAATGAAAGCAGCTTGTGGCGCTGAGATGATAAAACAGATCTCCAGGACATCTTTCAGCAGCGCAAGCAAAATAGTCCTGGGACTGTCAGTGATCCTGGGGAAAATAAACACAGGGACCCCAGCAATGCTGGGATTGTTGGAGAGGCTCCGTGGGTGGCTTGCATGCATTAAGGGTAACAAGGTTTCTTTTTCAAAGGTTTAGAAAAGAAGGAAAGAAAGCAGCGTTAGGAGCAGCGGTCATTCCAGGAGATGCATGAACTCAGGGCTGACTGCATGGAAAAAGGCATCAATAGCTCAGCTGCTCATCCATCACAAGGATCACACTTTGCTTTGTGCTCTTGCAGTTGGGGAAAATGCAGCTGCTTTCCAGAGGGTTCCTTCACTCCAAGCTTTTGGCTGCCCAGGACGTTCTCCAGCGGGCAAGCCCCGAGCGGTGGGGCTGTGAGGAGCCAGAGCTGTGCCAAGGAACCTTTCCAGAGCAAAATGCACAAATTGTCTGAATGCAACACTCACAGGGGAGGCTGCAACAGGCATGGAGACCTCCAGCAACAAAGCACTCCAGAAAAAAAAAAATAAATAAATAAAAAAGGCAGAGGAAAAACAAACAAAGGGCCTGGAGAGCTTTCAGAGAAAAGCAAGAGTAACCCTTGAAAGGACTGCACGACCACTGGGAAGGGATCAGTAAAGCAACATTGCCTCAAGGCCAGGGGAATGTAGAAAATATCAATATAATCCTGCTGTGCTCCCAGCCCACACCCAGCACAAACCATCACTCCTGCACGGGAAGCACAGGGGTCTTGCTGAGGGCCATGGAAGGACAGGGCTTCACAGCCACACAAATTGTGTTGAAAAGTGAAAGCCATGAGGAGCCAAGTGCCACTAATTAATGCTTTTGGCCTGGCCCAATGCAAAGCAAATTCAGCAGATAGTTCAGCTGGGATATATGGAGCAGATCAATACTGGGATCCATTCCTTTTCACTTCCTTCCTCCAGCCCTTTCTCAGTCAAAATTCTGTGTAGTTCTGTCTCTCTCCATGCTGAATTACGGGTCCAGCTCCTCGCCCTCTCCCCTTGAAAGGCAGGCTGGATTCAATCTCCAGGGAAATGATGGCCGTTACAGCTAAATTTTCATTTCCACTCCCAAGTTTGAGCTTTTCAAATCCCCACTGAGCAGCTGTCAGGTACGGTGTCACTGCAGTAATTTGATCAAGTAGCTGGTGGCCAGGAGGAGATGTTTAAATGATCAGAGCAGCAAATTCAAAAGAGTTTAGAAAATCCCATCTGAATACAAAAAGTTAAGCAAAACACTGTCATGAAAACATTTCTGATTCCCATCCAAAAAAGCCTACCATTTATTATGAAGCCTTTAAAATTGACAATGAGGGAATTCTTCACTGTGGTCTCGCCCTCACTTTCACCCTACAAAGCAATGCTGTATGGAGGCAGAGTAAACACTCTGTGCTGTATTTTCCTAAATAAAGCAAAGGAAAAAACCAGATCAATGTCTATTCTGCTGCCAGCAGATATGGAGTCAATTAAAAAACTAAAATATACAATAACTTAACTCTTTGCACAGAGCTCCAAACATATCAATACAGTGAGCAGAAAATTGCTTTCCCTAGAAGCACTGAAACACCCTGGCTTGAAACACACTCTCAGTTTTTGAATTTTGAAGGTGAATTTGTTATTCCAAACCCAGAGGATCAGCAGGGAGCCCTCAGGCAGCTCTCACAGCCACTGTCATTTTTTTCCCTTGACCAGTTCTGCCAAGGATGTTCCCCAAATTTATCTTTTCCCAGGATATGAACCAGGTGTGGCCACCCTGGCAGGGATGCAGGAGAGGCTTTATCCTTTCTCCAGGCTCCAGGACAAGGACACCAGGCAGATAAAAGTAGCCCTGATGCTCACGAGGAGCTGTAAACAGCCAAAAACATTGATTTTTGATGAGCAATTTTTGTCTTTCTCTTGTTTTCCAGTTCCAGGGCTGCCTCAAAAACATTCACCTCATTTTTTCAGCCGGTACCAAACCAAACTCCTCAAATCAGCTCCAGAGTATTGGAATATTCTGGAGGTGAATCCCTTTCCAGAACTTGGCAGCAGCTCTCCCACACTCCATGGGCTGTGTTGTGCCTTCCACCACCCCAGGAATTCTGCAGGCCTGGCTGGGAGAGCCACTGTCCTGTATTTTTCTCTAGGACAGGATTCCAGGTGCCACATCCCCACGTGATGCCATTATTTGCTGCTGGAGCCAAGCAAAACCTTTCCTTGCAAAGTTTGGCTCTTCCCTCCAGCTTAGCCCTCACTTAGACAAATTCTCCTGCCTTCAGATTTTGAATTCCCATCAGCATCAGTGTTTTCCTGAGCAAAAATCTTTTCAAAATGGGCAAAGTCCAGGAGATTTTGTTAGAACAGCTGCACAGCTCATGCATTTCAGCTCCATTTCCAAATGTTTTCAACAGTGTGGCACAACCTGAGGAGCTCACGTGCACAAAAAACACCTTGACACACCATGAGGAAGGCAGGGGCTGCAGCCAAAGTTCTGGGAAGCACCACTGCTGCAGGCTGGTGACAGCAAGGATGGGCCACCAAGGAGGTGCACAATTCCCAGAGCTGCTTTTGGGGCACATTTCAATGCTTTGGGGGCAGTGGGACATTGCTGTGCCCTCTCTGGTACCTGTTGGCATGGCTGGCACTCTCCCCCTCTGCCTTCAACTCCAGCCAGTGCTGTGCTGAGGCAGCCTTGGTATTTCTGCAGCCCCATAACATAATCACTTCCACAAAATTTGGTTTTTAAGGTAACTTTTCTTCTCTTTGGCCTGGAGCTCCTGTGCTGCCCTGGAGAGGGAGCAGCCCCAGGCAGGGACTGGAGCCCCAAACACCCCAACTCAGCTGGGCCAACCTCCCCCAGGCTGGGGCATTTCAGAGCCAGATAAAAGCATTTCTTGCCTTCACCTGCTCCAGGCACAGAAGCTTCTGGGATGCTGGAGGAGCTCCCAGGCTGGAGGGATGCACAGACTGAGCTGCACCCCAGCTCCTGCCTGGGCTGTTCTGGGAGCCCACTGCACCACAGCTAAGCCCAGCCTGCATCCAGGACTCTCTTTGCCCATGTGGCTTAAGTTTGTGTGAGAATTTCACCCACTTGAGAGGGTTTAAGAAACCCCAAAGTTTCAGGATCCAGCAGGGGTCTGGCCACCTCTCCCAGACCAGCCCTCTGCTGGGCCCTGCCTACAGCAGGGACAGCTTCCAGGCCAAGCCAGGCCTGAGGAAAACCAGACTTTAATGTCATTTAAGAGTGGCCCTTTTACATTCCTTAGGAGTTAAATAACCAGTAGAAATAATCCCAAAGTGATCGAGCTGTAGCTTTCTTTTTTCTTTTTATGCCCATATCTTCATCCACACGCCCTAAACGTGGCTGTGCCTACACAGATGTATTTATATCAATATTTCTGCTATACAGATGTATTTATATCAATATTTCTGCTCCCCTTGCAGTGCTGTGCACAGAGTGAGGGACAGCAGAGCTGGGGGACATCAGGAGCTGATCCAGCACTGCCACTCTGACCTTGTGCTGAGAGGGATGGGCTCAGTGAGGATCCAGCCTTGGACACAACCTGTGACTTCTACAAGGTGCAGATGGATGAATTGCCCATCAAATTGTATTTTTAGTTCCTCCAAGGCAGAGAAATTGTAGCATTCACTTGTAGCCATCCCTAGAGCCTGCTACTAGCATTGCTTGGCTTGTAAAATACTATTTCCTACTCATTATTCTTTGATTACTTTCAACATTTGGGTTGTGATCTTCCAAGGAAGTGTCTCTTTCTAGCACAATTGCTTACAGCCATTTAAACCCCAATTGTTCTGGAAAGGAATATGAAGTTAAACACTGCATTAAAGTGTTTGATGACACAAATTCCAAAAATTCAGATTCTAGCTGTTTCACACTAGGCACCCTTACTTGCTTGGTTTATTTTTATATCTATTTATTTTACAAAAGCTACCTCTGAGCTACCTCTAAATGATGCTAAAAACCCATCTCTCTTGATTGAAAATTTTGGGAAAAGCCACTCATCTTAGCAAAGCAGTTTTTCAGGCAAAAAACTGGTGAAAACCACGCAAAACCATGAGAAATTTAATCTCCAGATTGGAGTTTTCACAGCTTGCTGCAAGGACGACCATGAGGAGGATAAAGAGGAAGAATCAATATCCTGAAAACACAGAGCTAATTAAATGAGCGTGGGGTGGCTCCCCTTGCCAGGATGGGCACCTGGACACAGGTGGGACGAGGCTGCAGAGCTCCTGCTGCCCACCTGAGCTGAGCTAAGCACAGGATGCTCCCACGTGGAGTCAGAACCACTTCAGATGACAGCCCAGAAAGCCTTCCTGTCCCTCTCTCCTTGCAGGGATCCCTGTGCTGCTCTCGCCAGCTTTGGAGCCCTCCCTGCACACCCAGAAGGTGCAAATCATCCTTTAAGCCGTGTTTGTTTACTCACCTCCCAACAGGAAACCACCAAAATTCAGCGCCTGTTTTCTAATTGGAACATTTTCATTTTCCACGGGGGAAAAGCAAATCCCACAACACGAGTAATTGCCATTCAATCTCTAGCCTGGCTTAGAGTTCCCTGTGGGTTTCTCATCTTGCAGGGCTGAAAGGAAAAGTTTCCCTGGGGACCTGCAAGTGATCCCTGCGTTCTGCCGAGGCCGCGCGGGCATTGGCGGCCCCGCAAATCTGACTTTGCTCCAGTGGCTCTGGAGGGGCTGCCATGAATCCAGATTAAGCCATTCCCCAATATTTATTGTCAGCAGCATTAGAGGATGCCTTGCCTCCTGTTTCAGAACTTAATGGCCCATTGACCACACTTCCTGCAAAGCACAAACTGTGTCCCACGACACTAAATCTGTGCCGCGCTAATGAAAAGCCCTTTTTATTTCAGGCCAGTATCCAGAGTGGAAATGATTTAGATCACAGTCACTGGGTATTTTAACTCACTAACTCACTATTTCTTTAGTAATTAGAGATGAGGCCCATGGCAATGCCAAGTTGTAGGCTGACCCAAACATGTCTATCTATTCTGGATACTCTCCTGGAGATTTTTATTTAACACATTTCAAATTAGAGCCGAGGTGGGAATGAAAAATTCTTTGGCACGAGTGAGGGAAGCAGATGAGTGCATTTTCCATTTGGTTTTTTGGTCCTTAACGCAGCAATATTTTATTTCATGTTAAAGACACCCAGATGAGGTGTGACAACAAGGACGAGCTGGATTCCAGCAGGGCCCTGCTCAGGAGTACAAAAGCAGAATGATTTCCCCTCAGCACCTCTGGGCTGGGTGACTGGGGCAGAGTCACTCACACAGACTGGCAATTGCTTTCCTCCTCGTTTTATGTTTGTTATTTTTCTAACCTCTTCAATCTCACTTTGCTGAAGCAGAGGAAATGAGGTAAATTGGTCCTAACACAGGCCAGGAATTGCTGTCCTACTCCTGACGTGGGGTTTAGAGGCACTGTGGGAGTGGAACAGTAAATCTCTGGAGCACAAATTTCTTGTGATAACACTAAATTCACCCAAATTTTATTGCTAAGATACAAAGTGTTATGGCAACACAAAGGAAAACAAGTTCTAAGGTTTTCCTTTAAGGCATAAAACTCCACAAAACTCCACATTCTGCTGCCTACACTCCAGCAAAGACATGGTGAGGCTTCAATAACACAACTGTGCACTCTCGTGTCCTTTTTCATTCCTGTGACACCAGACTTTGGTTTTCCTTCTCAGCAAGCACATCTATAAACCTGTTCTATGGATTAGGACACTCTGAGATCCCTTTAGAGCCATCTGATTTAGGGATCCCTCTTTATCTCCACAGAGAAGCCCAGCAGCACTGCATGCACAGGTGTGTGGTGGCAGGTGGAGTGCAGGAGGGTTTGCAGTGCAACTGGAATATTTTCCTGCAAGGTAGCAAGAAACAAGTGTGAAACTCAGTGTAATCCAGAGACCCACCCAAGCACATTAAATAAATCTGAGGATAAGAGTAACAACACAAAGGTCAGTGTTTCCACAAAAATAATCTATGAGAATCATTATTAATTACATATTCAGGCACAAATGTACACACAAAATATCCCATGCTTATTATAAGATAGTTTTGGACCTAAAAATCCACATTCTTCTCCTCGATGTGAAAGCATCCCCTTGACTCCACATGGCTAAAGCAGTCCCTGCAGTCTTTGCCTCCATGCTATTTCTGATAAGATATTTCTGCTGTGTATCTTAGGTTAAGCATTAACTTACATGAGAAACAGATGTTTCCCCTCTGCAAGGAAAAGCATCTTTTCAAAGGTCATCAGTGGGAGAGAAGGACTTCCAGGATTTACACAAGGCAGTGGCAGTTCTGGCCACTGCCCCTTCTGCTTTTTAGATCTTTTCCATTTGGCTTAACTCTACTCAGTTTTAAAGAGGTTCTTTCATCCCACTACCTGGTAAAAGATATTTTCCATACCTCCAGTGCAACCAGATTCATTCACTGGGCCGTTCCTAAAACCACAAAGGCTATTTTGTTGAATAAATCCAATCCCTGTGTTCATTCCTAAACATAACTCAAAATATTTCAGCGGTGCCTCCCCTCCTTTAGATGTTTTAATATTGGATAGGGAGATTTGCAGGATATAAGCTTTACAGCCTGTGAAGTTTTCACATCTCCAGGTGGAATTGCTTAACAGTTACAAAAAAAGAAAACTTAAAAAAAAAAAGAAAGAAAAAAGAGGGAGAGAAGACTTGAACCTGCTGGTCCACAAAAGAGAAGTTAATAAACCACAAAGAACTGTGAAACAATAAAGTTTTCCTCACTGGTTAAACACAATGGAATTAATTATCTAAGTTTCAGGGATGTCTAAAGGCTGTATTGCATTACTTTGCATGAGGAATAAACAGTTCCCTGTCCCCTTTCAGTATTTCAGCCTCTTCAGGAGGATGAAGACGAACTTTGATAAATAATAATGTATAAATATGCAGATGTGCAAAGATAAACAGCACACAGAGAGCAACAACAGAGCAGAGAGTAGCTCAGACCAGAATTAACATCAGCACCCAGCAAATTAAGAGAATTGGATGTGCAATCCTTGATCTCAGCACATGAGGAAATCAGGATGGAGGAAAAGGCAGATCTAAACTGGGACTCTCAGCCTGGACCTGCCAACCCCAGATGTGACCACGGGCAGGGAGCAGCATCCCAGCCCTTTACACCCCCAGCTATGGGAATCATAAATGGAATGAGGAGCTGGGAATGCAGAAAGAAGAACTCTCCCTTCTTCCTTTGCACCAGCCCGAGCTCATCTGATCTCCCATGGAGCCTCACAGCATTCCTGGAGGGGCTCTCACCTGCAGGGTGGCCCAGCCCCAGCAGCACCAGCACTTCCATCAACGCCTGCTCTTGGCAGGGATTTTTTTTCCCAAAGCACAAGCTGTCCCCAAGGTCCCCAAGGTCCCCAGCCCAGCTGGCCGTGCCCATTTGGGATCAGCAGTGACTGATGATTTTGGGATCACAGCCATTTGGGATGATAAGTGACTGATGATTTTGGGATCACACACATTTGGGATCATCATCAGTGACTGATGATTTTGGGATCACACCCATTTGGGATCATAAGTGACTGATGATTTTGGGATCACACATATTTGGGATTATCATCAGTGACTGATGATTTTGAGATCACACATATTTGGGATCATAAGTGAC
>JAHLSL010000094.1:892512-918211 GCA_025920805.1 Petroica traversi | reverse complement strand
CAGGGCCCGCTCGGCTGCGCCGGCGGCTCGGGGCCCGCCGGGCACGGGCCCAAAGGTCCTCCCCGGAGAGGGAGCGAGATCCTTCACGTTTCTACCAGGAATTCACACAAATAAAAGTCTTTCGGGCCGCGCTGGCCCTGTGGACATGGATCTTATTATGCGTTTTACCTAATTATGCGGCGGGCTTTTCGGCCCCTCGGGCCGCGCTTCTACGGGTGTTTGCACACATGCAAAAACTCCAGCTCCTCATTCACACTCGCACATAACTGACGAGACAAATAATATTATCCTAGTGGGAAGAGCCAGAATTAGAAAGGAAATACTGCAACGTTTAGATTTAATCTGCTGAGCGTTAGATCATGATTCACTCTGACATAAAAGCTCAAGAGCACATTTAGCCAGGGCGAAACGCATTACTGTGTTTTACATGAGAAGGAAATAAGTCTGATGTTTCATGGGCTGCATTATTTGCTGTTGAAATCCTAATGACTGCCCACGCTCTACACCTACGTTGTACCTAATGAATTGGGTTTAAATTTCAGAGAGCTCCAGCAACAAATTGGACGATCGTAGTTGCTTCTGGCTTTCCACCACAGAGTTTTTCAGTAGAAGAGAACAGCAAAATTACAATAAATTTTAAATAAAAGGTTTCAAAGGTAGCACTTCATTTATCTTCACCACGTTTCACTGCAGTATTTTTAAAATAAGCATCTTTTCTGATAAAATATTTTTTTCAAACAGGTAACTACTCAAGCGCTGTAAGCAGGATTGGAATCACTGGTTTCCAATATTTACAGTTAAATATCCTGCTCAAGGCTCAGGAAGTTCTGCTTTATCAAATAAAACACTGAATTAATGCTCCATATGAAACAGAGGCTGAATCAACACAAGTTTTACAACTGCCTTAACTCAACCTTCTGCTTTCTTCTCACCCTCATCCACAAGGTTCCACTGCTTCCCTCCCATCACCTCCTGCTTTTTGGTGGCCCCAGGAAAGAAGAAATCCCTGCAGCCTCCTCCCTGCTCATTCTCTCACACCAGTGACAGAGCAGTCACTTGAGATGGCAGCACAGTTTAACACAACCCAGGACTGCCAGGCTCCAGGAGAGAGCCCTTTTGCTGGGATGTATCCAGACCTGGATGTGTTTCCCAGCCAAGCCTCTCCATCAGCATTCCCAGCACTCTCCCAACAGGACAGAATTGATTCCACTTCATAGAATCCCAGAATATTTTTAGTTGGAAGGCACCTTCCACCAATTCCCATCCAACAAGGTCTTGGACACTTCCAGGGATGGAGCATCCACCACCCCTCTGGGTAACCTGTGCCAGAGTTTTACCACCCCCATTGTAAAAACTCCTTTCTTACATCTCATCTAAAAATTTCACCACTGTGCTGTTCATGGGAGGAATTTATGGTTGAGATGTGAGCCACAATGTGTATCAGTGCCTTCCTCACCCCAGGGCATCCCAATAAAACCCCCATGTCTGGGTTTCCAGTGTAATTTGGATTTTATTTAGACTCGTGTTCATCTCAGCACATTTCCTTCATGTAGCAACAGCAAGGAATATATCTAAAAATCCCAGATAGATGGAAAAGCTGCTGACTCCTTCTTGCAGATGCCAATTCCCAGGAGCTGCTGTGATTCCGTGAACATTGTTCTCCTACAGACCCAACTGAGGGTTTCAGGGCTTCCCAAATATCTGCAATTTCAAGGCAGATAAATGTGACATAAACTCAAATTTTGCAGCTCTGTTGCTGTGTACTATTCCACGCCAAGCCTTGCTTTACGTAGACAGCAAACACCATTGAATTTCTTTTCAGAAAAAAAAGCAAAATAAAGTTTACAGTTCTGCCTGGCCTCGAGTTTGTTTATAAACACAGGAGCAGACTGGCCTTATTACAATGGGGATGGCAAAAAATAAAAACCCTTCTTCAAGCTGAACATGAGCCAAGAGTGCTGTCAGCAAGGGAGGGCTTCATCTGAGCGTGGCCTTGGCCTCTTGGGCCTGATGAAGAGATGGTGATTTAATAGCAGGTTATCTAAGAGGAGATAGGTACAACTCCCTCACTTGGAGGGAAATTTTAGTGATGATAGAGCCAGACTTCTTGTTTGAGACAGATGCTGCAAAAGGGGCAACATCAAAAACTGCACCTTGGTAGGCTCAGATTGGAGATTAGGAAGAAAGTTTTGCAGCAGAAAGGTGGTGCAGCTCCCAGACAGGTGCCCAGAGAGCCACAGGATGGTGATTCTTGGAGATATTTCATGCTAAGCATGAGCCTTTTGACACTTTTGATAAAATATGTTGCAAAAAAAATTCTTGATGAGGTATTGGAGGAACCATGGATGTTTGGCACTTCTCAAACAGCGCTTGTCCCTCTTTTTTTTAAATAAACACCTTCAAAAGCCTTATCATAAAATACCTGATTTGGCTCCCTGCCCCAAATCCCAGGTTACCAGACCATTTGGGGGTTCCATGCACATGCAAACCCTTGTTGTGTTGGAATATTCCCTATAAACACAGACTTTGGGGTAACAGTGCAGGATCTGCTCATGCAAGTTGTGTCACGAGAGCAAACTCCACATATTTGAAAAGATTATCAGTCAACTACAGTTCTTTCCACTGCAGAAACAGTTACTCAGTTAAGATAAACAAAGAAATTCCCATGCACTGAAAAGGAAAACCTATTAACTGATTAAACATGTGAATCAGTTGATAAACTGGTTATCAAAGCTCTGAAAACATTTTTAACAATGACCCTTCCTGCCATGTTTAACAATGACCCATAAAAGCTAGAATAATTCAGCCCTTTACAGGAAACAAGCTGGATAGAAAACAGAAAGTATTTCTGATCTAAGAAGCTGCAGCTATGCCATATGAGCTGACAAATTTAGACACTAATTATGAGTAAAGTAGTGATAAACATTTTAAATGCCAATTAAAAGCTTTGCACAAGGTTTTTTCAAAGGTTTTTGACTCTTTACAGGGCACAGAAAGAATCCACAGCTTTATGCCATCTGATGGATGTTTGTAACTCATCCCTCATTTCAGGCCTCTCAGGTAACTACAGAAATACTTGTGAAAAAGACCAAACCAAAACATCCCTTAATTTTCAGGACGAGTTGAAGATCTGGAAGCTGAAGAGAAATGTAAATACCTGTGTTTTTCTTGCAACTGACCGTGCAAATCCCATCTCAGGTAAAACTCCATTTCAGAACTATTTGCAGACATGCAAAAGCAGAATGTAGCACAGACAAATAATGAGATTTCACTTGACAGAGAACATGATTTTACTCCTTACCACAGTTTTAAAAATGAAAATTGAAAAAAATGTTAGACCTGGCTATTGGGATGTTTCAAAGACGCTTTTAGACAAGCCCAGATCCACAGAAGAGCAAAACTTTGTGTGCCAGATAAAGGTCCCAACAATTGCTCACGTGCAAAGCATGGACAGAACCTGCTCTACATCAGGGGGAGATTGACATTTCCCCAAAAATCAGAGAAATATTCAGAGCTAAGGCACTTTCCAGAGCATTCTGTGCCAATGCTTTACATTTATTCCCTTTCCTCCTAACCTTTGTATCAGATGTGTTAACCAAAATATCCCCAAATCCTGCTCTGTGTGGCTTCATGGCAAGCAAACTGTCTAGGGATTTATTTTTCATGATCAGAAAAGTCTGTCCAGCTAAAAGGCAACATCACAAATCAGAGAAACCACAGATTGCAAGAGATTTTCACTCATTGACATAAAAGTTTTCAACCAACTAAGAACTTTTTAAGATGCCACAGAAAAAAAGATTCAGGCTTTCTACCAATTACTGCAGAGCATTGGAAGAAAGTTTAAACAGTCAGTATTTAAACATTTGCCTTTACAATGATCTTAAAACAATCCAGTATTTTTAGAAAAACATCTCCCAACCTTCTCCTAAGCTGAAATAATAACACATACAGAATTAAATGCCAGTATTCTATTTTCATTCCAGAAACACAACATTTAAAAGCAATCAAACGAGACATTTGTTAACAGAGGAGGATAAATACAGAGAAAATGTCCAGAGGTTTTCAATTTTGAAGAGTCTGCTACCATTTCTGGGAACATCATATCTCACAAGTGGGGATTGCTCACTGTGTAGAAAAACCATATTTATTTGGCTGCAGCCCTGTTCTCAGTAAGCACTGATGGCTCTGCTTTTGGAAGAGGAAGAAAACAAGAAGTTCAGAGTTATTTTGGAGTGAATTCCAAGACTCTAAAGGATTTGGAACAAAGCTGAGCCCCATGCAGACCCAGGATGTGGAAGGAGCATCTCTCTGTGAAGAGCTCCTCACCAAATCTAAAAAGAGATGAATTCACCAAGGATTTGAGAGTTTCAGTTCTGTAATTTGAAAAAGATGTTGAAACTGCCCAGTTCATAGAATTAAGGGAACGCTGCTCTTCTCTGGTGTCCAGGAACAAAGCAGGAGCAGAACAGGCTGTTCCCCCCATCCTCTCCCTCTCAGCAGTGGGAGCTGCTGCCTCACAGAGTTTAATTTTGTGTGAGCAGAAAATCAGAACAAGTTTCCCTAGAACCCCTGGCTCAGGCAGTGCCTCCTCCTCTGCCTCAGAGCTGGACTCATGTGGACTTTGTGGAAAGCAGAAATGCATTTTCCCCATTTAAAATAATCTGAAACATTCCCTCAAACGAGATAAAGCAGAAAAATTCACAGCCAGGTTTGCAACCTTTCCTTTCTCCTGCTTATCCCCCACTTTGGAGCAGCCACACTGCCTTTTTGTAAAACCAAACCCTACATTTCTACAGAAACTGCTTGATTTCAAATGGCTCAGTTACCAGGTGCTCAGCTTGGATACCCTGAAGAATTTTAAAATTTTCAGGTGGTGAGAACACAGAACTTTCAGGTCACCTTTCTCCAGCCCAGAACCACAGATGCTCCCTCCTGTCACAGGAGAACAAGTGTGTGCCTCTCATTTCCAGCTCCAGAGGGGAACACATGGGAGCAGGTTGGATCAGAAATTAAAATAAAGTATTTCCTGATGCAAACTGTGATTGCAAATCCTCAAAACAAGTAAATCACTAGAGTAACAATAAAAGGTGACTGAGCAATCTCAGATTAGTGCAGCCCTGGCCAGGTAGGAACTCTGCTCAGTGGAGGGAATGACAGCAAAACTTTTGCAGTTCACTATGAAATATTTCAACTCTTTACGCTGTTGGGGCAATTGTTTAAATTTAATAGTTCAATGAAATTGCCACTGAATGATAAAACAAAACAACTGTGTCAAGTCTACAGTTTCCCTGAAAGAGCTGAGGGGGGAAAAAAACAGTTAACAATGACCCTGAAAGGCTTTTTTTTCAAAATAAGCCACATGTTAAAGAAAAAAGGGAAATAGAAGAAAAAAATCACTGTCTGTAACATTATAGTTTTCAAAGCCTGTGCAGCCAGGAATTACAGATAAGCCCTCTTAAGACCATAAAGAACAATCTTTTGATAGCGTTCAGCTTATTGAACTGGCTCCTCGGTGTATTCACAGCAATAAAGCTGTCAGGCACACAGAAAAGGAGAGCTGAGGGTTTCAAGCCTCAGCCACATGAACTCCTATTAACCTGCATTACCATGCAATGGTTGCTGTGAGCACGGCCCTCCCTGTGTCAAGTGTTTTAAAGGACACAGGGAAATCTCTCAGTGACAGACAAGGTGACAAGGTGACTGCTGCTCTGTCCCACGGAGCTCTGAGCAGTCTGCCTGCCTGCCAAGCACACCCTGAGAGCCACGAGTGATTCCTGGAAACTTAGCAAATTTCAGGATGGGAAGAGATGTTATTTCATTTAAGAACTGCCACGTTTTACATCCCACCAAGCCACTGGTGGGCTCCGAGGGCTGAATGAGCTGTTCCTGGTGTGATCACACACAGCAATGGCTTGGGAAGGCAGCAGGGGCTGGGCAGGATCTGCTTCAAAGCTCTGAGACACCCTGACAAACCCAAGGTGATGAGACATTCAGGACACAACCTCAACAACTCCATCTTTCCTTTGCTCCAGCTGCTGTGTCCGAGCTGGATGGGAGCACACCTGGAATTTCCCTGGACACCATCCCGAGCTGTGAAGCACAGACAGATTTTTGGACCTGCCTGCAAAGCACATTCCCCATCACCTGGAACCAGTAGCTTGGAATTCTCTGCACCTCTCCCTCAGGCACTGCAAAGATGCACCTCCAGGATGCAGCAGAAGTGAGGCTGAGAGGAGGCACCAGGGCTCTCTGCAGATAAATCAGGAGGGCAATCAGCAGGAAGAAGAGTCATCCAATCTGAAGGAAAACATTTGCACAACAAACAGTGGCTACAAGCCAGCCCTTAATAAATTTCTGCTAGAAATGAGAAAAAGGTGCAGAAAGATTCTGGCACAGCCTTCCAACAGGATGGGAGAAACCACACAAAAAATGTTACTGTGGTTTAAAATGGTTGTTTATATATTCACAAAGAAGATGAGAGGCCGGAGTGACCTGTGACTGCCGGGTCTGGACTTTCTTGGATTTGTGCTTCATGTTCTCTCAAATTCCCCTCCTTTCCAGCCAGGGTGACATCCTGGCATTTGATTAATGCTCGTGAGCTTCAAGGATATCACTAAAAAGATGATGTGGGAGTATTCTTAGGGCAAGATATAAGTGCAGAGAGATGGGTGTGCTTGTACTGTGCTGATGGTTTGCTGTGGGCATTGCTGGTGCAGGTGAGGAGGTGCTGTGTCCATCAGGCTGCTCATCAAGACCTCTGTCCTTCCCTCAAGCCTTACCAGACTCATTTACAAGATTCCAGATGCCCTGATGGACATCTGGTCAAATGGGAGAAGCCCTCACCCAGTGCAGGGAATGCCAGAATAGGGATGGCTTGCTGGGGTAACAGACTGGTGCTAAAACCCCTGCACTGCCCCACTGAAACATTTTGTGGAATTGCTTCTGTGAGCCCTGCTGTGCTTCCTTGGAGAGGCTGCTCCTGGACAGGCTGCTCTGATTAAACTGCAGTGTCTGGAGGGGAAGGGCAGCACACCAGCATACACCGAGCAGGTAATTCAGATGCCAACCCTGCAGGTTTCATAAAAGCACAGAGGAAGTTTAAGGTCCATTTACTCCCCTGGGTTTCATTCCAGGCATTGCAATGTGTCTCTCTCGCCTGTCACCATCTTGCTTTAACAAATGTAGCCCGGGGGGATGTCAGAGCCAGGATCCTCAGCCCGGGTTAAAGTGGCTGCTGCTGACAGACGGAGCTGAGCAGCGCACGCAGGGCCTGAGCTCACAGGCACAGAGCTGAACTTTGCCAAATTACTTCAGAAAAGCCCTGCTTGAAAGGGAACTTCATTGTAAAATGCTGAAAGACACAAACACACGTGGAAACCCCTGAAATTGCACAGGCAGGAACAGCCTGGGCTTTCTGACTCTCATGGAACTGCTCGTGTTCAGCTGATGAGCACACCGGATTAAGGCATTCCAGAGCAAATGCCCTTCACACACATCCAACCCAAGGCCAGCCTCATTTCCACTCTAGCTAAAGGGCTTGAGAGCTCTTTAGAGCTGGAGGAAGCTTAGGTCTGCTGAAATCCATGCTAGCAGTATCCATGCAATTGCATTGAATCACTTTTGCTCTCCCATTTTTCTCCTGTCTAAAGTATAACTGCTGAACAGATATTCACTCATCAGGCCTGTAACTCTGGCTGGCTGAAGAGCTCCCATTTCCTGCTTCATGACCATCCCCATCACAGGACACTTCTGGAGATGCTCTGGGGATGTGGCTGATAAAATAGAAATAAAACACACATCTCCCCAGTCCAGCTATTCACACAGCAAGGGGAGCAGGGCTCTCCTCAAAGCACTGGCAGGCTGGGGGCTGTGGCATCTTCCTGCTCTCCCAGTAGCCACAGCAACCAGCAAACATTTTGTAAGAGATTCACACTCCTGCCTCTGTCAAGTGCAGATCCAGGAGTCTTTTCCACTCTGATTCCAGCATCCCTGCTGAGAGAGAGCTGCAGGAGCCTCGGCTGTGTTCACAGGACCACGTTGAGTGATGCACACCCAAGTGGTTCCACCTTCATTGCCATACAGGTTTCAGCCTGACTCGCCCACTTCTTCAAATCCTCTGAGAAAAAGCACAGAGCAGTGCTCCTTCCACACAGTAGCCCCTGGAATTCACCATCCAACAGTTCCCTTTTGTAATGCAAGAGCTGTAACCACTGACAGCAACCACAGTTTAGGATAGGACAGCATTCACCAACCATTTCATTGAACTGAGTGTGTACGAGCAGCAAAAGGAAACATCAACAAATTCCAGATGCAGAATGTAATTATGTTTGGATGGCAGAACGTTTCATATTGTTTTCTATAGGGAAAAAAAAAAAAGTCATCATTAAAGCAGTGGAATTTCAGTAAACTATGTTTTGGGTTACAGCCCAGAATAGTTCCACTTGGCAGTTCAGAGGCTTGGGTAAAATATTCCAAGGTTCATAAATCCTTGACTTTAATTTGTAGATATAGGTTACAGCCTTAGTATCACTGCAAGGGGGTAAATCATGCTCCCACCTCAGCAGCTGCCAAAGGGCACTGCACCAAGCCTTCCACTGCCCTCCATTGGGCAGCATTTGGGAAAACCACAAATCCATGTCATTCCCATGGCACTCAGATGCTCTGTGCTCCCAGAAGGTTCCTTGGCTGGAACAGGCCCTGCAGCACCTATTTTTAACTCACACTCACTTCCTGGTGGTGTCCTGTGAGGGAAAATGATACCTGGAGGTGGGCTGGACATGGGCAAGGTGATTCCTCTCTCACATCAGGTTATATCAAGTGTTTCAGTCCTGCAGGCAGCTTGGAGCTGAGAGGGGTTAATTTATAAACCCAAAAACCCAGCAGCATTCTGCAGCCAATAAATAATTGCATTTACTTTGCATTCTCTGGAACAGGTTAAGGAGTTCCAGCAGTTTTGGTTTCTTCAAAACATTCAAAGTGACACCTGTGTTAACCTGGCTCTCACACGGTGCCAAATTTCTGCAGAAAGGGAGTCCCTTATAACCTGGCCAGACTTGCTTTGTTCTTGGAATTCCTGCTCACCCACAGCAGCTCTGCAAACACAGCCCGAGGCTGAGCCAGACTCCTCCAAGCCATCAGTCCTGCCATTGTCCCAAAGAGCACCAGGAATTTGGGTGGCTCACCCAGAACTTTGTCTCCTCGCTGCTTGTTTTCCCTGGCAGCCTCCTATTAAAACTACAGCAACAAGTCCACACAGCAAACATTCAATAACCAGGTCACCAGCTAACATCCAGAAATTAGAGAGCAGCTCCACTTCCACTGCTGAGCCAAACCCCAAAATGAAGTGCTGGCCCAGATGAAAAATTCTCCCGGAAAGGGAGAAAATTGTGGCCTTGTGTCTTAGAGTCTCGCCGTGGCTCCATTTTGGAGGGTTTGGAGGTTTGTCCTGGGCTGTGCCAGACAGTAAATCTTCAGTAGAGACAATCCTGCTTCTCTACAGAGATCTCCTCTCCTGAAAACAAACCCCAGTTGTCCTCCATCCCAGCCTTGCCTCCCAGGCCAAATGCATCTTCTCCAATAAATGTCCCGAAAGAACTTGAAAAATAAGTAAAGACATTTCCCATAAATCCAGATTTATACATAATATATATTAAACTGCAGATGGCAGAGGAATGTAAAATGCTTTTCTAATGGAAGAATTCAATGAAAAAGCCAGAGTTTTAACATGCAAAGAATGCAAATATCCACCAAAGCCTGCAGATCCACGGCCTGAGGAGAGGACAACCCTGACTGGGTGTGCAAAGGACGTGTGGAAACCCAAGAGCTGTTTGTACTTTTCTGTTCCTGACTCCCTCAGTGACTATAATGTCTCACTCTTTGGGTTCTCCCAGACCCAGATCCTCCAACAAATTCAAATCTGGGAGGTTTGGGACTGATCTTGATGATGCACAGCACTGCTGGTCATAAACCAGGCACTGGAACTGCGCTTTCCAAAATGACAGCTCTGGCTACAAAACCTGCTTGGAACAGGAAAAGAGATGGATATAAACAGGCAGGAGGATGCAAGGGAACGCTTCCAGCTCAGGAGGATGGGCAATATTGGCAACACAACTTCATAAAGCCAAGCTAGCCAAGTCCATAAGCCAACAGGAGCTGAGCCAAGGAGCTCTGAGATCACCCCACAGCACCATCCTGAGAAGGTGGCTCAGCTTCAGCCATCGTGATGATGTTCCCAGAATCCCAAACTGCTGGGACAGACCATGTCATTCCTCCTCTTTCACTTCCACTATCCCAGGTTGCTCCCCAACCTGGCCCTGGGCACTGCCAGGGATGGGGCAGCCACAGCTCCTCTGGATATTCAACAACCATGAAGAGTCAAGCAAAAAATTGTACATGACACAACAAGGGAGATTTGAGTGAGTGGGCCTGCAAATCCAGGCAGGCATTTGCACAAGCAAAGGTCAAAACCAGGACATGAAGCATTGGAAAAGGTCTGTGCATCTCAGTTCACATCCGGCCTACAACAATTTCTTTTTTGTGTCTTATTTACATCCTCATCTGGATGGGAGCACAGCAAATGAGGTTAAGCTAAAATGGTAAACAAGATTTTCAGCTTTAAGCTTTGATTTAGGTGATCTGTTTTCTGATAGTGCTGCTGTGAATTGTGCCCCTCAGTTATTTCTGGAGGCAGAGTTTATAAACAGGTAACCTACAACAATGTTCCTTATTCCCCCCACCCACTTAATAAAGTGAAGGATCACCTAAATTTAAAACAATATATTTAAACCACCAAGAACCGTTTCCTGGACTGTTGCCTAGTTTGTTTGAAACTTTTTTTAACAAAAATAAAAGAGAAGTCCAAGCTGTGAATGCTTGTTTATTGCTTTTATGTTTCAATTGTACTTATTTCTGTGCTTGTACAAGTGGAAGCACATCACTTTTATTTTTACAACAGCCCTTTTAAAAAAGGAAGCCACTTGTGCTCCTAATTGTATTTTCAACTAAAGACCATTAGATATGAGAAAGTGGATCACAGAATGATAACAATGATTAATTTTAAATGTTTCTTTGATATACCCTAATGAGTAACTTGCAATCATTTTAGATATGCTTGATTATGAGAAGCACATTATGCCCATTACAATTTTTTTTAAATTTCTGACTTCCCTAAATTCTTCAGTTCCCTAGTCTAAATGTCTGGGGAGTTTAGAGTCTCCCTCCCACAGCTTCCCCAGGGATATTTCCTAAAGCACTGAGAATGGAAAGATAAGCATTCCTCAGCATTCCCACTCTTTGCTGCATTGTTTCATTTCCCCCCCAGTTTTCAAAGAAATCTATATGATAATGGCAGTGCTGCTCTCTCAGAGGGAGCCCTCATTCCCATGGGCAAAACAAGCAAGGAAATGGTTCCTGGGGTGTCTGATGATCCTTGTGGGTCCCTTCCAGCTCAGGATATTCCATGTAAAACACCCAAACCTCAGCATTCCCAAACTGTGCTCGGGGTGCAGTCCTAAGCATTATGATTTTCCAAATATTTACAGTTTGCTGCCTAAAACAAAACCCCAAAAATTAAATTGCATTTCTACCATACCTTCACTTCAGACTGAAATTATTTTTAAAGAAGTTTCCCTTTAGGATTTAAAGGTTACAGATGCAGAGCTGAGTTGTGGAATAAGGAGAAGAGCAACAGGGGTTGTCTGTCCCTTATGATTCCTTCAGCAGATGTTCCTCCCCTGGCATGGAGGACTCTGTGCTAAGCTCCATGAAGACCCTCCTTCCTTCAAAAGCTGTGGAAAAGCAGCTGTGCTTGGGCCACCTCTACCATGAGATTGACCCCTGCCCCTGCCCTGTTCCCCAGGGACAGGGTAGAGTTTCCCTGCTGCCATTCCAAAGCAAAAGCCAGAAATCCAAGAGTCTTTGCTTAATAAATAAATTCCAGCACCATTCACGGCACTGGTGGCTCATTTTACAGGGAGGGCTGACAGAGTTCTCTTCTTGCTCGGGCTCTCGAGTGAGTTACTGCGATGAAGGAAGACCCAACAATGTTGATTAATAGATACTGGAATCTCCAAAAAGGAGGCCCAAAATCCACGGCTGGAAAAGCAGGAGGGCAGGGCTAAGAGGCAACCAGAGCTGCAGCAACACGGGGTGGCAGTGACACCCTGCCCAGATCAAGTTTCACTTTGTTCTTTGCAAATCCGGGAACAACTCATGGAAGAAAAATTCTAAATATCAGCACTTCCAACTGCATGTGCTGCCATGCAGGATTTGAGGCACTGACCAGAAGAACGACAGAAATTACTTATTTTCCATATTTTTTTTCTCTCAAACCCAATGGCAGAAGCACTAGTTAGGTTTCTAGTCAGGGATAAAATAAAATAAATATATAAATAAAGATCTGCTGGCTGCCAAGAAAGCCTGGGGAGACCTTGAGCTGAGACCATGGGAGGTTTGTGAATGGACAAACAGCTGCCAAGAGTGATGTTGGTGTAGGTGACCATGGCAAGGGACTGGGAGATGATCTGAAGCACTTCCCAACCTTCTCTTCCAATTCCTGAGCACTTTCACATCACCAGCCTTGTTGGAAAGCACTGGAAAAAATTGTCCAGGGATGTGGTGGATGAGGAGTTGGTTTAAGGAGGACATGGGGCTGGTGCTGGGTGACTGCTGGATTAGAGGTATTTTCCAACCTTAATCATTCTGTTATTAATTTGTTTCTTATTCCTACCTATCTAATTTCACAACAAATACATATCCAACATCCTCAATTTCCCTGATTACCAAGCCTTGCTAATAAGTGTTCTAAAATCCAGAACTGTTTCAGCTGCCACTCCCAGTGAAGAAGGAGCAGGACACACATCCAAGCCTGTCAGAAATCAGCTGCCAGCCCCAGGCAGCCCAGCAGAGCATCCAGCTCGTGGCTATCACAGATCACTCTCCAGAAACTCAGACAGGAGAATGAGGAGCAGTTTTACAAATTCCAGACAAACAGCTCGTTCTGGCATCATGACAATGCAATAAACACACATTTCAAAGCCACTTTCCTCAGGTTACTCTGTTGTTCACTGGACAGCTGCCAGAAGGAATGAAAATGTTACCCAGGGGTGAGCTCTCCAAAGGCATTGGAGCTGGGGCTGAACTGTGCTGATGGATCTTACAGAATCTCAGTAAGGAGGATGCTGGATATTCTAAATTCCATGTCAGATTTATGGAAAACATGACAATTAAAATAAAATAAAATTTACTAGATCAAGCAAAACATTTAATGCTCCAATACTGTGATTGGAGATTTCTCAAAAGTGAAAAAAAAAAAGGAACCAGAAGTAAACCAAAGCCCACAGTCATGGAGAAGAAAGTAACCATCAGTCAGCTGTTAAATAAAACCTGTTCTTTCTTTCAGATTAGCTACTGTCTAGTGGTCCATAATTAATATTGATTTGAAGGCAGTCTGCCCAAGGGATCCAGAACAAGTGAGTGCAGCACATGCTGATAAATGAAATATCACAATGGTCACTTTGCAGCATGCCTTGGATGAGTATCCATCAGTAGGAGGGGTTTTCCCCCCTCAGACTTCCATAAGGCAAAATTCTAATTTGACCAGATTTCAGACACTGGAAAATGGAAATGATACTTGAGGAAACTGGAAAGTGCTGCTCTATTTTTTCAGCTACTTTAATCAGTTTTTCATGTCAAGCCCAGACTGTGTGTCTCGGGGAAAGAATTCCTCACTGAAAGTCCATGGACTGAAGGGTGGCATTAAAATCTGCATTCCTGGGTGGGTTTTGTGAGTGTTCCATGAGCAGAGACCTCCCCAAGCAGTCAGGGGAAGGAGGGTGAGAGGTCAGACTCTAACCCAGGGTTTTACCAACCTGAATTTCATTTCTTGCCTTGCCATGGACTTTCTATGAAACAAGGGGCAATTCTCTGTATTTTTGGGGTTTACTTTCACACCTGTGATAAGGGGGTAACAGGATCACCTCACAGAGGCACAGAAAGGATAAAAACTGAAGAGCTGAGGAAAAATTAGGCCTCTGATAAAAGTGGGACTGGCCAAAGCTTTAGAAGACCACAACCTTCTGCAGCCAGTCCTGATACAATCTCACTCAGAAATGCAATGGAGGGACCAAACCTCAACAAACTGAGGAGTTTTAAGCAATTTATTGCTCCATAAATGCAAACAGTAATTTCCTCAGAGGTAAAGCATGAGGGGGCAAAAAGGGTTATGGATTCTCAGAATTCATAACCCTCAGAGCCACAGCAAGGGGACTCTGGTGGGATGAAGAAGCAGGTCCTGCTCTGCTTTCTGTCCCTCCCCAGCTGGAGGGTTCAGGGAAAGGGTAGGAACGTGCTTGGGTTGAGAGCAGCCTCAAGTGATAATTAAAAGGATAAACCAAAAATTGCTCGCACGAGGACAGCAGCTGCTGTGTGAGAGACCTTTTTATACCTTGCATTGGGCTTGTTTTCATCTCTCTAATGCCTTGTGCATAGCAGAGCTCAGAGCAATTCCTACCCACAGCAGAACATCAACTCCTGACGTGCAGCTACTCTGAGGATGCAAGACACAGTGAACATTACATAATTCAGTAAAAGCTGTGCTCATGAGCAGGACAGGAGCTGGAAAGATTTCCTATGTTTCCATAAAACATCCCATTTCCCTCTATACAATCCTATCACAGGAAACAAACACTACCAAAAAAATCTGTTAATTCTGGGTTCTAAGACTAAAGAAGGAAATGACAAGTTATATTAAGAAAAACAGGGTGGCATTTTAAAAGAAAAAACAAGATGTCCCCAGTTACTAAAAGCAGATTCCTGTGTCCCTTTTGGTGATGAAGCAAAACTGAACAATTCTAGAATCACTCCTTCTTCAATTTCTTTTTAAACGAGGATGCTGAACAATAGGTTTACCTCGATTAAAAAAAAATAAGGAATAATCCCAGAAATCACTAATATATTTCAGCAAGATTATTTAAACTCCTTAAGCCATTTGTTTCCAAGTCCAAAACTCTTTCAAGCTCACTGTGTAAATACTAGGCTTCTGAGCATCCTGCTGAATTCAGCAGCAAAGAAAACCTTCGGCATCATTAGAAATAACACATTGTTTGCATTTTTCATAAAGACATCAAGTGGATTTCATCCCTCTGAAACACGATCTCCCCCGGGGAATTATGGATGAGCAAAACCAGAACAAGTGGAAGTTGAATTTTTTTTAAATGCCAAGAAGCCAATGGGTTAAGCTCTCAATTTATCTTTGTTTCTGCAGAGATACAACACTCTCGCAGAGACATTAAGAGCCAGACCACACCTGTGTTTCTTTAGCGGTGGCCCGCTGAAAATATTTGTCAGGCATTGTGTCAGAAGCCAGAGCACATTCCTTCACTTTATGATTAACCTTTGGAGAGATTACGTTGGGAAAAGGCTCCAAGTGACATTCAGAGTGAATTAACGGCGCTCAGGCTCAAGGCTCTGCCCTTGAAGCTGCCGGTGCGTTTCAAACAAAGCCCAAGGAATGAGTGTCCAGAGGAAACACAATCCACAGTCAAGTGCTGGAAACGAGCCAGGGGCATTTGGATATTTGGGCAGTGGTAAATTCAATACTCCACAGGAAAAAAAATAAAATAAAAGAGAGAGAAAACTGACCCTTCTGATCAGATGTGGTCACAGGGATGAGTTCAGTGGAGTAAAACCTGAGCAGAAGCTGGGCTCACATTGAGAGCTGATCCCTCACCCTGCAGCACCCCAACATCTGTACCAGGTTGTGCCATCTCTGCCGGGCTTGGCACGGCTCCGACCCGTTCCTCCTGACAGGGTTTGCTCCCTGGATCCGTGTCAGCTGGGGCAACTCCAGCCTTGTTTCATTGAGAGTTTATCTCGAGACTAAAGCAAAAGTCAGAGGCTGCTCGAGTCTGGGCACTCGGCCAAATCTCCAAAGACAAAGAACTTTGTCCGGCACAATGCTAATAAATGATTACACCCTCCTTTTACAGAACATTAATTCACTTGACTCGGGGCACAGGATCCCTTTTCCAAATGTACAGTTGGGGTTTAGAGAAAAAACAAACCCACGGCAAAGCAACAGCAACAAAGCCTTGAGCAAAGAGATTTTCCCACTGAACCAGGTGGGTGACAGGGCTGGAAGCCATCGGAGCCTCCAAACCCCGAGAGGAGAACATTCTGTGTTGTTGAGCACCATCTGGTGGCACCTTGGCCACTTCCACCTGAGGCTCCTCGTCCAAGGAGGACAGGAGCTCCCTCACCCCACCAACTGCTCACCTTGCTGGCTTCCCTTTCCATTTTTTGTTGTTTTTACAACAGTGCTGTGATGTCAAAACCCAAAATGTTTGTCAGGGTGGGTGGGGTTGGTAGCATTGGTCAAGACCTGTCTGGCTCCAGCTTCACCTTTACTTGAAATTTGTTCCATCAGCTAAAAGTCCATCATTTGAGCATGAACATTCCACGGCCTAATCTCACACAAAAAACAGACAATGTCCCTCCTAAGAACAAAGACTTCCCTAAAAACTCCTGGCAAAGGACTGCAGGACAACCAGAGGATGTGTGGCTTCATCTCCATCCCTGTGTATAATTCCTGTTGCTTCCTCCATGAAAGCCATGGGGAGGACAAGAGAAGTTGTACAGTTCACTACAGTGCCTTTTAAATACTACTTTGACATAAGCTTTATCCATGTGATTGAGAATAACTCCCTGTCTTAAATTATTAAAAGACCTGTGACAGGGATTGGTTTGAGTGCTGCAGCCTCTGCAGAGCCCCAGTCCCTCCCAGTGTGCTCCCATTTTCCATCCTGCTCTGTGGAATGCAGCGAGCTGCCAGCTCCATCCATGCATTCATCAGGAGTCTGGAAACTCCAGATGGGAGCACAGGGCTAATCCCTGCATGTTCCTAAAGCATCTGATATTCAGGAACGTCTGGGATTTCCTCAGAGTCCCACAGTGCAGAGCTTTTCTACCTCCAAAGCACAAAACTCAGCTTTCCCAGGAGGGACACAAAGAGCTGGGACATTGGGTCTGTCCCCAAAACCCAAAGGTGAGCCTGGGAGTTGTGGGCTTTTAGTTAATCAGAAAGTCTTGATATCAAGTAAATAATACAGATATTCTTTCCTTGTTAAGGGACTTCTCAATGCTTGGACCTAGAGGCTTTTTCTGTCAACATCAAGGATTTCTGGTTTTTTCTTTTTTTAATAAATTCCAAAAATCCTTGAAAAACACTAAGACAAAGGCATGACTCACATTCAGAATTTCCTGTTGATTTTTTTTTAAATGACCAGGATGTCATTGGACAGCTTGTCCTAAAATAAACTGATTACAATGATGTTAAGAAACATGGGCTATAGAAGGTTTAAAGCAGCAATTCTGCCTTTTGAGCACCTCTCACCAGCAGTGCTATGAGTAGAGACCCCAGGGCAGTCTCTGGGACTTTTTCAGGTACAACATTCCCAAAAATGGGCTTTAAAGGTCCAGTTCTCACCAAAGACCAGCAAAGCTCTTCCTGTAAACTGAGACTCAACAGAAACCAAACCCAAAGCCATCTCCAAAATCAGAAATACACCACCAGGTTTGTCCTCCTGTGGGATATCAACACAGCTGGGAGGCTGATAGGGACACCCAGGGCTGATAAATTCATTTTCCCCTGGACCAGGCATTGGGGATAGGGAGGAATGAACAGTCTGGATCACTTTCCCCACGCTCCAGGTCAGAGACAGCTCTGCCACCCAAAGCCACATCCTGCTCTGTGTTAGCAGCATGAGCTGTTTTCTCTCCTGGGCTGCCAGTGGCAGGGAGATGAAATAAATGGGAAGGAAGCACGCTAGCAAAATATGAAGCAGAGAGGAAGTGGTTTGGGATGGCACTTGGAAGTGCCCCAGGAGCACAAGGTTTGCTTCTGGAGCCCTGCAGAAGCCGAGGCAATTACATTCCTTTTACAGGCACATTCAGCAGAAAAGGCAATTTTGGGGTTTCTCTCAGGCTCTCACATTCACCCAAAGCCTTGCTCTCTTGGAAAAGCATTCTGTTTGTTCATTAGATGGGGGGATTTCTGCTGACCAGAAAGGCTGAATGGAAATGCCATGTGCTCCATAAATGCAGCCGGAGAGCGCTGATGAGCTGTGAGTTATTTCATTAGCATCCTGCAACTCCAAAGGGGGAGAGGCCACGTTAAACTGCAGAAAACTGCTTGGATCCCGTGGAGGGGAGAGAAGGAGGCTCTCACAGTCCAAATAACACGTTATGAAACTCGGTTTTGGTCAGGCTGACGGGGTTTGCTGATGAGCAAAGCTTTCACACGCGCAGATTTTGCAACAGCAGAGGAAAGCCTTGCTACAAACTCCAGCAGGTTCAGAGGCAAGAGAGGCTGTTCCTTGATCCATTCTGAAGGGGGGCTGATCCCAGAGCATGAATCACAGAGGCAGCTGAGCACAGGATGCTCAGAGACAGGAGCAGCCTCTCGCTTTGTACTGCTCTTGATGTGAGAGCAACAACAAACGGGGGTGGGAGGTGCTGGAGCCCTGGCTCGGGAGCACAGCCTGAGTGACTCATGCCCCAAAAAGCATCTCTGAAAGTCTCACAGCTGAGAAGCAGCCAGCCAAGAGACTCTTGCTGCTCAGAAATTCAGTATACAAGGAACAAAGGTTTGTTGTGGAGTTACATATGGCGCCGCATCTGCAAATATTTTACATTTTCAAATGTTTGGAGAATTACAGAAATACTCACTCCTCTGGCCTGCTGTAAATGTTCTGAACACATTTTATAGGAGCAGAGGCAGGAAAGGAGCTTTCTCCAAAGCCAGACAGTCAGTAGCAGTTTTGAGGAGATCCAGAGCTAACAAATACTGCAGAATGCTCATTTCATGGTGCAAACAGATTTACTGGAACAGCATTTACCCCCACTTTTATTCATACAGTTTGGGATCATTATAAAGTTTTACCTAAAATTCCATCACTTATTGATGGAAAGGAGATTGGTGGCACCATCACCTTCACATCAGCTATGATAAAGCAAACAAAAGAGAACCCTTTAGTTAATTTTACATCCTTATTGCCTCTACATACATTGCATGATATTAATGAATGTTGACAATGAATGTTATGTTGACAAAACCTAGAACTATGCAGAGGATTGATAATGAAACATCCAGAGCAAAGACTCCTTTTGAATTCCTAACTAATCCTAACTCTTTCTACTTAGAAATTCCCAGCCAGCCTTTCAGGACACAGAATCACCACTGCAGAATTCAGTTGCTCCATCAAATACTGCACATACAAAATGATGGAAGAAAGAAAAGCAAGAAGTTCAGGAACACCTTACAGGTTCAAATCTGCTCCCAGGAAATCAGTCCTGCACAGATGATACAAGTGAACCAACGAAAGTGAAATTCTGGTGAAAAACAATTTATAAAAAGGAGAAAAAGGCAGTAAATTACTGAGGGCAGGCTCTGCTCAGGAGCTCCTGGCTCCCAATCCCCAGCTCTGCCTCCTAAACCACATTGGTCTGTGCCACACAAACTCCAGCTGGAAAAGGCTCAGCTTTGGGTGCCCTGGTTAAACAAAAGGTGCAGCCCAGGGCCTGGCACCATCCCAGCTGGGGCTTTTGGCTTCTCTCTTTTTGGCCCTCTCCTTCCTGTGCTCAGGCACACCCCCATTAATAAATATGGGCTGTGCCCTGCAGGGAATGGCCAGAACACTCCAAAGGTGGCCTGCTGTTATTGCAGCCCAGGCTGTGCTGGACCTTTCCTCCTCCCTTTCACTCTCCCCAGCACCCTGAGCCCAGATGGCCAAGCCCAGGCGTGGTTTTAGGGACTTGCACTGCCATGTGAGCCAGTGTTTGTCTGTTTGCAAAGGACACAGGAACTGATACAACACATCTGCTCCCACAACACTATTTCTTTCATCTGCTGGAGTTTTGGCTTCTCCGAGAGGAAGTAATTGGCTGTTAATTATGGGGGCTGAGAACTGGTCACATCACAGAGCTGTGTTTGCAAGCATGATTCATGACAGCATCATTTCTCAGCAGCTGTCAGCAGTAAAGGCTCAGCACTTACAAGAAACTATTATAATATTATACCAGCAAAGGATGAAGACAAATGCTGTGCGCAGCTGAGAAAGCAGCAAACAAAATATTTTTCTTAAACCTTTATTCGATAGAGAATCAACTTGAAACATGCTGTTTCTCAGGAGAGATAAACAACAATCCTGCCAGCACGGCTTCCCAGACCCTGAAACTGAAATCCAAACTCTTCAGATGTCCTCCCCAGAGCTGGATGAAAAATGAAAGCCCTTTTCTCATTAATAGCTGGAAATTTTAAACTTGTTCTTAATACTCCCCAGACTGTCTCTGTTCCTGTGTCTTTCTTGCCTTGTGCTTAAATTGTTTGCTCCTTGGGGAAGACATTTTGATTTGTTATCTTCATATAGGCCCCTAGGAGACCTGGCCAAAATCCAGCCCTGAGATATTTAAAAGCAGGAAAACAACCAACCTGCATCAGATCAGAAGTCCATATAGAACAGCATCCTGTCTCCAGTGATTCCCAGTAGCAAATGCTTTGGGGGAGAAAATGCAAATCTCAGAGCATTGTGAACTGAACTTCTTCCTGGCTGTATTTTCCCTGCTCCCTGCAGCTTAGTAAGAAACAAACAATAAGGAATAAAATGGGCATTATGGCTCTGGTGCACAACAGAGAGACCTAAATGCCATCTATTGTTGCTGTCCCTGTGGATCCTTTCTGAGGGAGCTTTGACAGGGGAGGTTTGTCCTGCCCATCACCTGAGGCAGCTCCAGACCTGGCTGAGGTGGGTTGTCCCCACCTCATTTTACAGCAGTGAGAACCTGAAATCAGTGGCAGTTCAGGTGACAATGTTGGGCTGCAGACTGAGGTGATCAGGGAATGCCTTCCACAATGTCCCATCAGCCAGCCCTGCTCAATCTGCCCACACATGGCACACAAACACTTTTTTCACTTTAAACAAAATGTGCTCTTGAAAAGATTTCTTCCTAGAAACCAAACTTTAGTGCACTGGTCACTGGAAGACAGAGCTGCACTCAAACTGTTTGTTGTACCTCAGTTCTAGGTTGGGTTTCCATGGCATAAATAAAAATGAGAAATTCTACAGACGCTGGAGAAAGCTCTTTTTTCCTCAGTAACAACCATAAATCTCCTGTTTGCCAGAGCAACCACCACGAGGAAGAAGATGGACCATCAGTCATGTCAAAAACAAGGTGGCCCAAAGACAACCCACTCTGAGGAACAGGGGCTTTTACAAGAAATTCAAATACTTCTGTATGGGTTTCAAACTTTTTTGGTGTGGTTTTACATCCGCAGCTCCCTTCTGGATAATTGATGCTGGGGAAGAGTCTGGTTTGCAGTAGGCAGGAAAAATTAAGGCTTCATGTTGTTTGTGGGCTAAACCAAAATACCAGGACTTGTATGTAAAACACAAATGAGAAGAAAGGAAAAACAATGTTATAAAAATCCCTCAAAGGAGTCTAAAGAGAGCTGACAGATGACAACATCTCTACAAAGCAGGGCCTGAACCTTTTCCCCACTGAATTCCTGAGACTCTGGAGGAAAAACTGAGCAAAACGTTTGTTTCTTAATGCTCAGGAAACTTTCAATTCAAGACTACTTACATCAGGAAAAGGGAGCTCTAGGAATGTGAAGAAGATGATATACTGCCCTCAAAAGTCTGATTTTTCACAGCAGAGAAAAGCAAGACATTCCCTTAATCTCATGAAAACTGCCTCTCCCTGGGCTTAGAAACAAAGTATTTCAGTTTGATTGATGGGCAAGTGACTGCCAAAAAACAAATCCTTTGTCCAAGAACCAGAAAGTGAGTATCAATATGAATTTCTTAAACATCTTTTAAGGTCACACAGGGGCAGAGCTGTGGTGTCAGTGCCATGAAATGGATGTATGGACAACACACAGGAACACGGGCAGGTTTAGAGCTCAGGTTTTGTCTCTCAGTAGGAGAAAAACTGAAGGTGCAGTGCTCTCAGCCCCACAGAGTCAGGGCTTGTGCTCCAACACCACCTGACTGAGCTTAATCCAACAGTGACCAATTCTTCAGTCATAAATCTTTGTGTAACTCTTCAGGCTGAGTAACTCAATTCCTAAACCCAGCCCAGAGTCACATCCTTGAGTCTGGCCAAGACACTGAGCACAGACACAGAAAGAAATAATAAAAACACCTCAGACACCCCTGTCCTCACACCTGTTCAGCACTCCCAGTCCCAAGATAAATTAACCCAGGCCCTGTTGCCAATGTTAACAAAAGTTATTCAAAGAAAAACAGTAGGTGAGCCCTGAATGGGGAAGTTTGGAGGGCACCAGCCTCTGTTTCTGCAAGTTTTGCAGAGAAGACAAATAGTGCTGATGATAGCTGAGAATTTAGTCTGCAATAAATGTGCCACAGACCATAGAGCACGAGCACCCCAAGAGTTAAAGGTGGTGTTACCTTACTGATCAAAGCTGAGTCGTGGAGCATTTCAAAATCCATATGCTTATTCAGGTTGTCTTCATAATTCCTGTGCCCTAGAGATTTCCAGAACAGGGTGAGCCACCCAAAATTCATCACCCACACGAGAACTTCCAAGCTACTCCTGCCCCCCTCAAAAGCTTGTTAGCTTTTAAAACATTTTCAGGTGGTACCTATAGAAAAACAAGCATTCTGCCCAGATTGGCATCACCTGTGAGGATTTGACTCCCACCACTCCTCATTGGTGAAACTCAACACCATGTGCTCCAAACATGCTGGGTGTAAGGGCTGGGATGAGCTGAAGCTGCCCAGCCAAGAACTGATCTTCCCACAAGGTCCCTCCCAAGCACTGCAAGATTTGGTGGCTTTTGTTGCACCACCACAACTGGAGCCATTCACCCTCATGTGACTGGAATCAGGGAGCCAAAAATCTGCCTGAGAGCAGCCCCATCTTACAGAGCTCACAATCCTGGCCAAAATCCTGAGCTGCTGGTTTGTGCCAGGAGGGTTCTGCTCGGGTGGGAAGGTGGGAAGTGCACCAGCCACCCCCAGAACAGAGCAGGAGCTCTGAGGGTGGCAAAGCAGGTGATTCCCTAAGTCATTCCTGGGATGTTCTCCTCGGGACATCCCGAGCTGGCTTTGCCACTCAGGATGGTTTAAGGATTGCACTCAGGGACCTGGACACTGCCTGCCCATCCCATGACCATTCCCAATCAACTTCTGAAGAGCCACCTGAAAAGGAAACATCTCAGCTGGGTCATCTTTAACCAATTCATCACAAAGAAAACCAGTGTCTTTTGCAGGGCTCGGAGGAAACGTGGACAGTTCCCTTCTGCACAGATTTATTGGAAAGGTTTTCATAAACACAGATGTTGGGAACGGATGGCTACTGTGTAATCATGTGTAGAAAAAGCCAAAGGACAAAATCTCCCTTAATGAAGACCCACATACCGTGCAATATTCCAAAACAAGGCAGGAAGAAATATGGGTGGTGTTACAAACAGACAAACTGCAAGAACCCAGATGCCAATATTTATTTTTTAAGAAAATTATTTATTCTCCCACCCTATTTGTAAGCAAAAGAGCCCAAAAATATCTTGCTCTGAGCAACACACAAGGCAGCTCGAGAGACCTACGTGGCATTTGAGTGTTTTTAGAGAATTCAGCCCAGTTTTAAACAACAGCATTGAGATGGGAGATGACTCCCACTATTTCTGATATCCTGATTTAATGCTTGCAAGGACTGCACAGGCCTTTTAATTGACATTTTAATGTCATGATTAATTTGAAGAGCTTTTGCTGGATTTTATGGAATCACAGAATGCCCTGGGTTGGGAGGGTTAAAGATCATCTCATTCCACCTTCCACTACCCCAAGCCCTGTCCAACCTGACCTTGGACACTTGCAGGGATGGGGCAGCCACAGCTTCTCTGGGCAATTTAAGATTTTAGTCTGTTCTGTTTCAGTTTTTAGAGGTATCAAATGGATAAAAAGTCTTAATGAAAATATTTGAGGCAATGAACCTACTGTCTTCTGCAACTCCCAGTAGCCACACTGATTCTGCTGTGACCAGGAATAATCCTGGATTAGCACAAAGGAGTTCACCTTTCCCAAAGAAGAGAAGAAAAAATAATTGGACACTGAAGCAAATAGAAAGTCCAAATTTCTGGCTTTTAGCAGTTATTAGTAGAAAAATCCGTATTTTAATTTCTCCAGAGCTGACAATATAATAAATTGGCAGACTGTCTTCACAGCATTTTCAGGGAATTTCACTCTCCCTTCCCCCTCCTTCAATTGTGACTTTCATTCACTAACCACAGCAAAGTAATATCCAACGAGAAAAAGTTATTTCTGCCTGTCCAATACCTCTGTTATGCCAGTGAACTTTGCCCAAGAACCCCAAACTCAGGCAACTTAAGAATATATTTGTAATATTCAACAAAATAATAAATTCTGCACATGACACAGGAAATAATAATCAGATGATCTCAGCCCCAGAAGTATTTCACTGCTGTGGAAATGCCAGGTTGGAGAGTTCATGTGGAAAAGGAAAAGCCTTGTAACTTCTCCAAACATCAGTCATCACTTCCAGATACCTCTAAATACAGCCATTCATTTCACACTGCAGGATATTGTATTGAAAAGCAAGGCAGGGCCAACACAGCACCTTCTACCACTAAATATGCACTGCACAAACCTTAGCTAAGTGTGTTTTTCCTATTTGGAATAGGGCTCTTTCATTTCCCAAAAAGAGCTTCATGCTTCTCGCAGAGCAAAATATTTATAGCCACATTAAAAAAAAAAAAAAAAAAGGCAAATCCAAAAGAGCTTGAAAAGGCAAATCCAGAGGTATTCCAAGATAGCTCCGTGTCAAATATAGAGTGACTCATCCACTTCTTTCAATGAAAATGTTCATCCCAGATAGATCAAAGGCCCTGAGTACACCAAGCCCTTTCTGCTAAACCTGGCAGGAGAGTAAAAGAGTAAAAAGGTTTTCAATCAGCAGCCGCTTGGTGGGAGGTCTGGGAACAAATGAAAGCCAGAAGACGCTGGCATTTGAGAGAGCCCATCCCCTACAATGCACAATAGGGACAATGTATATAATGTAAGCATAGTTTGCAAGGAAAGGAGGAGAGCCCGGCTGGATGTTTTTGTGCAGCTCTACCAGATGGATCTGATAGGAGCAGTTCTGCCTTATTTTGGTATAGATTTTCAAAGTTCCTTCCCAGAGCCTTTCACCCACGTGCTTTCACAGGCACGGCTTTGAAGGCTGGGCTCTTTATTGAGGATTTATTCGGAGGCTGGATGGATCCTGCCAGCCTGCCCAGCTCTGTGGGTAAGAAAGGAGCCTCTGCAAACCGTGATATTCCTGGGAGCTCCCATTTTACCACTTGGGCTTCCACCTCTCCCACCACCCCCACAAAGGTTGGGCTGCGGGGGAAGGGAAACCACAAAACACAGGAAAGCAAAATGTCAAAGTCGAATTTAAAATAACCCTGACCCGCTCAGCGGCTGCTTGCAGTGGGAGAACACAAGGCTAAAGATTATCTCGCACAGTGGCGTTTTGTGTGGTGCTGCGGCTGCAGCCTCTCCCTCCGGCCCCGGGCTGGTCCTGGTTCCCTCGGCAGCCCCGGGCTGGTCCCGGTTCCCTCGGCAGCCCCGGGCTGGTCCCGGTTCCCTCGGCAGCCCTGAGATGGTCCCGGCTCCCTTGGCAG